>VZRU01013788.1:85048-185208 GCA_013398155.1 Pedionomus torquatus | reverse complement strand
CTCCCTTCCCTCGCCCTCCCTTCCCTCCTTCCCTCGCCCTCCCTTCCCTCGCCCTCCGGGGGTTGTGAACTCAGTTGAGGTGTTACATTCAGCCCTGCATCTCCCACCTTTCTCCAGCCTCTCCGGGGCTGCTGGAGGCTCTGGTCCCCCTGAGGTGCTTGGGTTCACAGCCTTTGGTGCTTGTACTCCTTCACCCTCTGCAGCTATCACAGGCTGCTGCTGTTCCCAAACAGGTGCCTTTTAGGTCAGTTTTGGGACCCGTTCCCAAAATGGTGCCAGCAGGATTATGGCTGTGGCTGAGGAGACGGGCTGTTCTGTGTTGGCTGCCACCTGAGGTGACTGATGGCAGCAGCAGGATGAGCCGTCTCTCAGCAGATTTGCTTTCTGAAGTGAAAGCCTGGTTTAAAACCTCTGATTCATCAAGGGAACAAACAAACAGGTCTGGCTTAAGGGCTCAGAAACACTTAAATGCAGTAGAACTTGCATGAGCTTCATTGTGGGACTTAGTGAAAAGTGCTACTGGATTCTTTAAAACTGTCTTGTAGGTGATGGCTGCTGTCATGGAGTCTGCAAGCTTTGAGGAGGAACAGCTTCCTAATAAGACAGAAAGTATGATCTGGAAGCCCAGAAAAGGTAAGCCTAAATTATTAGGGTGAAACAAAGCAGACGGTAATGAAACTTATACTCTGCTAGAGGAAATATACTTAAAATTCTCTGGTGATGCGTGGGAAATGTTTCATGAGTTATTTCCATGTGGATAATTATGTGTGCCTAGGTGAAAGAGTAAAATCTTTTTTTCTTTTTTCCTTTTTTTTTTGGTAAACTTTGTTTTTCAACATACCTATTTTTTTAAAAATATTAACAGGTGAATGTGGTAAAACGAGACTGCTGGGTCCTCTGCCCTACTTTAAAGAGTTATTTTCCAACGACATTCTGTGGAAAATTCTGACTTGGGCTAGAGTTGTGATGCAAGCCTCTGTCAGATGTTCCCAAGCATCTGAAGCAGCAGTGTAGTGATATCACATATATAAGGAATCACATATATTATAAGTAGATTAACGGTCACAAAGTGTATTTGTATACCTGGCTGAATTATTGCATGCTAAGAATTTAATTGTTCCTATTTAATTCCTAAGTACCTCTGTTGGCTCCTTCCGTTGTTTTTAGAATGTTTGCCAAAGAATATTCCAGATACCCTTGATAGCGAGTCTGAAGAAAGTGAATTCTCTGATACCTCTCACAATGAGAATGATGTTAGTGGCTCTCCCCTTGGCTGTGTTCATACTGACCTGGAAGACTCGGATGGTGACATCCCCAGTATGCCGGAGGCTGTAACTTTTCCAGAGCTGCAGGCTGCTTCTGCATACGAAGCAGAGGAGGACTGGGATAAAGAACTGGAGGACTCTGAATGTAATCCTTATGGTGAGTACAAATTTACTTGTGCTTCGAGTTTTGGTTAGTATGTGATTGGAGGTAGATGCTTTGTAGGAGAATATGTTTGAATAACTCCTATGTTCCATTTTGGGAAGCAATATTTTTTTTGTTGTTAACCTCACGGATTCGTAATGCATAACTTTGTTGTCAAATACAGGATTCAAACGCAGTGTTACAAAGTTCACGTGAAACTCTTAAGCAATATTGAATTCTTAGGGAGTGGAACAGTAGGGAGAAGAATTGTGAGTGTATATTGAGTTTCTCTGGAGAAGGTAGGTCTCAGTAGTTTATCTTTGTTATTCTGAAGCAGAAGAGAAAGGTACATGGAGTGCAGGAATGTAACTTTTTTGTCTAAAAGGGATTCTTCTCCAAGAAAATTCATCCAGACTGTAGACTGTAATGTCTCTCTAGAGCATGGAGTTCTTTGGAGGGGAGTGGTATAAGCAATCAGTCTTTGAGAATTGTTTGTTATTGCTTTTGTTCTAGGGTTTCTTTGGCTTTGTCTTTGGTTGGGTTTTATTGGTGGGATCTGTTTGGTTGGGGTTTCTAAGCTTGATCCTTTTAAGTGATTGTGCATGTGATCATGAACAAAAGTGGCAATGGACAGAAGCAGCTTCATCCATATCTTTAGAGTTGTATTAACCCTCCAGTTTGTAATGTGTTTTGCTGGCATTTTTACAGGTGTTACTCTTGTGTTGAACTGAGAGTCCCAGTCTTCCATTTGCTGGGCTGTACGTTAGGATAGAAGTGGATGGAGTTTATCCAGCAGTGGACCTGCTGTGTCTTTGTTGGTGCGGAATAGTACCACTCATGCTTTCTTCTCATTAATGTGTATCTTTTGTAATTAATACAAATGCACCTTTTTTTTTTTTTCCCCCTTAAGAAATATCAATTTTCTGTTCATTTTAATTCTATAAATGGCTGTTGTATTCAAGTTCCGTTGCTAGATAACAGAAGGAAGTTGAAAAGGTTTTGCAGTCTTCCTATAAAATCATTCTGATTTTACAATGGAAATACAGAAGTGGTTTTTTACAATGGGTAATCTGAGATAAAGATTTTACTTTTTGGATGTTTCCCTCTCTTCCATCCTTGGCTTGCCTTTTGGTGTTATTCAAATTTTTCTTACTGGAACTGTCACAAGTTTTCTTCCTTTAACTACCTCATCCCTATCTGTAGCTTATGTCCTTCAAATCTTCACAAGCTAAGGAAGCTGTCATTATGGGATTCAGGTCCTTGTGAAGGATATTGAGTATTAGTGCCTGAGTTGTTAACTGCTACCAATGAAAAATATGCTTGGATGGTCACTTTATGACTTAAAAAATGCTTGCTTTGATGGCTTGTTTGGCAGTGGTACTAGAAGGCTGACGTGGATATGGTGTGTTGCATCCTCTGCTGCCCCATACTCTGGGCTTTTCATTTGCTCTGTCCTTTCAAGCACCTGCTGGCTAGAAATCTTTTGCTTCTTTTAAAGGACTTTGCCCTATTTTTGTGCTAGGTTGATTAAATAAGTGGCTTATTAGGCTTAATTCTAGCCTTGTGGAAATGTTTTTCAGAGCCCGCTCCTTCAGGACCCCACCCGTCCATTCTATCCAGTGACCCAGTTCTTAAAGGGTTTGGAGGGCTTCTTATTGAGATGTGGTTGTGGACACAGCAGGAAGGGGGAGGAGAAATAAAAGTTATGATTTCCTGAGCCTTTTATGCCTGGAGAAAACATAGAACTGCATGGATTGTAAGAACTGGTGTTGGATGTTCTGAATCCAGGTATATCATTAAACATTTTGGAAAACTTTGTCTTTAGGGCATGATCCTTCCTTAAAATGAAGCTATTACCAAACTTAGCTTCCTGTTTGCTTTGTAGGTCTAATTCATGAGTGCTGGCAGATCAAATTGAAAACTTAATTGGAAGATGATGTAGACCTGCAAAACAACCTGCTACACTATACCACTAGTTTTCTAATTATCTCCCATGGTTTAAATCTTTTCTTTGATCTTCTTTAGATGCTGGCGATCTCCACTGTGGAAGCTTTCAGGAAAATAATCTTTTGGCCTCATACTCATGGCGAGAAGATTCGTTTTACAACCCGAGCTGTCACCATGCAGCTTGCTTTGCTTTTACGCCACCAGTTAGAATGACTGAGACTGGCCAGTTTGATGATGCTGATGAATGAGGTTGATCCTGGTCAGAACTAAGTTTGGCTTCTGAGTTGGATTATGTTCTTCACCGATTGAGTCATGTCAACTCCTTTGGCTTGCTTGCAGACTTCTGCATAAGGCCGGAAACGCTACACCATCTCTGAAGTTTTGTTTAGGCTGCTTCTGAGCTGTTTATAAATTGACCATGTTTGACCTCTGGAAATGAGAGTGCAGGTGTTAGCTGTAAGGAGTCGATACATTTCTGGACTTTTTGTTCCTATTATATAGATTCATGTTGTTGTTAACAAATTGCTTGAGAGGAAGTATTTAATTTCTAAACTTCAGCTTGTTTGCCAGGCTTTGCCAGTTTTGACATGTTGGTTCCCATGTGTCTATGTAATTTTTAGTTGTCTTTCCTTTTCATTTGATGTTGTCAAATTGGTTCACATAGCTTTAAGAATTCTTCCTCCCAGCTTCTCTGTTGTATTTCTATGTTGCAGTTTGTGATTCCATACCTAATACTGGTGTTTAACAAAATTAGCCATGACAAATACAGAATGAGTTGTTCTGCTTTTATTTTATGCATTTCAGTATAAAGGGGTTATAGATACGTGATACACGTTTTGCACATACACGTGGGGACACGCACTAGAGCCTGCTGCATCCAATGACAATGCTGAGTGCTTAAGACCCTCTCCCAGCAAAAGTTTCTCCACGTCAGACTTGTGTGTATTCAGGCATTTTATCCTCCAATCTCACAATTGTCTTTACACATCTGATACTGTATGAGGAGATTAACAATCGCGAAACAATGTATGCTTATATAGTGTCTTGCAGTATATAATCTCTGTGTCCTACAGACAGTAGTGAATCAAGTTTTCTGGTACTGCTGATATATTTGTTTTATTATTTATGCTGTGGCAAATGAGGAGATGGGAACACAAAATACCTCATAACATCTCTAAGAGAATAGCTGGAACTAGAACCTTTGCTTTGGAATTAAAGCAGATACTGTGAAATGTAGCATGTAAGTGGATGGAATGGCTGATGGACTGGAGTAACAATCTTCTTCCAATGCTCATGTTTCACTTAAGAAATTTTGATAGCTTTGTGTTTTGACACAGAGTGATACTGGAGCACAGGGCTCATGTTTGTTCTCAGGCGGGGAGTTAACAGTTACTACTGGAAGACCTTTTTTAAAGTCTCTTTTTTTATAAATCATCCCATGTATTAGACTGAAATAATTTACACATTAGTTTGGAAGGGGGAAGTGAATGACACGGTGATATTTGTGTCATCTCCTCCTTGAGAGCAGAGGAGGACAAGAGTTTAGAAGAATCTTTTCTCCTGGTACTTTGCAGTTCCTGGTTACATCTTACTACCTCACAAGCAGTCGAAGTAAGGACTGAAAGCCTGGTGGTAAGGTTGCAAGAAAGAGGGCCTGTTCTTTTATTCCTGTATGATGGAGTGATCTAGGGATTAGTATTTCCATCAAAACTTACTTTGGCATGCGTCCAGAATGTATTCATACAGCAGAAAGCACAGTCTAACAGACCACTTTCCCTGCGCAGCAAGAAAGCCCTAGCTGTGCTCTCCAAGGCACTGGAGGTGGGTTTTGTTCTGTGGAGTGCTGTGTATGAGAGAGAGTGCAGGTCTTTGAGTCCTGTATTAGTTAGAACATACACTTGACTCTCTGGAATAGAAGTCAGAATTGACTGTGCCCAGCTCATCACGTTTGGACATATAGTGACTTCTTTCTGAGAAAACAGGAATGAAACTCTGAGCATAACTATAACTGACTCTTTGACTGGAGTAAAATTGTTGATTTGCATTTATAAATGCAATATTAGTAAATATAAATTGAGGACAGATTACTGGTGAAATTACAACTTACTGGTGTATTGTTAAAGTTGTTCTGAAAAAGCGCAGGTTATTAGTAAGCCCATTTCTCTTTTCCCGAGCTTCAGCTGTAGCCGGGAATGCTCAACGCTGCCCTGCAGAGGGCAGCAAAAAATTGTCTACCCTGCTCAGCGTATTTTCATCTGGCACAAAGTTTCATCAGCAAGTGTCAAATCCCCGGGCTGGATGTCTAACATTGATAACAATTTATATCTGTGTTCTGCATAGCCCTGTTGTTCCCCAGTGAGACTGATTCATGGCCCTGATTATTTTCTCTGTTTTTTTTTTTTATTTTACTCTGAAGTTACATTTACTGGACTGAAAAATTTCTCCCGTGGCTGAGAAAAGAAAACCACTTGACTTGGGGCTTAATGTATTTTTTACTATGCTTGTGGGAGATATCTCACTGTATTTAATAAAGATGAAACTAACAGAATTCTGTGGAAGGAAACCCACCTTTTTTTTTTTTAGAATTGTTTTAAAAGGATAGCCAAAAAGTCTTCATAACATCAATTAGGATTATTTTCTTCCTGTATGGTTCCCAAATTCCTTCAGTACCGAAGTCTTCAAGTCATTTCCTGTACACTCTATAAATCAAGTTTGTTTTTTCAACCTGTACCTTTAACTGCAATCAGCCTTGTCTATCTTGACTGTCCTGTTATTTGAGGAGAAATTGTCTTAAATGCATGTTTTGCCAAGCTGTATGTATTTTAAATGATTGTAAACTTAAGAGATTTGTTTTCAGTTTCCCTTTTAAGGTTAAAACTGGCACCACCCCCAGCAGCTTTGGAAAAAATGGCATCAGGATTTTACAGCAGAGATGCGCTGCACTCTCTAGGGAACTGTTGGCAAATGTAACTTCATTCGTCTTGGCCCTGCTTGTTAGGGAAGGGGCTTAATGTAAAGCTTGATCTGAATGCTCTCAGACTTCAGTGGGATTAGAAAACCAGATGCAGACTTCTCAGAAAGCATCTCCCTGGAAGGATTTGAAACCAAGCTCATGGATTCCAATGTTTCTCCACTACAGAGTGTTTCAAATTCCATTATGAATCTTGCACTGAGCCTGTTTTGTGTTGACACAAGCGTGTCATTCTAGGCAAGAACGCGTTGCAATTAAAAGCAACATAAGGTAACACATGAGCCAACAATTCAAGCCAAGAGTGTCAACCGTTCAGCCTGCTCAAATTATTGGAGGGAAAAGAGTCCCTTTTCAGGACTGAGATCGTACTCGTACAAGAAACACATTGGCAGTTGATGAATCAGTTGGAAAATTTATCAGAAGTGTCAAAGATTTCTCAGTTAAATGTGCATACATCTCTGACAGGATTTCCCCATTCTCTTCCTACAGTATAAGATACCATTGGAAGGACAGAAGACTCTACTGCAGGTTAATATTGCAGGTTAATGTCTTGCTGGGTTTATATTGTGGGGGAGGCTTAGTAGTGTGGCATAGTATGGTGACTCAGAAGAAGACTTGGGTACAACTCCGGAGGCTGCCCTTGCTTTTCTTCTCATTTCCCTATTTTGCAGGTGGAGATGATTATGCCAGCCTGTGTGGAAAGTACTTCCAATTTTTTGAGCAAGAAATTTTGTCTAAATAGTCAGGTGTTAAAAAAACCCAAAACAAAACAGAGTTTTTCATTTTCTTTGAACAGGCCAGCAAAGAAATGAAAACTTGTTTTGGGTGCATCTGTTGTTTCCTTTGAGACCTACAGGGAATGATTTGCAAGAGGAAATAATAGAAGGAAATGTGTTCATATTTCCTGTTGATAAGGTACAGCATTTAATTCATACATCAGATTGAGATAGTGGGTACCCACTGTTATGTAACCAGAAAATCTAGCCCATTTTAGTGTCTTTTAAAGACACTGCTACTTGACTTGTAGTTTTGTCCCATCTTTTAACTAGCATGCTTTCGTTTTTAAGTAGGGAAAACGCCTCCACTGTTGGGGGGGCTATGTGAATAATTTCACAGACTAAAGAAAAATGCTGATGGCAGCAGCTCATCCTGACCATCTGCTGCTTCCAAGGACACCAGTGTAAATCCCATTGTAACAAAGGTCGTTTTGTGAAGCTAGTGGGTAAGTCTCTGTAGGCATGGGGAAGGAACTTGTGCTAGTTACCCTCTGTGGTTCTGTAGGGTAAACACAGACATTGGAGGCTCAAGTATTAGAGGATAAAAATTGTGGTGGAGTTGTTAGTCCTGGGAGTACCAGCTGCTCCCAGCATAGTTTCTTAGCTTGGCAGAAGAAACTGTAACCTACTAAAAAAAGCTGCAAAACACACAACCCTAATAATTGTTTTTAGTGATGAAAACAGCTTCCTTTAAGCATTTGGAATAAATCCTCAGCTGGTATAAACTGTTGCAGCTCATTACCCAAGCAGAATCTCTGTCCCTGGACATTGCCCTATGCAATGCCTGTGTCCTCTCTGAGCTTGAGCTCCATTCAGTGTTTCATTACTGCTGTGGATTTTAGTTCTTAATATAATGGGTGTTCTTTGCATTCATTGTAACTCTGTTGACCCTTACAGAGCCGAAAACATGAATGTGGCTCAATGTCTATACTTGTTTCTTTGCAGGTTGTTTTGGTTTGGGTGGTTTTTTCCTCCATATCAAGAATACCTAATTTCAGGACATGTAGCAGAAATCAGCCTAGGAAAGTTAACTTCTTGTAATTTAACAAGTCTTGATTCTCTGGCCTGAGTTATTTTAATTAAATATTTTTGATCTGCCTGCAACTTCTGCATTTAGACCTGGAAAATCTTCTCATTGTATGAGAACAATTTGAGACTGAGTTGTTATATAAGTTACATGTATTTGTTTACAAGCCTCAGTTTGTTTTAGTTCCTCCAAGGGGAAGTACCAGTTAATTCTGCTCAGTCCTTTTTTGAGCTATTAATTCTTAGTAAAATTTACATTGAACAACACGGTTTCTGTGATATCCAGGGTACCAGACAATGACAAGTTCTCATTGTGCATTTTTAATCAGTGTAAGTATTACAGACTCTTGTTCCGACTCTAAATGAGATACTTATTATTTCTATGTCTACCTCAGGACCTGCTCCAGAACTTTCACAGTCTCACTGAGGAGTTCCCTCAGTTAAATAACACGTACTGCAAAACATTTTGTTGGTTTTTTAAATTATTTGATCACAGATAAAGTGATATAATTTCATCTGTAATCTTTGTCCAGACGCCTTATGAGTTTGTGGGTAAATGTTCAACACTGTAATATAGAACTGGCTGGCTACAGTCTGCTGGGAATTGTGTAACTCCGTCTCCTGCTGGATGTGTTACATGCTCAAATGCTTCTGGGGAAGTAAATAGGTGTGACAGCGTGATTAAACAGGACCCATACTCCACAGCAGAGACCACAACCTTACTTTATGCAACTGGAGTTCCAGAGAAAGGAAGGATATTTTAGCTGAGCAGGTCTTCACAGCGTTGGTGGCAGCAGTGTGGTAGAATTGGAACAGCAAGGCCAGAGGAAGAGCTGGTATTTCCAACAGAAGCATGGACAGCAAATCAAAATTATATATTAGGGGTTGTCTTAGTAACTTTTAGGGGAAGTGGTGATAGACTAGAACCTTGTTCAGCAGTAGATGTGAATTAATTTCTAGCTTGGGTAGGCTGCCACTGAAAGCCAACGCAGTTTGCAGGCAATTCCTACTGAGGTATTTGGCATGAATGAATACTGAGCTGGACTCAGGTGGATTCTCTGCAAGGAACTGGGAACTGAACTGAGTGGCTCCAAAAGTGCCCTTTTTGTCAGGAGAGGAGCATGTTCCATGTTTTGTCTGATTTGATATACCCTTAAACAGACAGTAAATAGAAAACTTGGGAACTACATCTGCTCCAAAATAGCATCTTTTGGGAAAATAAAATACCCGTAGAGGAGGAGAACAAGGAAGGTCTAGATTTTATGCTGTGCAGGACTGAGACATTCTTTTGCTTGGTTCCAGTTGCTGTACTTATTGCATTTTACCAAAATATACTTGGTCTGATATATAAAACCATCTGCTATTGCATTGCAATTCCGAACCCCTTTTGAAACTCCCCTAGGGAGAAGGGGAAGGGTGTAGAGAGAAATTAATATAGCTGCTATTTTAAACATTTAATGGTTACATGTCATAGAGAAGGGATCACTTTGGTCATGTAGCCTAACCTTCAGTGTTGCATTTAGCAGTACCTTCAGTTCCATATTCTTCAAACACACTGTTATTTTCCTTGTATGAAAAACCTTTTATGTTCTGTTTTGGTTAGTTCTAGCTTTTCTGCATCGTTTGAACTTGATTTGTTTGACTGGGCCTTTGACTCAGCAGCTTGTAGTTTGCCAGAAGCGTAGTCTTTGCAGTGGGATTGGTCAGACATTATAGATAAAGCCTCTTAGATAAGTGTTTCTTAGGTAGAGACTGCCTGTCTACTAGATAAGAACTACATTTAGTTCTATTATCTGCACTTGTGTTAGTAGGTGGATTAGATTTAATTTGGTCTTTTGGAGAGAAGCAGGCAAACAGTTTTTCAGACAGATCTGGGATTTGGTTGAAGGACAGGCTTTCTTATGTGGTCTATAAAGTGCATTGTAGCCCTATAGGAATACTTTGTATGTCTGGATCCTGCCTGCAATTTTAAACACTAACTTTAATGATAGTGCTTCTAATTATGCACAGAGGTAAATTCTCAGACCAAAGAACGGGGAGTTTCATCATCTGCCCCATTAGCTGCAGCGGGGTTTCTGTTGTGCCAAGCAGAGACTGGCTGAAGCAGCACTGACAATGGGGGGAAGCCCTTCTCGGGTACATGGGCTGCATAAGGCAGCTTCCAGCCCTCCACAACTCTGATTAAAGGATGTATTTTTTTTTTAAACCAGCCATACACAGCTTTGTTGCTTACAGGTTATGTTTCTGTTATTTACTTTCTGTTAGGTTTTGTGCAAAAAGGGGGGAGATGTGGCCATTTTTCCAGCAATGTGGCTGTTGGCGATTACAGGACTGGGGAAATTGGTAACACCCAGCCTTTGTGATCTTGACTCCTGTAAACAAAAGGGCTAAGTCCAGTGTCCTGCTAATGGACTTAACTGTTCCATAATTGAGTCTCCAGGTTCTTGGGAAACAACCTCTTCTGCTGCATTTGTCTTTGTTACTCCTGTTCAACTTACCTTGGTATTGGATATCACTAAGCCTTTAATACTAGCTTCCACCACAACTCAAAACTTGGCAACAGAATTTTAACTGGTTTCAGCTCTTATCATTATGGTTTGTTTTTCACACTCTGCTTGGATTTTCCATTTTTGGAGGATTCTTCAATTTCTTTTGTCTGTTTTGTAGGTAGTGGCTGCTTCGCTCTGGGGTTAAATTTAATTTTTGTACCTACACATAGTACTCAGACCCAGCAAGGGATGCTAGCTAAAGAAAAGAAGAAACATATTCGCTATTATGGTAATGTCCATCTTGTGTGACAACTGGAGGATTCTATCAGCAGTGAGTGTGGGAGGAGACTGAAATTATGTAAATATGGGAGAACACAGAAAGTGCACTAACTGTGCTCATTTTTACAATTGGAGCATGCTTCAAGCTTGGCTTGATTGTTTCCTTTTCAATTAATTGAACCCTCATCTCATTGAGCTGAGAGCTTTCCCTTCCCTAGTTTAGAGTGCCGTGTATCCTTTTCTGCTGTACTTGCTATGGTACCTTAGGCATGACACTGAGGTGAGAGGGATATTTATTTTTAGCCCTTCTTCTCATGATTAATCCATGCAGGTTCTGTTTGACCGTTCAGTGCTATTTTAATGATGTAGGCAACAGCTGTTTTCTCCATGTCTTATCAAATATCCTGCATGTTCTAATAATAACAAAGAAATTTCTTTATTCCTGGCTATTCCAAATTTCCACCCGAGGGATCTCATTGCGTCTCTTCATGGGGACTGCAATCTAGGAATAGGTATTTGTGGCTATATATATAGATAGATAGATTCATTGCTCTAAAAAATAAGTATGATTGGGAACTTAGCATTTATTTAATTTTGGTTTTGGCCTTACATCTAGGATGATATTTAGGGCTATTTTTTTTTAACAGCTCAGTAGTTGTAACTATCTTCTTCAGGTAGAATGACAGATATACCAATGTGCTTTGCTGTCAGATGCTCTAGGGATGATTCAATTAGACTAATTTCTATTTTCATTAATGCTTCAATTGACTGTGTTTTAATGCTACTGCTTACAGGTTTTTACTTTGTGATTTTTTTTTCCTATGTATTTTCTTCTTTTTATCCTTCTATACATCTCCCTATATATTCTTTGTATTACCTGTTTGCTATCACCGACTGATACTGTAGCTGTTGTTCTAACTTTACAGGAGGACTCTTTCTGATATTATCTGGCAAAATACGGTATCTGCACCACTGTTAAATGGTACCCTTTTGGGTTTTTTTTGTTTGTGTGGTTGGTTTTTTTTCTGTTGAGCAAGATAGTATGTGATTTAACTTGTTCTTCAAGTGGTCCATAGATGCCATACTGAATGAGAGAAGATGACTATGTGTATTTGTACCAGACTTCTCATCTCCATGGTCCCACACAGAAGCAGGGAAGCATGAACTAGTCCTTTACAAGAAAACTAGTACTCCAGGACAAAATCCTATGAATCATGACAGTATTGCCATACCCTGAGAGACCAGAACTGCGATAATGTCACATATCCCAAATTCCTTCTGCCTTCATATTTTCACTGCTGATATAAGACTCTGGTCTTTTGAATCATCACACACTTAAGATCTGACAGAGATGTGCTTTTCGGTGGAGAGTATGTCATGTTTAATTGTCATAATTATCTTGAGAAAGTTCTGCATTTAGTGAAATAGTTGATTGTTTTCAAACTTTTTACAGTTTGTAATAGACAACAGAGGAATGCAGTTTATTTTTAAGAATGGAAACTGATTCTACTACCAAAATGCTTCATCAAATTCACTAGTAATAAATACTATGGTTTTTCTTGCTTAGCAGTCTTATCTTCAGCAGGGAATTTCAGAAGGTGGATTTCGTTCTGATATAACATTCTGCTGTAGTTCAGGGCCAGCTTTATTAATTAATCTTCTATCCATACATCTTTTGAAATAACTTGGATATTGAACAGGATTTGGAAGGAAAAGTATTTCAGCTGCTCTTATCAACTTATGAGTTAGCCACCACAGAACATTACCTGTTCTGTCTAAATGCACATTCCCAAACACTTAACGTGACTTTGAGGGGAAAAAAAAAACAACAAAAAACCCCAGCAACTTGGCAAGGACAGTAACAGCAAAAGTAGAAACCACTTAGCTAAATTTTCTTTGTCAAGGCTGATACGAAAATTATATTTGGAAGGTAGCTGTATTGTAAAGTGCCTTAGAAGTCACTGCTAGTAAACATTAATAACTTCATGTATTGAAAAGCCTCTGTCTGATGGAAAAAAGTGGCTTGAATACCAGTCTGTGATTTGCCAAATTAAATAGCTATTAAAATTTATAATGAAAATTACAATGCTGCTATAGTTACCAAAGCTTCCTTAGCTGCAGAACTGCAGTGCATTTCACTTCAACGAAGAATCTCTTTTCTCCCATTCTTTCAGTGTAATGAAATAGAACTTTCAAAAGTGCTTTGAATTTGCATTCATTAGTTAGTGGAACTTTTTAGCAGGAGGAATGAGAAAAGCTGGAAATACAGCTGTTCCCAAAACATGTGTTTTTATTTCACAAGGTCTTTGAATTAAATCTCATTCCATTATATTCTCCTGTATGGCAGGGCAGAGGCGCCCCATCCCTTGGCAGGGAAGGTAAGTGCAGCTTCCAGCCACCCACTGAATGTGGGCAGAGCTCTAGCAGATATTCATGCATGTGTTATGAAGAGAATGTGTAGTCACACGTTCATCTGTATCTATATAAGTGACTTATGCCTACTTGTTCTTGAAACTGGTTTCGTACTTCTGAACACTTCTGCTGTAACGTATGCTGTGACTGCTAAATGAAGAGGTCAAGAGGAATGACTTGTGTGGTCAAGATATGCCATTATCATTCCATTAGGACTCATTTCCTCTAAAGCTGCAAGTCCTGCCACCATTGTCATCATGGCCAATTGCTGCAGAATGTTCATGAATCCATTGGAAAATATAACCTGTTATTTGTAATGTGAAGGGATGGACATAAGCCCCGTGGTGAGATCCTGTTGGACAATTCCTATGCAGCTTTCCTCACCGAGCTCAATAAAAGATATTATTAACAAGGTTATATAAACAATGCAAAGTGAAGCACGGGAAGTAAAAAAGGATTCTGCTCTGTCATCCTGGCATCTGGCCTGCACCAACAGCACATCTGCCCAGCAGAGGTCAAAGATCAAGTGCTTCTGACACTGCTTACCTTTGTCAGAGATTGTTCCCTTTATATTGAGTACAAAAGAGCATATGTTTAGGCGTCTCCCATCATGTCCTCTAAGTTTATTATGCAAAGATGACTCTTGTGGCCACACATACGTATTATCAAACCTTTTTTATCCACCGTAGAGCTTCTGCTTATGGTTTAAAACAATTTTTTAATGTTTGTGTCTGTAAATAATTGATGGCGGGAAAGTATTTGCTGAATTAGGTCCTTCAGGAAAACAATCTGGCAGGATACGTGGAAGCCTTCAGTTAGTTGTGTGGCCAAGCCACAGCATTCCTGGTGCCGTGATTCCCTATTCCCTCGCTCACCGTCCTGTCTGCTGTGGGCTGGGGTGTGCAACGAAGCCTTTCAGGCTGGTGCATCCATAGGGGAGGGTGAGGGTCCCTCATGCACTGCTCATGACCAGATGCATCACTGGTACCTGTGGGCTCTAGGAGTGCTTGAAGCTTTCCATAAGTGAGGGTGAAAAACAAGTGATGAAGTAATATTGACTGTGGCTTCTGTTGCAGCTTGGATATGTATATAAAATCTCCTTCCTGTTATATGAAACTACTTGTTTACGTCAGATGAAATATATAGATGGTTGTGGTACCAGCCTTCCTGAGGTTTATGAGGAGTTGAATGGAAGGTGTTTCTTTTAAGCCTTTCGTATCTTTAGGTCCATCTGCTCCGTAAGAGCCTTTATTCTCTTTGCATGCTTTTGAGTTGGACTAAGAACAGTCAATATTATTTTGTACACAGAGAAGAAAGGAATTAAAATTTGAAATTGCCACAGTATCCATATCCTCTTTTTCATATTAAATAAACAGGGAACCGGTTATTTACAAACAGTTTTGAAAATGGCTTCAGGACCTCACAGATCTGCACCGAGCAGTCAAGACGGTTCTTTGTGAAAACAAAATTATTCCCTTATGTACCTTTTACAAGTACATCCAGGGCATATTTCTGAAAGAGCTTGTTTGCCAGTACAAGTGTGTTTCAAAGTTCAATTTTCTGGCATTTTTGAATCTACAGCCTGAACAGATTCTGAGAATTGGAAACATCGTGTGGTTTGAATAAATAAAAAGATGAAATTGCCTGGGGTGCATCTGTGCCCCCTTGCTGCGCAGGTTGGCTGTTTCTTTGCCATCAGCCTGACAATTTCAATCAAGNAAGCCTTCAGTTAGTTGTGTGGCCAAGCCACAGCATTCCTGGTGCCGTGATTCCCTATTCCCTCGCTCACCGTCCTGTCTGCTGTGGGCTGGGGTGTGCAACGAAGCCTTTCAGGCTGGTGCATCCATAGGGGAGGGTGAGGGTCCCTCATGCACTGCTCATGACCAGATGCATCACTGGTACCTGTGGGCTCTAGGAGTGCTTGAAGCTTTCCATAAGTGAGGGTGAAAAACAAGTGATGAAGTAATATTGACTGTGGCTTCTGTTGCAGCTTGGATATGTATATAAAATCTCCTTCCTGTTATATGAAACTACTTGTTTACGTCAGATGAAATATATAGATGGTTGTGGTACCAGCCTTCCTGAGGTTTATGAGGAGTTGAATGGAAGGTGTTTCTTTTAAGCCTTTCGTATCTTTAGGTCCATCTGCTCCGTAAGAGCCTTTATTCTCTTTGCATGCTTTTGAGTTGGACTAAGAACAGTCAATATTATTTTGTACACAGAGAAGAAAGGAATTAAAATTTGAAATTGCCACAGTATCCATATCCTCTTTTTCATATTAAATAAACAGGGAACCGGTTATTTACAAACAGTTTTGAAAATGGCTTCAGGACCTCATAGATCTGCACCGTGCAGTCAAGACTTTTGTGAAAACAAAATTATTCCCTTATGTACCTTTTACAAGTACATCCAGGGCATATTTCTGAAAGAGCTTGTTTGCCAGTACAAGTGTGTTTCAAAGTTCAATTTTCTGGCAT
This sequence comes from Pedionomus torquatus, assembly GCA_013398155.1. Classification (NCBI taxonomy): domain Eukaryota; kingdom Metazoa; phylum Chordata; class Aves; order Charadriiformes; family Pedionomidae; genus Pedionomus; species Pedionomus torquatus. The sequence goes on along the minus strand of VZRU01013788.1, from coordinate 169,424 downwards.
TTTTGAATCTACAGCCTGAACAGATTCTGAGAATTGGAAACATCGTGTGGTTTGAATAAATAAAAAGATGAAATTGCCTGGGGTGCATCTGTGCCCCCTTGCTGCGCAGGTTGGCTGTTTCTTTGCCATCAGCCTGACAATTTCAATCAAGTTTTTAATGGACTCCTGGGGCTTCCCCAGTTTCTGTTCAAGCAGAGTCTGGCACCAGTCTTCCTAAGTCCGAAGCACTGAAAAGCTTTATTTTAGTTTCTGATTGAAATTTAATGATAGGTAGGAAAGAAATAGACTGGTTGGATGAGTGTTAAAATAGCAGGTAATGGCTATCTTTAGAAAAAGATCATAATTCGCATTTTTGTTTTGTCAAATTAGGGAATTGCACAGAATAAAGCAGCCATAGATCAGACTTCTCTGGACTCTTGTCTAGAATTTGACAGATTGACAGTTTTAATTAAGAGTGTTTTATTTAATTCCTTTTGCCTTTACACCTGAGAGTGTTCACAGGCCTATGCAGGTTTAGACTGCAATCTTGCAGGTTTGGGTTTTTTTTTTTTAATATAATTGTTGGTCATTAAATAAAATTGAAGTAAATATTACAAAGGCTTTTAATTTTCATTCCTGCTCAGGAAGTTTCCAAACCACCTTTTATGCTTACATAAGTTATTTTCAACAGTTTCTTGTGTTTCAAAACTTTTTTATTATAAAGGAAGAGTGTACCTTAAAACCTTAACAGTTGACACTTTGCAATTATGGGCTAATGATCTTTGCTGTTCTTAGTAAAAGAAGCCATTGTGGTTGTCTCTCGATGCTGGCTTTTTCGTAGTAGCTGTTTGAACAGTTGCTAAAGGTTGAAGTACTGTGATCTGTATAGAATAGATGTTGGGTTTTCATAATAAGAAAGTTATTGAGCATTTTTCTCTGTATCTTTCAAGGAGTTATGAGTGTTATTCCTCCATACAGTAGGTGGAGACAAAGACCTAATGAATTTTATGTCTCCTCAGACTGATTTTTATTAGCTACACTAGGTCTCTCCTAATTTTTGGTTATTAAATTCCTGTATAAAAATAATAAATATGAACTGATTTTGTTCCAAAGACTGCTATTTTATGTTTACATTAAGTGCCATAATTATTTTCCTGGCTAATATTTGATAAATTGATTCTTTAAATTATAAGGTCTGATTTGGAGATTGAGGACGTGTCCGTGAAACCTTTTTGTGCAAGTTCAGATCGTTCTTAGGTTCAAAAATTCAGAGGTCAAAATACAGGTAGGATTGACTTCAAGTTTGAACGTATCTAGAAATTCCCAGTGGTGTGGGAGTTGGACCTCTGTGCAGACTGGAAGCTTGAGGTGTGGTCTGCCTCTGTTTATAACATGACTTTGTATGTGTGCATGTGTTTATATAAATCATGTGCATGTTTACAGGTAGGTGTTTATGTGCTTACAGCGTGTTTGGCGGCACACAGGACATGGCATTGGCATCCTGCCTACATTTAACTGCAATCTTAAAATGTAATTTGGAGTAGTGTAATCCGTACAGTGGGAGAGATGGTTTTCTTAGCTTTTCAAAGGAAAATGGAGCTTGCAAGTTTCCCAGGTACATTGGTTGGCTGTTTCAAGTAAGAAATAATCTGTAGATGTATTTTTTGTTTTAATCTTCTCCTGAGTATCACTAACACTGGGCTGTTAGATGCTTCTTTGATAAAGACAGTGTCTCTGCCATGTGTATCATACCACACGTACTGAAGTTGATTACAACAGGCATGCCAGAGGTGGATTTCCAGATGTGTAATTGCACAGGGTACAGTTCTCCTGTTCTGCTGCATGCAAAGGAGGTTGCCTTTGGAGAGAAGGGTTTGTCACACCTCTCCCTCATGCTCAGCTAAGGTCACAATTTGACAGTAACCTCTGATTTCAGCAGATCAGGATTCCCATGTTTATTGATCTTGGACTGGTCTGCTGCAAGTTTCTGTGTTTTTTAAGAAAGGCAGAGTTTAATGAGGTTTGTTTGTGAGAGTGCAGATGCAAGAATGCAAAGCAGAGTGTAACCCAGCAAGGGGGAAGTGGAGAGGATCTCGCGTGTCAGGGTAGATCAGGGTAGATGGCCTGATCTCAGAAGCCATTTAAGCAAACCCTTTAAGAAGGGATTTCTTGCCTTGTTTGCAGTTCCATGGGCAGCTTCAAAGCTTGAGAAGGATTGCAATCAAGTGCCTTCTGTTCCTCATCTGCCTGTGAGGGGAGAACATTTGCCTTCTTAAAATGGATATTTAGGATTACGTTTAAACCAGGTGAATGGGTTGTTCTCTGATCAGTTCCTTGTTATGCCACCAAGCTTTGTGCATATAGGACATATCTTTTAATTTCTCTGGACTCCTTTCACTGGAATCCTGTCAAAATCTTATCAAAAGAGTTGTGCAAGACCTGTTTTTTACTCGTGGGCAGTATATGCTATAGAAGGTCAAAATGTATGTTATTATTAAATACAGTTCAAATGAAGAAGCAACAAGCAGAGTAGTTTTCCAAAATTAAGCCAACACAGGCTTTGGGGGTAACTGATAAAGATGTGTGAAGTCAAAGCCTGCCGCAGTATCATGTCAGTTCTGCTGAGGTGGGTGTTTTACAGGGCATCTATCTGAACAAATCAAAATATCCTCCAGTAAACATTAGTGGGAAGCTGAGAATAACATAGGAGTGGGTGTATGGATCTTGTCGCTAGTGATGCGTAGAGCCTGTCTTTCCAGTGTCGTTCAAGTAGAGGCAAAGGGGAATGTTGAATTAGAAAGTCTGACCATCTCAACATTGCTTCGTATCTCAAGGACAGAAGCAGCATTCAGCTCTTCAAATGCAATGTGGTATTTTCCAATTTTGACCTACTGAGCTAATTGCAAGGATTGAACAGAAATCCTGACATGGAGAATTAAAGATGATAGTGAATGTGCAGTCAAGCAACAGTTACTGCTTGGTATAAGGATCACTTTCATTGATCTTGCTTAAAGTTATGGTTCATCAGGGTTACTTATATTCTTCTTTAAGACCGTAATTTAATTTAAAATGTCAAGATTTGTGTAATAAACTGAGTTAGATCATTAACAGACACAAACCATTATATTCCAGAGCCTTGTGGCACTACTTGCTGTAAATCCAGCACAGTGCATCTGCAACTAGGAGTGCTGCCAGGGCTGTGAGCTCCAGAGGAACCGTGCTTTTGATGTGTCTGTCTGAACTTTGTTAGCCTGAGAAAATAGGATTTTGAAGAGCCCAGAGCTAAATGGGGATGGTCACACTGATGGCCTGTTCTCCAGCTGTATCTATCTGCTCTTGACCACCAGATGCTAATTGGAAGATGTGCTCTCTAAATAAGCTTGTGTAAGAGCACCCAGATTCTGTGCTCTTCTGGGCTGTGGCAGTACAGCAGATGTTAAATGAAGCAGGGATGTTTGTAGCTTTTGAATTGAACATGCGAGACCACCGCTTCCTTCCCTCCTCTGTGTACTCTGTGCGCTTGACGGAGCTTCCTTTCTGTTTTTACTTGGCTTTCAAGGAGAATGTATGGAACTGTGATCTGACACTCCAAAGAGAACTTGTGAATGCTTGCATTGTGTTACACACCAGGGAGGATGGGGAGAGGTGGGTTTGGTAAGATGCGAATCGAATCATAGGTGAAGTGGAGATAGTGGGATCCCTGTGGGTTTGGGTGCTCACAGTCCCTCTGACTGTGATTGCCAGGGCAGACGGAGCATTGCTTGGGGAACAAAATCTCCTGAATAGTGAATTTTTAAAGAGGTGCTCAACTGTATTTTGGACAAATCTGGCCTCTGATCCGTTAGTTTGTTTAATTTATGTAAGAGAATAAGCTTTTCATGTATTGTTTCATTCTGCCTGTTGTCTCTGCAAATTCAGTGCTTGTCCAGTGTGCTGAGACCCCATGCAAAGGTGTAAATCCTGGGGTTTTGATTGCCTGTGTGCTGAAAAACAGACATTCACAAGTTACTTAGCTGAACATACAGCTTTCAGTGTGTATGGCTTTCCAATTCAAGCTGATGACCTGAAAAGACAGTCTCACAAATTATTGTTAGCTGAAGAACACTAGTAGGTCACTGCTTTATGAGGGTCTTAACCCAGTGAAGAAATCTTTAGTAATACCCTGTTTAAAATATATAAAGTAAAAACAATTAATTTATCCCTGTACTTCCAAACATAAGATAAGAGCACTACAAGATAAGAGCTTCTTAAATTCTGTGTTGGTTGGGGTTTTTTTGGGTGTTGTTTTTTGTGTTGGTTTTCTTTTTACAGGTGAAGGTAGCATTTATAATAACGTTTTTGGAATGAAGAAAATAATGGAAACTCTGCGCTTTGCACGTACTTATTCATGCTTCTAAAATTAATTGCTTGAGTCTTAAAGGAAATTGTAACTAAAAAGCAAAAAAACAATAGATGGAATGAAATAACAGCTGTAGACTCTAAATGGCGCTCTTTTCTATGTGTTGTTAAATATTTTATGCAAAAATATAGAAATGGATCAATATAAATGCTATCCAATTTATTGGGTTTCTGTATATGAATTTCCCTTCTGTTTCTCTATAAATGCATGTACATAATTTATACATTGTATTATTCATATTTTATATCAATAGCAAGCATAATTGATGAGGAAGAAAAAACTCAGCAAGTTAGTATATTTGGTTATCCTCTCGCTTGTTTAAAAATGCCCTTGGAAGTGGAAGGATAATTAATGGTGTGCTGTCATTTAGTTTCATTTTTAAGGGTGGCATGTGGATAATATCTGGTAGGCTTGAAAAATGAAGCTGCCATAGCTGCAGCCTTTAAGTGCTAATAGTTAGGGCAGAGAGGTACGAACAGTTGCTAAACACAGAGCTAAGACAGTAGGATGGACAGAGCTTTTCATTTCAGCGTATTGTTAAATGTTTTTGTTGGCTTTGCTGTTTCTGTTGGCTTACATTTAAAGGATGCAGACTACTCTGTGAGAGGAAGAATGAAGTGTCAAAAGTGGCTGGAGGGAGACTTCTTTGAAAGTTATTGAATTTGTGAGCCAGTAAGTAAGTGGGCAAATGTAGTGTTAACCTAGAAGTAAGTCAATTTCATTTGTGCGTGTTATTTTGTTCACAGAGGGTGAAATCCTGAGAGATACTAAGGATTAACTGGGTTTTGATAAAATGTTCTTTTGTAGATTCAACTTCAAGTTGCCTTGGATTTTCTTTTCCAGATACGCATAAGATTTGGCTCCGTCTTCGGCAATTCTAGTTTTGCTCAAATTATTTATCAAACTGCTTTGTAATGTCTGACTCAAATGCACATAACATTTGCCTGAAAAATATGTTTTGGTAATGAAAGACCTTGCTTGAGGTCTCTGCTATTAAATCTTTGCCGAGAGGCAGGGAGAGGCTGTGAGTTTTTTGGCGAAGTTAATAAAATGTGTGGATTAGCGAAGTGCTGATTAGTGAGGTTCTATTGTAGACAGAAACATTCCTGCCTTAGCTGAAACCCAGATGGAAAGCTGCCCGCCTCAGATTGTGGAAAATGGTTTATGTTGCTCGTTTGCTGCAGTATGTTGCTGAGGTTGCAGCAAAGTGAATCTTACTAATGTCTTGAAGTGTAATTAACTCTGTTGTTCGATGTAAATATTTGAATACTGCTCATTCAGTCCCTACAGAGGCCTGTTTAAAACAATTTTTGCCAAAGAGCTCAAAGGCCAGTAGGAATGTGTGTGCATTAATAAACTTCTCTTTGTCCTGGACTTGATCCAGAGCTTATAGAGGGCAAATGGGAAGATCTCATCCTATCTGATGTATTTACAGTAGAGCTCAGAGCACTTGATCAAGGCTTCATTGTGCTGTCATTGTGCCTGGGGTTTAGTTTAGATATGAAACAGAGTGCAGGACGTGGACACAACAGGCGAAAAGATCCAGGGTACTGGAAGGGCTGAGGGAGAAAAAAACAAATAGAGTTCATCAGAAAAATAATGGGCTGTGTTATCCTCTGTTACATAAAAATGATGGCTCTTTAAAGTTGTGGAGCTTCCATTTTTGTTCCCAAGCATCAGCTTAAATGCTCAGAAGTAACGTTTGTCAAAAGAAAACTCTCAGGGAAGCAGAGTTATATATTGTTGCAATTAGCATCTTATGGGGAGTGAAAAAATGTGCTTTCTGCCAAAAGTTTTGTCCATTTTTTTAAAAAGAAAACCCTTATTTCTGAAATCTGAAATGTTTCCTTCGAAATGCAGTGTGCTTACTTTAGGAAATGTCAAATTGCTTCCAAGGCATTTCATGCTGTATTCTCTGAGAATGGGCTCCATACTATGCCTATTTTCATACTGTCTCCTATTTCTGAAGAAATGGTCCTGCTGGCTTAAGAAAGTAAAACTGTGGCAGGGTAAGAATGCAGCCGTTCAGTAGCAGATTGTCCGCTTTCATGGGCCCAGGCTTCATGAGATACTCTGGCAACGTTTCCAAATGAAAATATCTCTTCTGCCAAAGGGGATTTTTTTGTTTGTTGGCATTTTGAATTTTCATCAGAAATGCTTTTCTGTTTATCGCTGGTAAACTCTGCTTCATAGGAGCTCTCCTCTGTTTCTGCAGCAGTGAAGATGAGCAGGATTCTGTAGTAATTGCACAACGGGGGAAACAACGCTGCCCAGACAGTGCCGGGAACGGAGAATCAGATTTTCATTTTATTTCTGGCTTGCTCTAGTAATGTTCCTGGTAATTCAGTTTAGCCTATATTATTTTTTACCCCACTGTGAAATATGCTATAATAATGACACTTATCTCCTATGGATGTTATTCATTTTATTATTTTCTGTGAAAGTACCTTGAGAACCTTGGATCTTAAACCACTCATTATTCCTGTTAATGGTATTACCAACTTGGTCTTCAGATTGCTGGCACAGCTGCAGACCAAAGTAAGCAGCATATTGGAGATGTTTGTCTGTAGCTTTGAAATTAAGCTTGTGAATTAACTTTTTGTTTTCTAGACATGTGTGCTCTGTATCTGCAATGAAAATAAATACCAAGATCAAGGGGAGCACTGGTCTCACGGTAACTCAGTAGCACTGTGTTTGCCATAGCTTCTGGTCCTGAATTGGCTTTCTCCAAGTAGAGATCCACAGAAAACAGCCACCTTCAGCCTGGCCGCTGCAACCTCTGTGAATGATGTATATGATGGAGATGTGATCTTTTCCTTTCTTCTTTGCCCTGACAGAGGTCAGAGCAGCAAGGGCAGGAGGGGGAAGTAGGGAGCTGGCAGTAGCTGCAATAAAGCAGCAGTGCAGCTTTACTCCCTCTTCAGAAATTTACTGCTTGAATGCTAGTGCTGCATCTCCCTAGGATCTTGCTCAGCAGCTCCAGCTGTCTGCAAGTGGGGACTAGCTGATGGTGCTTTCCTTATGGGTAAAAGATTTAAGCCCTGAAAAACTGAATGGGGAATGTCTGGAGAGTACCTACATGGAATTCAAAACATATTAATAAAAAAGAACAGGCAAAAATGGAAAAAGTGAATGGGGGAGAGTTGTTTGGGTTTTTTTGTTATTTTTAGAGTGGGTTAGTTTATGTAAATAAAACTGTACTCTGAGGAATTAAAGTCTAAAAAGACAAAGCAGACAAGAGGTAGGAAACAGTAGATCTTACTCTGCTTTACAGATTGGCACCTAAGGCACACAGAAGGGAATAGCTTTCTCAGTGACAGGGAGTGGGGATAACTGAGTTCAATTCCAAGTCATTCATCCCAGCACGTTAGTGTCTTTCCTCTCTAACCTTCACTAAAACAAACCTTAAACAGTTTTTTTCTTCCCTAATAGAGGGCTAAGGGGTGAGAGAGGAGGAAAAGTGTGTTAGAGAGAATTTGTATTAGCTGTAGTTTACTCTGTAGGGATGGACTCCTGAGCTGCTCTGTTCAGCATCAGATCATCACAGCGAAATAGCTCACTCGGAGGAAATAAAGTTATATGTGTTTGAGTAGTTACTGTGTTGTGCCCGTAGGAGGCTTTGTGAAAGGAAAAGTCTGAGTGAGTACACCAGTCCTTGCGGAAAATCCCAGGATTAGGCTGATCTCCTGTCCCGGTTCAAGGGACAATGTGCCACTGCCTCCTCTGATGTGTGCATGGCTGAAAATGGAAGGATGCATCTCTTCAGCTTGCATATACAGTATCTGTGGGTTTAAACCTTTGGGCAACTTGTCAAATAACTGCTGTTGACATAAACCATTGCTGTGTGTCAGCAGCAAAGAGAATAGGAGAGATCATTTCACTGTTAGTACTTTGTGTCATGTCAAGAAAAGTAGAAATTGCTCATCCCATAAGGGAAAGAGATGGCAGAAAGAAGCAGCTTTAATGAGTGGTGGTTGTTTGGAATTGTGCACTAGCAAACATGTCTTTCATCTTGTTCCAAGGTGTCACTGGATGCCAGGTACGCAATGTGCTCTTGAGTTGCATAACGATACACACCAACTCATTAATGATTTATTTTTTGAAACTATGCTCCTTCACTCTAGCACCTCTGGCGTGATATAACTTGCTGCCAGAACTTTCAGGACAGATTTATTAAAGGCTTACAAACCAAAGCCTTAAACATGCAGCTGGGGTGGTGCATGTGAGTCTTGGATTGTCTGGTCAGCTTTGTAGTGTCTCTAGGAGACTTACCAGTCAAAGCACTAAATCTAGCTTGCTCTCTACTGTTATTTTGGCGACAATGAGTTTCCAGGTGAATAAAAAGACTTTTGCTAGGGTGGTTTGGTTAAAGTCTGATTTAGAAAGCTGCTGAGCACACCTCCTCATGGGTATTGGCAGGTGGTGTCCTTAAACACCGTTTGGGTCATCATCTGATGCAAACTGTTAAAGATTTGACCATGGTGAGTTGGTGTCCTCAGTAGATCATTACCTGTGTTATGCTAGAGCCTAGGAACCAACAAGGACACAGCTCTGTCAGTGCTGTGGAAATGTATTAAGGAGCTGACTTCTAAACAGACAAGATTGACTTTGTCTAGGAGAAGAGGATGCTACGTGCAAGCACAGTGAATGATGCAAGGGTTGGAGACAGTGATTTAGCGGCATTATTTTGTTTTATAACTGTGTTATGTCTCGGGAAGACAGCATCTAAGCAGAGCAGGGATGGAGGAGAGGAGGGAAGGATGAGTGCAGCTCAGGCAGTGTGGACAAGACTAAAAGATAGTCAAAGGGGCCAATGCACAGTGGAGAAAAATCCTGCCCTGGTGGTGTCATAATCCACTCACTTAGCTCTTTGTCAGAGGTCTTCTATGGCATCTTTGGCAGAAGGGAAAGATCAAATTCTATGGGTGTTTTTTGTAACCCATTTAAGTTTTGGGGGGAAACTGGCAGTACTGCTGAGGAGGTCTGACCTGGCACGGAGGGAAGGTCCCAGCAGCAGAGCTGCTTCATCTTTCTGGGCTTCGTTGAGTGTGGTAATTTAACTGCACTCTCCTCCTTTTATCTTATGCCCCCGAGTTGCTCACAGTACTTCAAAAATCTCTCTCTGTGATGCTTTCCCTTCTCAATCTGTTCTGTGTTTGAGATTCGTTTGTGGCAGAGACTGTCAGAATATAGTGTAATGGACCCTGGATACAGACCCTGCCTTATGGGGAACCTGTAATGTAACTAGCTCTTTGCAGAGGATCAATGCAAGCTACACTCAGCTGAGGATCTGGCTTGGAGCTAGTTCATTTTTTCTCTGTTATTAATTTTTCACTAGATGCAAAGAATTACAAATAACATTTTATGGGACTGACTATGAAAGGTTATTTTTCATATTAAGTTACATATCTCATAACTTTTTCAACTTCATGCATAAATTCAGCACCAGACTGAAGATAACTGTTTTTTTCTCATTGTAACTTTTTCAGGACAGTACGTGCAAAAGGAAAGATTAATTCTTTCAGAGACACTACGAAGAATTATTGTGAGGGGTTTTTTTAAGGTTATACTGACTTCTAAGAATGCAACTTCTGCATTAAGAATAGGGATCTTTGTAGTAGGAGTTTTCTGTAAGCGTGACTCATGAGGCTTTTTGGAGATGTTTATCGTTGTAGTAAGTGTGAGTCTTCACTGCGTACTCTGCCTCTGATCTGTGTGTCTTGACTCTAATCTATGTGTCTTGACTCTAATCTTTGTTTCTTTTCTGCATTTATCTGTATGCGACCTGCAAACATTTGGAATTGATACACTAATATAATCTTTTGGGAGATCTGTGACTGAAACTTGGGGATTTATTCATTGCTATGAAAGGAGAAATAACAACAGAGTTGTGCAAAGATTAGTGCAGTCCGGGCAGGGGGGCAGTGCTGTTCAGGCAAATACTACCTCTGTCATCCCTGTGTTCCCTGACATTGGGCAACAGAGCACCCAGCATTGCCTTAATCCATCAACAGCTGTAGTCTTGGACACAGTAGCTCACTTTTTGACTATGGAAACTGTCCATCTGCCCAGTCTGTCCATTTTCTCCTCTCTTCTTAAAATGGAACAGCACAGAGGGCACTGGTGAGTCCATGCAGCTGCACAGGTGGATCTTTGTGAAGATTGCAGGGGAAAGCTATTTGGTATCAAGTGGTGCTTCTCTGTGTCCTAATAAAATAGGGTATTCAGGACTCTCAGTAACTTGCAATGTGATTTGATTCTGAACTATGTGGAATACTATCTGTATCATCCCAGCAACCTAGTAGGATATAAAAGTAAATTTAAATTAAATGTATTTTTAAGCTCCTTTGCTAAGCTAGATGATGGAAAGGGGTTGTTTTTATATAAAGGGGACCTGGCCTTTTGAATTTCTATCTCTTACGAAGCTGCAATTTTTTCTTTTCTCATGAAATTACATTTTCTGAATCTGCATGAAAAATGGCAGAGGAGCTGCACACAGATCAGATTGTGCAGGCAAACTATTTTTGCTTTTAAATGACATTCTCTAGCATACTTCTGCAAGGGTGTGAATCTTTTTCTCAGTCCTACTGGTCTGACAGCAGCTTCATCAGAGTTAAGTCTTAATCTATGTTTTCAGATGGTGAAAACTTGCTCCTTGCTTTGATTCAGGAAGTGTTGCCATTTTCTCTTGACATGCACTTACTGTCATGTCAAGAAGAATGGAAAAACACTGATGTCTCTGCCCTGCAGTTAACAGCAGAGCGTGACGATGAGCCTTAAGATTCACCCATTCATAAGTGAGAAATCTGGAGAGGCTGCAGAGTGTCATGTGCTTCTTTCTGAAGTTTTGCTTGTGCTTGAGTATGATCCTGACTCAGCTGTTGGTGCATGTTTGCTGTAGAGCTGCTGACCTCTCAGCAAAGGGTAACTCCGCTGAAACAGTTCACGTCACAGATTTGACCTGTTCTTGCTTACAGTGAGGTCTTTATTACCATATGATCTTAACCATGGCCAGCTGAGATGATGCTCTTCTCAAAGGTAAGTACTGCCACAGAAAGATCTTAAGCCCCGAGATGAAAGTTTTCATTCTGTATTTTCTATCCATAGCTTCAGTACCTCATGAGGTGCTTTGGAGAGAGATTTCTAAGGAATGCTTAGGATTACCAGGTAGCTGACATCTGTGTTTTCAACCTGAGCCTTTCTTCACATAGTACAAATGAATACTCCCATCTTCTCAATGAGAAGCTTTAAAGAACTTGTGTTGAAAATTATCTCTCTGTTCAGGCTAAACTCCAACTTCTTACTTCTACCTGTTTTTAAATTAATTTGCAGTTGTAACTGTGTATTGATGACCCTCACATCCTGTTGTAAACTGCTGTGAAACTCCCTTTCATAGGAGGCTGTGATTCAACCCTTTTCAGGTACTGCAGAGTTTTAGAAAAGGCTTTGGGTTGGTGCAGCTGTGTAAACTGGAATTTTTGCCTCTGCATCTTTAACAGAGTTTCTTTATTTATTGCTAATTCTGGGCACATAACATAAATATACTGTTGCTTTTAGTGAGATGTTGACTGTGGATTTCAGATTGACATAGGTTTCTTTCCTGGCCCCTCAAGGTCCTGTAGTTTTGTAAACAACTCAATTTCAGTCTGAAATTCTCTGTAAAATGAAAATAAATGAAAGCAGTTTCCCACCTGGTTTTGTTTATGATGTTTGGTGAAAATCCCAGGAGGTTGTACAGAGCTGGTCAGAAATACACTATCAGGTGGTCCAGTCTTGTCCATTAAGATAATTTTTTTTTTTTTTTCTCTTTTGGGTTTGTGGGAGGAAGGGGAAACTGATGAGAGAGGGAGAGAGATTTACTGTGGCTGGCAGGGAGGAGATTTACTTCTCTTCCATGACAGCTCACATTTTCCTCTATATTCTTCCAAGCCTGTGTTCAAAGTTCTTCTATTTTGGACTAATCAAGATTTGGTAGCTAGAGCAAAGCTCGCCTATCATGTAAGATGCCAAATGCTTTCAGATTCATTGATCTCAGTGGAACGTGAGGGAGCTCAGCCATCAGCACTAGCATTTCAGTCCTTAAACATTTTCAGGCTTTAAAACGGGCTATTAATCTTGGCTCTGGCAAAGCATCCAAGGATGTCAGCAATGTGTGATATGTCCCATAAAGTGCAACTTCTAGGAATCCTTTTTTAAATGTGTACAGCACTTCAAGGCTCATGTTCTGTTTGCATTTAGTCTAATGACATCTCAGAATGTGTTATTTAGAGCTCGTTTCAAAAAGGATTTTGTTAACGTACAGCCAGTGTCTGGGCTAATGTGATTACCTTGAATCAAAATACAGCTGGACTCTCAGATGCACAGGAGTCCAACGCTTTTTATAGGGAATATTTGTTCTGAAATAAACAAAACCTATGTTTAGAGAAAAATCTCACTCTTTATACCTTAATTTGATTTACTTTCATATAAAAACTTGCGATCCTTATCAGTCTGTCTGAATTTTAAGAAGTACTTTTAAGTGACAAAATGGTAGAGACCCTGTGTCCTGCATTTGGTCTTGTCTAGAAAACCTAACCGACAACAGAGCTTATGGATCCTGGGCAATACGTGGCCCTATAATAACCAAGGGATGTGGCATTAAACGTGCACGGGGAGGTTGTTTTTCAAAGCAGCAGACTGCACGTTCAGATTCCTAAGGGTTTCAAGAATGCAATAACAGTGGGAATTGTGCTTTTTCACGTGCTGTGCGTTCCCAGTCCACGTGAACAAATCTGGCTGTTGTGATGCACTGCTTTGGAAGACGCGTAGCTGCTCTGCAATTACTTATCTTCAGGCTTGTGCCAAGGATTAACCCATGGGTTAAGGCCAAAGGGTCCTGGTCTGTTGCCCATTAAAGTCAGTAGAGAGACTTGTGTTGACTTCAGTGGCTCCTGGATCAGAGCTGAGAATCATGGTCTGAATGCAGCTCCTAGGCTGCCTTGGGTTTTCAGCGTGACCTGGAGCAGTATCACTTTCCTCTCACTTCGCTTGACTTTGGGCAAAGCTGTTACTCGCTCTGTGCCTCACCAAAAAAAAGGTGGCTTAAAAAATCATTAGTATTTCAAAAGCATTATTCTAGAGAGGGGGGCTGGAGAAGCAGAGCGGTAAATCCTGCTCTATTGGAGCTGTCCAAATATTATTGCTTGTATTGAAAGAAAGCTCTTAAATGAAGGTGGTGTTCAGAAGCCAGCACAGCCCAAGAGTCATCGCAGCATCACTGATCTTCTGCTAGAAACATGGAACTTGTCAGTTGACTTAAGTGTGCTTTCACACAAACACAAGTGATGGACTTAAAGCTTCTAGTTTAACTACTTGTGTCTCTGGAGGAGCAGATAGGTTTCTGTTTTATGGGTATTCTCATTCCTCTTTTTAAATGGTGCTGCATTTGTTCAAGGTAGGTCTGGAATATAATAACCCTGGAAAGCATTTTTTTGGATTTAAAAATAGATTTCATGGGCACAAGCTAGTCCCTGTAAAAGTCCACATTTACCAGTCATTTTGTCACAGTGAAAATGCAATTTATCTTTCCTGCAGAGATAGAGAGTGTATCTATCTATCTAAATATAAAATTGGGTGTAATTAAAGCTTTGCTTGACCTGATCAAGAAACTGTTAAAGACGTGCAAATGGTTTTTTTTCATCAGCTCCTGTTGATCTTTGGTTCAAGCCCTTCTGTGGTTAAATATTTTTCAAGGTAGTGTTGTTCTATGGGAAGATCATATTCACAATTATTGCAACCTGGATTTTTATTTCAGCTTTTCAGCTGCAAATTCAAAGCAAAAAGTAATAGATAAACATGGCAGGATGTTATGAATTTGTTACTACAGAATATTTGTATCTTCTTATGTGAAGTCTGTACATAGATATATTATCATCCATAGAAGGAAAGCAAAGTAGAAAGCTTCAGGCTTTTTTGGCAAATTTTGGAATAATTTCCTTCTAATCCCATTTTGGTATTTCAGGCTTGGAGCAGCTGCATTTCTAGCAGTTAAGCCTTTGTAAATTAATTTTTTCTCCTACTTTAAAATAAATGTTAAATGCTCTTAATGAATTGGACCTACCTGTAAGACAATATTCTGGAAAAGAGTTGTCTGTTTAGAGCAGTTCATATTAGCTTGCTTGTTGTGTAGGGGAAGGAGAAAAGAACCTTCTTCACTTTAAAATCCTCTAAACTTAGTTCTAGAATTCTGCCTTGTGGCCAAATGCATTTTGTATCTCATCTGTTCCCTACTGCAAATTAAGGCTCTACAGATCTCATAGTGTTTGGGCAGGGAGGAAGGTCTTGTGTGCACCAGGTTAATTACTGAGGAGCATTACTCCACAAAATGAGAGCATTGTGTGCTAGCAACTGTCTGTAGGCAAGCGCTGCAGTTCCTGCAACAGAATCAAAAGTTCCCAAAACACCCTTTTGTTATTTGATTGCCATTAAACCAGCTGGATGTACTCAGGAGCATCCGAACTGAAATGCTCCGGTGTTCCTTTTGAGCTTTTGCAACACCGGACCATTGTAGAAAGCTTATCAAGAGGGTCTGAATTATTTTTAAAAAATATGAAAGTCCAACCGTCCAAAAACCAAGCGAACAAACCAACAGTACCAATGAGCTCTCAAATGAGATAAATATTTGGTCAGCTGGATATGCGGAGGCCAATGTCTCACACATGTTTGTGAATGCAAGACAGGCTGCAGCAGGGAGTGCTGCATTTAGCCAGATGTTTGACCTGTGGTGTGTGCATGGAAACATTGGAGCATATGAGTAAGTTATCATTTTGCACTGGGACCACTTAAACTTGAAATTTCCAATGACAAATTGAAGAATACCTCTTTGTAAGTTGCAGCACAGTAATGGGAGTTAGGATTTATAAGCCCTGCCAAATTCAATAAACTTGTGTTATAGCCTTTTAAAATTGTTATATCGAACTCTGCTTATAAAGAGCCATCTTCCTTCTATTGTTTCATAATTTATTCAGTGTTTTCTTAACTGGCCCATCAGCAGAACAGTAAAAATGCCACTGAGTAAACTTTGTTTAATGGTGACCAATTTTTGTCCATGTTACAATAATGTCTGTGGGAAGGAACAATTACCTTGTGATTTGCTGTCAAAGCGGTAAGTGCATTTGCTTTCCAGTTCATTTAGAAGGGACATCACTTTCAAGCTTTCCCTTGTTCTCTTTGTGGGGTTGTTTCCTCTTCTGCACATTTGGAGTTTTTGCTGCGCACACTGGAAAGTACTGAATCCAGGATTCATAAATAGAGCCTTTGCTGTCCTCTGTGTGGGGTTGATCTTCGGTGATGTATTGTCAGTACACCTCCACCTCATTGCTCTGGTATTTACTGAACATCCCCAAAACAGAACAAACCTTCCAGTGAGATTAATGCTTTTTTTCTGCTGCGCTTGCTCTGTGAACCAACATCGATTGCAGTTTGCTTTGTTACATTTCCATCTTTAATTGCAGCACAGAGACTGTCAAAGATAGGATCTGTTTCCTTTCCCTACCTGTCCAAAGTGCTAGGGATGGAAGTGTTTGTCAGTTTTTGGCAACTGCATGTTGCAAGCATTTATCATTGTTACCATAGTAATGTAAGATGGCAGTTAGAAATGTCCATTGTGGCCTAAACCTTCTCAAGTGCCTTGCAATTCTTCCTTTTAGTGAGTGATGGTCAGACCCTGGTATGTTTGCTAGGATGAGAGCATTCAGAGGAACTCTCAGAATCACTGCTGAGGCCTGTAAAGTCTCCTTTCTTCAAAGAGGAGAGGAGCATGTTTCATTGCCCAGAGCACATACAGAGGCTGTTTGTAGGGAAGATGCTGTAGATTGAAATACATTACAGAAAATAGTTCTCAGAGTTGTTTGGGGGTGATCAGGGTTTTGGGCAGCACCCATGTGTGCCACCAAGCTGTGGGTATCAGTAAGCAACACAGGTCTAATCCAAGACATGCTTCCTCTACTGTTTTCATCCTCAGAAATGGCTCCCATTCTCAATGCCCCTATTGTACACTGAAAGGATGGAAATCTAAATTGACCCCAGGGACTGAAGGTGTTTCCAATCTGAAGATTAGGCTGCTAAACCACCCTAGGTTATGGATACCCTAAAATCTTTCCTTCAGGCTCTATGAGAAGAGTTGAGGCATAATCAGAGTAGTCGGCTCCATATATCACATTACTCTTCTTGGATGCCAGAATTCTGTTGCAAAAAGCATATTTGGAATTCATAAATTGTTCTGCGCTCTTCTCCAGCACGCTGGCCATTAACCACTGCAGGGATTAAACAGCTACCATTATGTAGGCAGCATCATGTTTATAACAAATTGCTTCCTTATAGCCCACCTGCTGCTTTCAGTAATTTGAAAGCACAGTAAGTTAGGTCTCGAAAGTTGTATTTTGGAAGATGACGGGGGTTTAAATAAAAGGTTTTGAATTACCAGGCCTCAAATAGCTACCTAGAGAGGCAGTGTCTAGCATCTGGACTGTTACTGAATTACTGTAAGTCTCTTAATCAGCAAGGGAGCCCCTAAACTGAATGGCTGGTGGGAGTGAAACCTGACACTAAATGGACAGCAATGTAAGAAAGCTTTGTTAGCAGTTCCCAGAGGAGTGGGATGAATAAGTATATCTTTAGGGAAAGAAAAACCAAAGTTGCCTTTTAGGATAAAAAAGCACATTCCCTCCAATGTGTTTCCTCTTGTTTTTGCTTTTTGGTGTGTTTGTTTTCCTCGTGCAGTTTTTGAATGCCTCCAGACCAGATCTTCTGGTGCTATAAATTGATGTGCTCCTTTGGCTTCAATAGGGTTATGTTGATTTACTCCAGCTGAGTATCTGCTGTGTGAGTCTATTCTCATCCTGCTAGAGTTAGCAAGTTCAAGCCCACGTTTTGAGTACTTCATGCATGCACAAGAAATTAATCATAGCAATGATGTGTGCAAAGTATGTGTGAACATTTTTCCACAGGCGGTTCTCAAAATCCCTGCCTCTGCTATCTCCATTTAATGTTGACCCTGTCCCTTCTCTCAGTCGTGCAGGTTTTACACTGGTGTTAAGTGCACTGACTTTGATAGGTTTGCTCCTGCTTAACACCTGTCTGTAAGAAAGTAGTGTTAAAACTTGCCTGCAACATTACAGCTCCTGTCTCCGTGTAGAGCACTGTATCCCCAAGGCTTCTAGTTTTGGAATTCTTATCCCCCTCCATTTAATGTAGTAATGAGTGATGAGCCGTATAGCTCCCACCCAACAGCTACTGAAGAACATTTCACAGTGACTGTGGATATTGGCTCAAGCTCAGATTTCTTCAGGAGTGGTTTAGCATTGCCTGTTGGTAGTTTCATATTCTCTGTGTTCTGTCCATTTTCTTGTCCATTGGCTGAGATATGGATGGTGGGTTTGGAAGGGAGGGGGGCTTGCTTAAACATTTGTACTTTATTTTTATGATGTACTGAACCATCACCCTGATGGGGCTGAGAGTTGTATCTCACAGTTGATACAGAGGAGATAAGATGTTATCTGTCCCTTTTTGCCTGAGGTCAGCAGTGACCACCTGAGCAGCACCAGAGGCCTGAGGAGAACCTGGCTGGTGTTTCAGGGCTAGGATTATCAGAGGTCCCAGAGCACTGCACACCAGTGTCAGTGCAAACTGGTTCTTAATTTCCTCCACGCTTTCCTGTTTCTCTGTAGCTGCCAGCATAGCAGATCTTAGCTCTGATCTGCTTTTCTCAAAACAGTGGCAGAGGTGTGATGTGAGCTTTCTATTCATTCCTGCTGAGCATAATGCAGGCAGTTTCTCTGTGGCATTCAGTGCTATCAGTGCTTTCCCAGTATAGCGTTTCCTTATTTCAGGAGGTGGTAGGGCAAAGACAACCTGTGGTCATTTGAATTTCATATATTCTTTTGCCCTCTTCTCAGTGCTCCATTCTTGAAGCTATCGAACAAGAATGTTCTCAGCCTGGAGACAGCCTCTCTGTGCACCCGTGACCTCACTGGAGCGTGTGGGATCCCAAATCCAGACACTCAGCACACCACCTTCTCAAACAAATGTTCCCCAAATCCTAAACTCTAATATGGTATTAGTCGTGAAGGGACTAAGGAAATCACGGTTAAGTGGATGTGTTGAAGAAAGGCAAAGAGCCTTTGGCAGCATGGTGGGGACTGGCCCTTGAGGGGAAGGTGTGAGCAAAGGAGGTCTCTTCCTCTACGTGCCCTTGCGTGACACAGGCGAGAGACCTTCAGGAAGTCTGGAGCTTCTTTCCTGTGCTGTATTTCACTTCAGCTTTCTCTGTAGCAAAGCTTGGGAGGAGTTACCTCACCTCATTTAACGGTCCTGGCTCCAGGAGGTGCTAATTCCTGGCAGCTTCCTTTGACTTTCGAGTAGAAGAGAAATCTGTGTTCAGATGAAATGTGTGAGGAACCTTACAGCCTGGCAGGTGGAGAGTCCCAAAAAGAAAAACTGGAGCTGCCAAAGAAATGTTTATATTCCTTGTAATGCTCCACAATGGAATATCTGTTTCAGTTCTGATACCTGAGGTATTTTAAATTGACGTGGCTTAATTTAAACCTTCCTGCTGTATGCACTTCTGCATGTTTGCAGGGCTCGGCAATGCAGGCAGCTGCATGTTTGCACACATAACTACTTTGGCCAGCTGTTTAGGGCTCCACGCTGCCAGCTATATTGATTTATTTAATTCTTCCACTGGCTGCTGAATAATGGGTGCCAAATGTAGAACTTGGACCTGCTTTACGAAAATAACATAAACCAACTTAACTGCCCTGTAAAAAAGACCTTCTTCTCTTTTTGCTAGAGGAAGATTCATGGTGCTGTATTTGTGACTGTTTTGCATGGTGTCTTTCAGTTTATTTTCTCGTCCAAGAGAATGTTCTTGTTCTCGACCTGATGGACCTCATAGTGTGAATAAACAAGTTTACTCCATACAAAGTAAAAACCTTAAAATCTTTGTAAACCAAAGGTATTATTTTTAAGTATGAGAAGCAGAAGTGTACATACGGTTTGTAGTCGGGTCCTCTCCGTTCCATCAGTAACATGAGCTGAAAACACTGTGGTTACTGGGAGCTGCATTTAGCCTAGGACTTCTTTAAAATAGCAACATGCACACCTATTGAAGGGTTAAAATAGAAATGCTTTAGCTACTTTAGACTGAACAATCAGTCCTTGCATACACAAATCTTCAAAATTACAATCTCTATGCAAAAAAAATCTCAGTACCTACATTTCTAATACAGCAAAGTTATAATACGTTTTCTGCAATCCTTGTCATTGTCTGTCATTTTAATTGGGGAAGTTCTGTATTTGCTGTTTCTTTTTACTAAAGCCCTGATGATTATGCTTAAGAAGAACCCTAATACCGTTGTGTAAATAGTCTTTTCTTCCTCTCCTGGGTAAATACTCTTCCTGCCATCCACTGCCACCTCAGTCATCTGTTTGTGGAATTTCCTCATCCTGCAGCTGCAGTTTATAGACCTGAATTTAATTCTCTTTTGCAGATATCTCCTACGAACTGAGTTGGGTGTTTGTTCCTGCAGCTGTCTGAGGTGTTTAAAAAGACAAGAGTCTTGCTCCCTCTAACCAAAGCTGTTTGAAGCTGTGTAAGGGATATTTGGTACTGAAGTTACAGGCTTAATATTATGTAAAAATGCTCTTGTGTCATATGTGTAACGTGTGAGCGGCTCTGCCCTCCCGTGGATAGAAGGAGAACTCAGCTTTGTGCCCGGTCCCAGCACTGCTGACGCATGAGATGTTTTCACTCGAGAGCCCAGTTTATGGAGCAGGAGAATCGGAATCCTGGTTTTCCCTGGTGTTACACATTTCTCCACTATAGCATGAAGCATCAAGGCAACCTTGTGGTTTGCTAGAGCAGTTTTCTTTCTCGAATCTTGGTCCTATTTTCGTTTCCTTTATGTTTTTTTGTCCTTCCCCATGTTCTCTGAGAGGGGACACTGTGCCTGCTCTCACCAAGTAAGCATTTCCTTCCTTCTGTGACAGTTTCTCGGAGCCAGTGCTGCACTCACTGGGATGCTTCACACTCTTTGAAAGAGGTGATGTTGCAACATGTGGATGTGCATCACTGTTTAGGTGCACTGAATTTGAAGTGATATGTACTAGGCTATCAAAGCACTTGCTTCTTGTCACAACATATTAATATTATTTCTTTTAAATTCTAATCAGCTACTTAAGTCATTTTAACCTGTCTCCATCTGCCCTTGCTTTTCTTGTGAATAGTATTTTCTCTTTATTTCTTTACTTCCCTCTCATCTCTTACAACTTCTTGGGAGGTTCCAAGGAAATTTTGTGTAACTTTTATTTCTCTGGGAGGAAAACTATGATTAAAAATAGCGTTAGATGATGTTCTAGCGCAGGTGAGCAGCACCATCCAACTATAATGGTGCTGCTGCCAGTGTCCAGAGGGTGAGGAGGGGTTTACAGGTTTTTTTCCGTCATCCTGCCAAGCTTCCTCCAAAAGAGCCAAGATTGCTGACATGAGCAGAAGCTTGACCTGCAGACAGCAGTGCCAAGTAATGCCAGCAATGTGTTTTACACAAGGGTGTGCTAACCTCGGCATTTTTCCCGAGCTAGATCATTCCCACAAAAAGAACTCTCTCTCCTCTCAAACGTAGACCGCAATAATAGGGAGCTTGGTTTGCAAGCTCTGATTTGATCAAACACGCCCAGCAGAAGACAAAATGGAATTGCAGCTTTGCAACTTTAAAAGGTGTCCATTTCCTTTCAAGCCACATAAATCAAAAATGGTAGACTCTTCCTGCTCAGAGGTGCTCAAGTTGCATGTGATAAATTTGGCATGGCAGGAAGAACGCGCTGTGTCAGTGTGTCATTAGATTTGATAATTCACAGATCAGACTCAACAAAAATATTTATTGCCTGGATTTACTTGTCATGAAATTTCCTTAAAAAATGGGGGGAAAAAAATTTAAAGGAAAAAAAAAAAAAAAAAAAGGAAAATGCATTATTGGATTAACAGAATAAAAAGTCTTTTAGAACTGGTATTTTATAACCTTTATTTATGTAGGTAGATTCAGTTTCTTTTAAATGTGTTATAAATAAATCAATGAACTATATAGCTTAACCCAGAAGGATGCTCTCAGGAATTCCTCCTCGTGGCAGTGGACATGAATGACTTAGAGGAGGCAGCTGTGAGGATTTGCAGTGTCCTGTCCCACTGTGTTGGTGACTTTTTGTGGGGCTGTATCAAAGTACAGATCTTCACAGTGAATATATTTTTGAATTTGATAATATTTTGCAATTTTAAGAAAAAATGTGAATAAAAGACTCTACAGGATAGAAAGATTCTATAGGATAGAAATTGAGATAGTCATAAATCTTAATCATAAAAATTCTTTTTAGTGGCCTTTTTCCTTTTTTCAGTTGGGTAGTCATATTGTTATTCATATTTAACTTAGGTGTTATTGTAGAAACAACTGCCAAAACTGGATTCAGGATATTCCAAAAGATCAATTAATTTTCATTCTTAAATTCAGCTCTACAGCATATTAGAGATGCTGTACACTGGAAATGAGAGAGCACTGTTAATTTGATCATTTGGGTATATATAAAAATATATGTAGGGCTTAGGTAAAAAAAACAGTACTCTTTTATCTCCGAGGTACTATCTCAAGAACGCATTCTGTATTTTATTAAGTGTCTGCGTGAAGCTGGAGCTCAACCCCTTTCTAAATATGAACCTTATGCCAAGTACCACCTTGGCACAGAGAACCTGGGGTTGGTTTCTGATCCCGTGGCACAGCTTTTGTGTGACTGTTGGCGAGTCGCTTCATCTTTCTGTGCCTCACAACTGTAGCATGGGGTAAAAGCATTTCACTTTACAACTGTGGTGAGAAGCAACCAAGAAACCTGGAGAGCCAGAGGTGCAGCGATGAGTAATTTATAGTATTTTGGCAGAGTGGGGAACTACAGCTTTTCTCAAGACTCATCCTGAAGACTGCTTTTAATAAAACACTGCAATAATGTGCTGGTGGACATTACTATATATGCTGACTCGGCATCCTGAGCCAAGTGGAGAAGATTGGTTTTTTAGGGTTTGGTTGTTCTGGGGGGTGGTGGTGGTGTAAATTCAGTGCTCAGACAAGCAAGCGAAGACGTCTGCTGGGATTCAACTCCTGTCCATATTTTTCCTACTAAAACAAACATATCCCTAAAATGCTTAGCAATTTTAGCGAAAAATTTTTAGCTAAAAAATTTTAGCAAAGTCTTTTTAAAAAAATTTTAAACTTTTTTATTTTTAAAGTTATTCCTAGAAAAATATTTAGCTACGTTTTTTTTCTACTTTCTGATCTAGACACTAGAAGGCATGTGTGCCTCAGTGGAGGGAGCGGGGTCATCCTGGCAGGAAAGTGGAGGGTGCATTAAGGATACACATCAGGAAAGTTCAGTCCAAATCAAAGTCAGAAAGAGACTTTTCCACAAATGGTTGGATTGCACCTGAAGTGGGTGATGGATGCGCTCCCCAGCCCAGTCTGGCCTAACTGGTAAATAGCAGGTTGCAAAAAACAAAACCCTGACAGTTGCCTGCTCTCCTCTCCTCCTTTGCTCTTTCCCTCCCAGCACGCTCTCAGCATTATTTTCTATGGTGGTTTCTTTTCTGTTTGCAGCTGTGTAATGTGCGGAGTAGTGTACTATATCAAGCTCTCCTTTCCTCTTTATTATTAATTTAATTAAATCATTAGGTTGATTTCAGGAGAAACTGGATGGATATGAAATACTAGTCTTGCTACGTTTTTTTTTTTTTTTTTTTTTTTTTTTTTTTTTTTTTTTTTTTAATTTTAAATGCTGCTGCTGCATTAAATGAGTGTGTAAAATCCTACAGGATCAGTGGGATGGTTAGTACGAACTCACCATTTTTGAATGAGCACATGAAATACTCCTTTCTCATCTGTTAACCTAGTGGAAGTCTGCATTTGTAAGGAAGGTTTGCTCCTCTCCTGGCAGGTTCTTGCAGGATCCTAAAATCCCAGAGGACCTCACAGCAGACAGAGATGACACTTCAAATTGACGCCACTGAAGAGGATTGCACCTCTGACAAAACCCATCTCTCCCAGTTCAGCAGCGCAGAGGCGTGTGGTGTCGGTTGCGTTCATCTCTGCTCTGCTTCCTTGGGGAGCCACGGGGCAGTGCCAGGCTGGCAGGAGATCACCTCACCTGATCGCTCCAGCCTCTGGTTGTGCTGCATCTTGATAGGAAGCCTGGAGGCTGTTCGTGAGTCTCCTTGGCATGGCAGGGAGCTTCGAGGTATTCCAGAATGAACTGTGCTGCAGGCTGTCAGATGCTTTTCTTGATCTGTGTGATAATGACAACGATGATTTATCTTCTATTCAGTTATGTCTCTTAGGGTAAATCTGATGAATAACCATGATCTTATTTCCCCTTCAACCTTTTCCTTTGTTCTGTTCAGGATGGAAACACGGACGACCCAGGGGCTGCTAAAAGGCACAACTTGCCTCAGGCACTTTTGCTGCTATTTTTTCCTGTCAAGCCATTTTCTTATTGTTCTGGAGGCTCTTCCTAGACATCTCCTTTGTGGAAGGGTTTAACTGTGTCACTCATGCCAGGCTTTTAGCATTTAAAAGTCTAGTATTTAAATTAAGGGTCTTCTTACTCTCTCCACTTCTCTCTTCATTTTCCACTGTTTTGTTTGCAATAGCAATGAACTATTCCAGCAGAAATGCTGAGCCAAATTCCTTGCTGATATAAAACAGAGTTAGGGAACTTTATAATGGCAGAGATCTGGATCATTTGATCTTACCTGTCTGTATAGAAACCACAGACTTTTAAAAAAGTGAATTGAGAAATGAGGCCCAGGAGAGGCTGATGAGTTGCTAAGGTCGCACACGAAGCTGGTGGTATAGCAAGGAGTAGACCTGATGCATATGTTTGTCCTCCCCAGCCTCCTGCAATACTTACTAGATGATAATTGAACTCTCTCTAGTTTCTTCAGCTAAGGAAAGTCTCAAAGACTTTTCTAGGTAGAGGAGTGCCTCAGGCTGCAGCACCGATTGTTTTCCCCATTTTATGCAGGCTCAAGAAGTGAAAGGCTTGATCTGTCCTTTCTCACTTAAGATTTTATTCCTGAACTTGGGTGACTGATCAGTAGCGAGACTAAAAGCAGAACCCAGGGGCTTGCTGGCGTGGTGCAGAGAAGCAGAACGTATTTTCGCTGTGCATTTCTCATCAGCCTGGCTACAAATCTGCAGAGAGACAGCAGAATGTGTTTGTGGGTTCCCTGAAAACTCATGGTCTTTCAGCCTTGGTGATCAAAGATCTTGTTAGTGCAAGCACCCTTCTTGGAGAAACTCTCCAGAGCTTCACAGGGAACTCGGAGAACAAGGCTACCGACTTAAAACATGTAGGTGTAGTGTTTGCACATCTACTCTGCGTCCTTTCCGACTGAATTGTGGGTGGCTCAGGTACTTCAGTGTGTCTCATTCCTCTAAAGTGAGTCCCCATGTTGTTTTTCAGAAAGCATTGCAGAATGTAGTCTACAAGTACTAATTACTCGCTCTTCTTGTTTGCTGGTTTTTGTCCCTCTTTCCTTCTTCTATCAGTGTTCAGCCACTTACAAAGTATTATTCATTAGAAACTTGAGCATCTTTATCCTGAGGAGGAGAAAAAAAAAAAAAGGCAAAAGCTTCCCGTGAGCCAAAATTTACTCATCCTATACTATTTTTCTGCCTTCTAAGAAAAATGTATATGGTCTAATCATAATTCCCAAGTGACCCATAAGCTGGGTCTAGCTGTAGTAATCAGAGCCTCATACTGGAGGCTGGCTGTCAGAGATGGTTGTTAGAACAATTGATGCAGCAGACATCTGTCTCAGCTGAACTCTGCTTGTACCCTTTGGAAGAAAGTGAGCATTCATTTGTATACACAACATGGGAGCAGGAGAGAATCCACAATTCCGTTGCCATCTTTCTTTAACGAGCTATCATGATATTTCATTAAAATAACACGCGCACTTTGAACAGTCACATCTCTGCAGAAGGCGCTGCTTTGGTTGCTGGAGGAAAAACTGCTTCATCACACAGTATGCAGTACTCCTGCAGTTCATCGGTCTGTGGCCAAGTGGCATGTGGGGATAAATTAGTGAGGGACAGAAAGATAATTTTTGCTTGTATAATTAGGGCTGTTTAAAATTTAAATATAGATTAAAAAAATGTTTGCCCCTTCGTCTTTCAGAGAGATATTTTTGGGATGCTTTTGGAAACAATTCATACTTCTAACTCTTCCACAAAGATTACACTTCTGGCACTACAGAATTTCCAACAAATATCAAGCTCTTGAGCCAAACACGCAGAGGCCATCATGAGGTTGAAAAGCACACAAACAAACTATTGTTAAAATTTGCTTATGCTGCTGGCATTGCCAAAGGGGCATCTTGTTGTTCTTTGCTCATATGATTTAAAGTAATGAGAAAATTCAGGATGAGACAAATTAGGAAGCAGATCGTATGAAAGGGCCCAGCTTTCCCCACCGCTCCTGAGCAGTATTCAGACGTGTACAAAATGGGCCGGTTGCTGGATGGGCAATGCATTCTAAATACTTGATATCTGTAGTGAGGGAATATAAGGAGCTGAGAGGGGGAAAGAAAAAACTAATTTTGAAAAAAACGAGGCCCACAGTTTTATTTATGATTTAAATAGTAAAGTCCTAATTGTATTAAGCACAAATTATTTCTTTTTACTTTTCTCAATAAATTATAATTATACTGAGCTTGCTTATATGACAGTGAATTGGAAAATGCATCATGTGCAGCTGGATAACTTTTTCCCTACTCCAAATATATTACACCGCTTAAACGAGGCTACATTTTTGTGAACAATGTGTGTATCAATATGAAATGAATCGCACTCACACATTCTTCTCAGGCCTTTATTTAACACCTCCTTTGCTCAGCTTTTGAAATACCAGAATCTTTCTTTGCCTACCCTTAGTGTCTGCTATACAGAGAGTTCTTTGTGCCAACAAATAGTTCAAACATCTGTCTGAAGGCCTTAAGTATATCAGAAAATCAAGTGTATGAAGCATCAGATTTCCTTTTCTTGAAGACAATCAAACTCTCTTCTGTCATAAAAACAGAAGGATGAAAAAACACTGGGAGAAACAAGTTTTGCTGATTCCATTTGTATGTGGAGGTACACCAAAGTACCGTTGCTCCCATTGTGTGGGTGAATGACCTCTTCCAAATATTCATGTATGAATCCAGCAGCTGATGTGAACTCAAAGGTGACTGACTGGAGCGACTGGCAAAGCTTTTGGGAACTGGAATGTGTTGGGTGCCCTTGGGCCTCGGTGTGACACCTTGCAGCGGGCCCTCACGGGAAGATGGAGATATGTGTGGGGCCGGTCTGGAGACTGGAAGGGCTGCTGTGTTTTTGAAGGCTGGAGTTTGGCTCCTCAGGCCCTTTGAGTGGGAAGAAGGCTCTGTACTTCTTACTGTCTACACCACCTGTGATTCGATGAATGTGGTGGCACGAAAGTGTCAATTGATTTTTGGCGTGAATTGTTTTTTTTTCAGTAGTAAAGTAATAGTATTCTCTTCTTGGAGCTTATTCCCATAATACAAATGTAACATTATTCTCCAGCATTTAATTATTGCAGTGCATTGCTACTCAGCATCCTGCTGGCACAGCCTGGGTGAGCAGCGTTATTGCACTCTCCCTTGTCTTTGTTGCCAGGGCGTCTGAGCACATCAAACCCAAGAACTTCCAGCATACGTCAGTAGTACTGGGTAGCACTTTTTATCCATGGTTTAACCTGGGGGGTTAAATTTTCTGGGCCACTCACAACAGGTGTGTGACACACTCAGGAGCTGGGCCAGTGTTTAATCTTGGTACCTGAGCCTTAAAATGAACATTCATCCCACAGACTGGGCTACCCTGTGCACGCTGCCCACGGAGCTGAGTTAACCTTCTTACGAAGCAATTGTCTTTGAATTTGTTTCAGGGACTTTACTGCATTTTCTTTAAATCCTGGGCTGCTTTGGTCCTACTGAGATGTTCTGTGTACTTGAAAATATATTGAATCTGAAGTTGTGTGTGTGGCTTACATACCTTTTTGACTTCTTTTCCTTGTTGTTGTTTTCAGTGTTGCATATTTCCAGTCTGACTGATTTCAGTCCCCTGTTCCTATCATAACACGCACGGTATGAGTATTGGGCAGAGCAACCTGAGCATTTCAAGCTTCAGTCTGGTTTCCTTTTTTTGTCCGTTTAAACCATGTAACTGGAGACTGGTAGCCATGGTAACTCCCTTATCTGTTGAGAAATAAATACTAAAAATTGCTTTTTTTACTATTTATATATAAAAATGCAGAAGCAAATAAAACCTGCAGTATATGACTCACTTCATATTTTAATGTCTCCACTACTTCTGTTAAATGTGGAACCAAATCATCTAAGAAAATTAAAACAAACTCTGCTCCTTTTCACGGGATTCCACTGGCAATGTGCAGAGGAGGGCTTTGCCTGTGTTCAGCTCCTGCTGGTTTACGTACCCCAAAGAGGCAAAAGCAGCTCCCCAGGGAGCCTCAGCTGGGCTGGATGTGAGTGATGGAGGCACTCCAAAAGGAGCCAGATCTGGTAGAAGGCTTTGACTGAACTTTGTTGGGTTTTATGTCTTTATTAATCAGACTTTATCCCATGGAAGGGCCTGTGTTTTCTGTACCTTTGTTTTAGGTTTTAGAATAGGCTGAGAAATATACCTGCTCTCAGTTAATTTAATGTGAACCTTTCCAAGATAGAATTGCTGCAGGTCTAGGAATCATTGTTTAATTACTGCATCTTGATATCTGGAGACCAGTGCATAATTCAGTGATTCCTCATAAAGCAAATCAATGTTTTCATTTCAATTCCTACATAACTTGCAAATTACTTCAGCATTTATTATATGTGATATATGGCTACAAAAATATCTGTATTTTTTTACTGCCTGGGTGCCATATCATAGAATCATAGAATCATAGAATGGTTAGAGTTGGAAAGGACCTTGAAGATCATCGTGTTTCAACCCCGCTGCCATGGGCAGGGACACCTCCCACCACACCAGGTTGCTCCAAGCCCCATCCAGCCTGGCCTTAAATACTTCCAGGGATGGGGCATCCACAACCTCCCTGGGCAGCCTGTTCCAGCGCCTCACCACCCTCACAGGAGAGAATTTCTTCCTAATATCCAATCTAAATCTCCCCTCTTCCAGTTTAAAACCCTTCCCCCTTATCCTATCACTACGCTTCCTGACCAAGAGTCCCTCTCCTGCTCTCCTGGAGCTCCCTTCAGATACTATATCGATGTATTTTAAAGACAATGTGCCATCAGTTCCTTGTATTGCCACGTACTCTGAAGACCACTGGCATCAGCCACTGGGAAAGTGACTCAGTCTCAAGGAACATTTCTGAGATCTGCATTTGTTTTCCAGTAACTGGGCTCCAGCTGTTGTTAAGCTTGTCTGACTTCAATAAATGGTGATCTTTCAGGCTAATTTATTCTTCCTTTCTTCACCTGGGGTGGTAGGAGGTTGGGAAAAGACACCCAAGTTTTTTGCCACTGCCACGTTTGTCTGTGCCTCACGATTTGATGAGTGTGTTCTTTTAGTTCATTAATATCAGCTTCCATGAGGAAGATGGAAAGCAGAGGTTTTCATTGACATTTGAATGGCTGGAGTTGGCAATACTGTATTTTAAATTCGGGTAAATGTGCTGTTTCACTTCACACGTGTGATTTTGTTTCTCTTCTCGGACTGGATGAATGTAACTCTAAGGATTTCAGTGAAAATGCTTTTGCGTGTGAATTCTTTGGGTATATGCCAACATATGATTAACATGTTCTTGTTTACAGCATTCCTACTTAGGGCCTTATTTTCTAGAACAGTCACATAAAACAAACGCAAAAAGAACCATGTGGACTCAGAATGAAGAAAACTATTTTAAAATGTTTCTATTCACTGAAATATTTGTTTTAGGAGCAGCTCTATTTCAGCCTCACTTCTTCTGTTTTCTGTACATGATAATGTGTGCATTTATTTTCCAATCGGGCTCCTCCACGTGCTGTTCCATTGCTCACTGTCTTTCCTTCTATGTCTGTGATTCACTAATAAACTATTTCTGGTTGTTCTTTTCCTCTGCCTGACTTCAGCTCTTGCTAAGTTGTTGCAGCTTTGCCCTCTCTCTGCAGCGTGTGTTACTGAGCAGGGATTTCTGGCTTGATTTCTTTATTTTTCCTTTTTAATAGTTCACGTTGTTTTCAATAGCAGAGCAGCTCTGAAGCTCACTCTGTGGCCATCCCTGTTCTGACAGGCAATGCTCCAAATTAGGGACTCTGGCACCCAATTGTGACAATTTCTAGGCGTGATGTTGAAGGATAAATTAGGAGCATCTGTTACTCCAGAAACGGGCTGCCCATGTATAGTCTAAAGTCATTAGGCAAAGGGGGCTTAAGAACTTGTGGAACTGCCTGGGAATTGAAACAAAAGGCAGGCAGCAGGGTCCACGTATGGCAGTGTGCATTTACAAACATGTACGCCTTTGCAAATATGTGAATTTAGCAAGTAAGGTATTTTAAATTTTTTGGCCTATTGGGTAGAAAGTGAGAAGTGAGCCCCAGAAGAGTAACTGTTGGCTTTTGTACTATTTTATTAATAGTACTGGTTTTTTTTTTTTTTTTTTTCTTTTTTTTTTTTCTTTTTTTTAAAAAGGAATAGGAATCTGTATAACAGTATTAAGGACTTTACAGCAAACATGGATTTGATTCTCAGAGCGGCGCTAAGAGACCTGTTTCAGAGGCTGAGGCACAGTCTGGTTGAATGGGCCACTCCAGACACCGTGGTTGTTTGGCAGCAGAGCTCAGGAGCACAACCCAAGCCTATCCCAGGGTCCAGGCACTTGCTATCGTCTTGGCTCTGTCCACATGTGACCTTGGCTTCTGAAAAGCTTGGGCTCGAGATGCTGCTATTTTATTGGAGCTTCTTCCTTCAGGAAAAGGGGAGCTTGCATGTCTTTGCAGAGATTTCTGCTGCGAACAAAGGCTCAGATGAACTGCAGAAGGCTCAGCGCTGCTTACAGCAGTTGTGGGTTAGAAACTGTGCAGAGAGAGGAAAATTTGCTGTCACATTGTAAAATCTTCTTTAAGCAGTTCTGTACAAATCTTTCCTCTTCCTGAGTAGTATCTCGAGTCCGTTCTCCCAGGGCAGAAATGCAAAGATGGAAATTCTTGTTTAAGTCTCAGACATTTCTTTTGAGTACCTTGTCCCTGATACATGCTATTTCATGCCCTTATGTGGAATCTGCTTGTCACTGATGCTGACGGATGCAGGATAAAGTGCACTTTCCTTTGGCTGTGCCAAGTGGATATGCAGCCGCGTGCTCAGCTAGAAGAGCTAACAGTGGATTCTGTGCAGAGCCAGGATGGTCTGACGGAGAGCTCTTCTTTCTTAAAAGTACCTTTCTTAAAGGGTGCGTGTGCCTCGATGTGCCAGCAGAGATGTGATACGGGCCAGCAACATGGAGTGAGGTGGACACGCTGAGCCTGGCCCTCCTGTTCACCTGGGATTTTCAAATCGAGAATGATTGTTTAAATTATCTCTATTGTAAATTGAAGCACAAAGTTTTCATTTACCCATTCTGTGGGTCTGCACTCAGTTCTGATGTCAGGGCCCACAGATTTTAGCTGCAGCATCTAACCTTTGCTACTGAATAATGGGCGACTTTATATAGCAAATATGTTACAAGATCTGAGGTCAGTGGATGGGAACAAGAGCCAGCAAAAAGTTTTGTCACATCTCAATACTTGCCATAACAAGCCAAGTAGCAAGAGCCAAATTTGAGTGCTTGTTACAGATGATGTACCCTAGCACTCTGTTTTGAGAGTTACTGGTGTTGAAGTTCACAGTCGAATATTTCCAGGAAGGAGACAGATACGGGAATTAGGCCAGTAGACATTGCCTTTCTATTTCTAGATTTAAATAATTAGTAGATGTTCATTTACTTCTGCAGTCTTCTGGTACTGGATGAAAACATAGGCACGTTGCAGCAAATCACCACACATGGGCTATTTCTTCCCTTTAAATAATAATTTTCCTGTTTGCCAGCAGCACTGCTGTTTACAGCCTGAAGATTGCAGACAGATGGGTTCATTCAGTGTGAATTTCCAGGCAGTATTCAATCTTTACCTTATTTTGAAGTGCCATGGGAAAAACAATCCCCATTTCTGTGTGCTGGTTTTCATGTATGCAATTGCAAATGCTGGGTGCCAGGAATGCGAAGGATCCAAACCTACAGCAACTAACTAGGTCACTCTTGAAACATTGTCACGTGTTTGGACTTTTGCCTTTTTTCATTGGTGAGGCTGCAGAAAGTAAGGGCTGAGCAAGAAGCAGCAAAATAAAAGTTCATCCATACGTTGTCTCTTCAGCTCTTCCTCATCCTCAGTCATGTCTAGAAAATGGTAGACTCCAAAGTGGGATTTGTCAAGCACGAGCTAACAAGAATCTTCTGATTGTAAACCAGTCCTTTTTAACAAGCAGGTAACTGAACTGGGAAGCAGTAAGAAAGGTCAGATTCTAAATCCTGATTAATCATTGATAGTGTCTACATGAGCACTAGTCAAATGCTTTTGGCTTGCATTTTGTAGTTTCTAGGCTTCAGCTGCTAATGCTTCAACAAGCTAATGCAAAGTGGCTAAGCTTTATGCTAAAGATATCTGCCTTTATGGTTCCTTGGAAGCTCTGACTGTACTTGGAAACAAGTATAGCTGCCTGCCCGCTTCCTTGCTCAGTCTTTCTAGTCGTACCAAACTTGTGTGCTTTCATGGGCTGGCAGTTTCAGTGAGTCAATAGATGAGAGGAATCACTTGTTGGTGTTCTGACAGATGAGGGCTGCCTACCCACTGCTGGGTATCACTCTTGGAACGCTCTTGGGGAACTTCAGGCACGTCCAGGCCCTGCTTTACAACCATCACCTCATTGCAAATCCTTTTCTGCCAATGGTTTAGGCTAAAAGGCTCCTAAGGACGTGTGGCAGGAGTTTCAAAGGCAATAAGTGAACATTATTGGTGTGGAGTTGGACTCGATGATCCCAGAGGTCCCTTCCAACCATGAAAATTCTGTGAGTTGAGATCAGTGATTGAGGAAGATCAGGGCAGGTGTAGCAGTGAAGGTCTGCACTGCTTACCTGTTGTATTCTGAAACTACCACAGGCAAAGAGATTCCAGGAGCTGAGTCATCACTATTTAGGTAGCCTTGTCTCAGCAGTAGCTGTCAGAGGTCAGAATTGGTGGTGAGAGGTGCTGTTGTCATCACTGAAAGATGCTCAGCGATGGCATCTTCAGAGTTCATGTCCACAGTCATGACCTGCTGTTACACAGGCACAGTGGGTCTCCCTGTGGCTCTCCGACCGAGCAGACCAACCTTGAAGTCCTACAATGAATGGTAAGGTTGTGTGCTGGGGACTTGGTCACTGCTCTTGGCTGCTGCTTTGAAGAAAAAAACAGATTTTTGAAATGGATTTCAGCTTGGTCCATTCCAACCCCAATCAATCGTATTTAATTATCTGCCTTGAGCACAGGGTATCCGTCAAACTCTGATAAATTCAATGAACACGCAGATTGTATCATCTTTTGTCATCAGTACCGTCTGTTCTTGGCATTCATGCTAGAGGGCTAGACTGTAGATATGTTGATTAGCAGATAACGCTGATCAGTCATGAAAATTCATTTCCAAAATGAATTTGGATTTGGAACGAATATGGGTTTTTTCCACCTCAGGCAAAGGGAGCCTGAATTCTTGATTACACATAATTATTTATACTCATATTTAGGCCATTTTATGTACCCCCAAGGTGGTGTAAACTGGTATGAGTTTAAATATGAGGTTAGATCTGAAGCGCTTTAAGCATTTCACTCACTTGTTGGGTACTTGGAGGAGGAGGCAGAATGGGAGGTGTCTGTCTTTGTAATTGTCTTCATATATAAGCCGATTTAGATGTCCTCTGCTAGTTTGTTTTCTTTTTGGACTTCTGACTTCTATCTTAATCAGAAATAGGCCAACTAATTCTCTCAAGATTTTCCTCGAAAGTGCAATTTTCAGTATTTATGGTTAAGGAACGTATTCTGAGGGATGTCTGCTCTCTCGACTTTGAAGTTAACCTTGCCTTTTATTTTCCAGAAGACATGTTATCCTAGACTTGAAATCCCAGTACATGAGACTGTCTTGTGTCTCGGCTCCTGTTCTGAGAATATCTCCTTTCCCTCTTCAGTTCAGTACGTCACAGGGAGGCACCTCTCTTTTTCCCAGTTGTACTGTTATGTTGAAGGTAATAAGGCTTCTTGCTCTATGGGCTTTCAAAAATCCTTGCAACACCAGTTGCTTGGCATTCATAGGAATTTTTTGCAATGTTTAGGAATGTCAGACTGTAGCATGTGCCAACGTAGCTCAGCCAAAGTTGTCGCCTGGTGTTTCCACAACGAAGAGGCCTGCTCAGAGTTCAGTGTCTACCATCATGATACCTTGGGACTACTGATGGCTCAGTGTTCCCTCAAGTCTCAGTTTTTCCATGTAAACCCAGAGGGCCCTTGGTTTCCCTCTGCTAAAACCAGACTGGTACTGTGACTTTTTCTCCATTAATGAAATCGAAGCAAGAAGAACGTTTTAAATTTCATCTTGGAAAAAAACCCAAAGAAAATCCCCTAAGCAGCTGGCTTTTTACCTATTCCAAATTTGCAAGATTTCACATACCATGAGTGAAAGGCGCTTTTTTTTTTCGGTTGTGTTGTTGGGTTTTTTTCCCTAATGTTTGTCTGGGAACCTCTCTTCCAGAAAATCCTGCTGGAGATTTCTTAAATCTGTCTCCATCTGTCATTCACACTGAGCGGCAGCAGGCGCTGGACTTTCCCTTTAGTCTGTAAGTGCATTTATTGTAGAGGTCAGTGAGTATTTAAGGACATATTGGCAACCTGGAAACATGCTAAGGTCCTGGACTGCAGTAAGCCCCGCTACAGGTTGCCCCAGCTGCTATCTTGGTCTTTTACTGTGTGTTTAGGGTCACTCTACCTTATGGTCAGTCTCTGCCTATTTGCCCATGCGATTCTCAAAGTACTCAACCTCCAGTCCTGGGTTTAAGCCTTTGGGGGAGCAGTGAAACTTGTTTGGGTGCAGCGGAGGCAGAAGGATCTGGCTGTGTGATACATACCGGTGATAAGGACCTATTCTCCAATATTCTGTATTCTTCTTTCCTTTTTAACAGATTAGTGTTTATTTGATCTTCCCTTGGGTGTGTGTTGTCCTCTTTTAATTGCAGTTTTTTGAGTATTCCTACTCCTTTGCTTAGCTCCTAAGTTTTGCTAATAAGTTCCTGATGTATGCCAAGATAATGAAGATGATTAATGAAATCGTTACACTCCCAGATTCTTGTTCTAACTTGCTGTCTTTAGCTGGTTTCAAACTTGGATTCGTCTGCACTGTTACCTGCAACACAGCTGTTGTGTTTTAGCCACAGAGGCAGGAAAATGAGAATGTGCTTCGCTGTCTTCAGAGCAATGTTCCTTCTCATGCAGGAACCCCACTGGAAAGTTGGAGACGGTGAGCAGGCTGGTGGCAAGCGGCTGGCACCTCAGTCATGAGGTTTACTGAAGCCAACAGGGTGGTGACACAGGTGCTGGTAGCTCACTTTCACATTTGGCAAAAGGCATGTTCCTTCTGTGCCAGACTGCAATTATCCCACACGCCATAATCAGGACTGGCAAAGATGGTGAAAGAATCCGTACTGGAACAAAGTGGTTCAGTGGGAATTAATAGAGCTTGTGATCCCTGTTGCACTGCTTGTTTTTCTAAGTACTTTTACTCTTCCTCCAAGACTAAAATACAGCAGTTAAGCTCATTAAAAACACTTTAAGTTATAAACATTCACCATTTTTCACTTCCTTTGCAAACAGCACTAATCTGATAAGTGTGTTTCCTTTCCCAGAGCTGTGAATATTTCTTTATAGAAGAAAGTTTGCTCTGATAAAAGCAGGTTTAGTAATGTGTGAGTGTGTGATTCTTTTCCCTCTGACAAGTATTTTGCTTCTTACTGATGTTTTCTTTTTGAAAGATCTTCCCTGCACAGGGAATTTCAGATATGAAAAGAAAAGAGCTCTTCATGATGCTTTATGGAGGCATTTGATGTAAGACCTACTACATGCCTTGAAAAGCAATAAATAGTGTTGGGACATTGGTCAGATAATTCATTTAAGAAATACTAGGAAAAACATCCAGTTTGCTTCAACTAGCTTTAATAAAAAGGTATGTCGGTGTAAGGCAGATTTATCTTTTTCTGGAAATTTGCATGCATTGCATTGAGGTTTTAAAATACTGCCCGTGCTGGAGACAGCTGTATTTTCTTCTTGGGATCCTTATTCAGGAATGGTCTGAAACAGTGTGATGGTAGAGCTGGGAAACCAGAGTTTCACTCCTGCGTTTCTTTTCTGTGCTGTTATTTGCATTCTTTCGTGCTTGTGTGGATTCTTCCTTGAGAAGAGCAAAAGACAGTGAGGAAGAAGGGGCACAGAGCAGCCAGTCCAGCCACAGGAATGGTGGTATTCGACTGCTGACAGCTCTGGCAGGTTGTTACCGTATGTGGCTGTAGCATGGAAAAGCGTGTGTGTTCGTGCCCACCCCGCCCTGCAGTTTTGTGCAGCACGGAGGCAGTTGCTGAACCTTTTCCTTGCTGTCTTTGGCCCTTGGTTGATGCTTCTAGAAGAGTCCACTCCTGCTGGAAGTACAGATCTTATGTCTCACTGTAAAGCTTGACGTATTCCAGCCCCATACAAACTTTTCTTCTGTGCTATTCAGTGACCCCACTTGTTATCTGCTTTGTAACAGACCTGGGGAAGAGTCCAGGCACTCACACTGAAGGAGATTTATGTTTTGTTCAAGACTGAGCTCCCAAAAGTGCAGAGATTCATTTGCCAGCAAGGATGTGTTGTGCTGCTGCTTGATCCAGAGCTGTTCTGGGGCCAAGCACACCCTTAGAAACACCTTGTGTACGAACGATAAAAACAAAAACATTATTAGTTTCTTAAAACAAGAGTAGTACTAACCTTTTCTAAAACAAAAAACATGTACTGTAGAGCTAAATGCTACTTTTATTTTTAACTCTGGCATATTTGGAGTTTGTGATTGAAAATGAAATAACCTCATGGTTTATGGGCAGATCTTGCCACGTGCTCATCATCTGTCAGAAAAATGAGCTGTTACGATAAGGAGGGAGTTCAACAGCTACAGCCAAGACATCTTTCACAAAGTAGCTCTGAAGAGAAGTACGAACTCGTGGTATTGAAATGTGAAAAACCTGTGTTCGGGTCCATGCTATTCCACAGGTTTTTTCTGTGACTTTTGGCAACTCAATGTCTTGATGCCTTGCCTTAATATTTGTAAAATAGCTGCTAGTTTTTTCCACCTTACAGCAATATTGTGGGGATCGCGGTGTCTAGAGCTTGCACCACGAAGT
Organism: Pedionomus torquatus; assembly: GCA_013398155.1. Classification (NCBI taxonomy): domain Eukaryota; kingdom Metazoa; phylum Chordata; class Aves; order Charadriiformes; family Pedionomidae; genus Pedionomus; species Pedionomus torquatus. The sequence continues at coordinate 132,502 of VZRU01013788.1, read as the reverse complement.
GGTGATTAGATGCTGCCATAATAACAATAGAGCTAATAATAATAGAGCTCCCCGTGTGTGTGGTCTGAATTTTGGCATTTTGTCTTAAGAGGGAGCAGGAGTGGGGGCTCTCTCCCATCTGCATGCAGTAGGTTGAACCTCTGTTTCTAGGACATATTATTTCTTAACTCCCAAGTCTGCACACTTAAGTCTACATGTAACAGGGCATCCTCTCGCCTAATTGCAAAACTCTGCTTAAAAAACAATCAAGACAGCAGGGTGCTAAATCATCCTGCTGATTTTTCTTGCAACATCCTTTGCTTCTCTGTTTCATCTGGAAAGTCACTGACACTCAGTTCTAAGAATTAATGCCAGGGATTGGTGAACCATTTAGTTATGAAAAGATTATCTATGCCTGTAAACTAGCCTGCAATTCATTAGCTGGGCCAAGTATATTTAATAATGCTTTGTATCACTGATGACATCACATCCTAGACTAATTATGTGATTTTTTTTTATTTTTTATTTTTTCCTAGCTAACATTGCTCTTTGTCCGAAATATGTCGCTATTAGCTCACAGTATTATTGGCAAGGTTCCCCTGAAAACCTCCCATATAGGTAGGGAGGACAAAAGGAGAATGCTGTTTTTTGAACAACGTAGGGGTGGCTGTTCGGTGGCTCTCCATACAGCTCATGTTTATGTTAAGTACTGTGGGCAGAAAGGATTCTGCTGAAAGCCTATAAATCCAGGCATTCGCAGGTGTTCAGGTGTCTTATCTCCTCTCGTGGATTTAACTACAGACTGTTGATGGTGTCCTTAAATGTGAACTCTGATAGGTTACATTTCAGCACTAACAGCAGGGATTTCAGCACATGAAGAAATGTTCAGTATCTATGGATTTTTCTTAAGAAACAAAAAAGTTTTTATGCTTCCTGGAGAAATGTAAAACCTGTTGCTTCTGCGGCCAGATTATGTTCAGACTGGGGAAAGGGTCCCTGATTTTGAGCTGACAGAGGTGTAAATGAAATCTGAATCCAAGAGGTATCAAATAAAATCCATTGGTTAATCCTGACCTTCAGGGCCGAATAGGATGGATCCCGCTGGTGAGGTTAGTGACTTCCCAAGTGCAGCTCCTGCCTTCACTTGTAGAAATGTGCCTCTAGCTCTCCTGGGTTTCAGCTAGAAAAGATCAGTCTGAAACTAGAGGAAGAGCCTCAGTAAACCTCGTTTGGCAAATATGCTTAGAGCATGTCCTGAATCTCTCCAAATGCTCCTGCACAAACCCACTGACTAATTCCCGTTCTCAGCCATATATAGTCTTTTTACCTCTGAATCTAATGATGTATTTACTTTCTTTCTCAGTAACAGTTTAGGGATTTAAGAGGCCAAGACCCATTTTCAGCAGAGATTCTTCAGGCCAGATTCAGCCAGCACATACTCCCTGTGCCTACTTTTGCAGTGGGTTGGATGTGACTCAGAGAGATGCCTTACAGATAGGAATCACTAGGCATTGATTTTTTTAGAAGTAAAATTGAGACTATCTGGACCTTAGGAACATAATTTTGATCCGTTTTCACTGAGATGTGTGCTTCTAAGAACTTTGGCCACCTTTAGAAAGGGGGATCAGATGAGTTATTGCCAGTGATGTGCCAGCATTATGCCTGCTTGAACACATTCAAAATGCTCTAGTTGACCGTTCCCCTGGTTGCTTGGCCATGGGCAAATACTAATCATATTTTTGTTAGTTTTGAGCATGCGTAGTCTCCAGTGCGTTATCTGCCTCTTCCTGTGTTAGACACTAAATGTGCAACCACGTGAAGAAATATGTCCTGTCCTGGTGCAAAGGACAGGAGAGCTCAGGCGTGCAAAGGAAAAGGGGTGGAGAGGGGTCGAAGGTAAGGGCAAGACTTACAGTTATGAGGTTATCAAGGCTAGGACTGATATTTAATTGTGATACTTATTGATGCCCACATTTGCTGTTTTTTAGGTAGTAAGGGGGACTTCTTGCCATCATTCTATGGTAATTTTCCGAATCTCTGATAAAATATTGAAAGAACTGAATTTGTAGCTTTTGCCAGTTACATCAGGAAATAATTGGTTCTGGTAAATAATAATTAATTTTTCATTTGTGAGTTTGGTTGCCAGCCAGGGAGACGTACGTGTCATCTTGTGTTACAGCTGATCCTGCCCTGGCCTTGCTCCTGGAAGGGCTTGGGTGACCCACGTGCTGCTGGGTGCCTTCAGGAGCAGCCTCCCCTTGCAGGCTGCGGCAGAATGCTCTGCCTGGCCCCTTCTCTTTGCATCCAACTGAATGTAAGTGCAAAGATCTGATCAACAACATCTTGAAGCCAATCTTTCCCCAACTTTTGCAAATATTTAAATTGTCCTGTTTGAATGCTGAAAAAAATATCACCCTGTTTCAAGGACACCTAGGATTTGCTTTCTGTCCCGTGCGGCAGCCAGCTCCAGCTCAGACTTTAGAAGTTTCTGTACTCCAGTGCAAGATTCAACAGTCTTGGAGGTTAGTGACCCTGTGTCTGAAGCCTGGAAACTGTAGTTGAGCCAAAACCATTGGCATCACTGCTGAGAGTTAATAAATACATTCATTCCTGTAATACATTTTTATTGGCACGAGTGAGACTTAATACATACCACCTTGTTTTCTCTGTGCCTGAACAAGGAAAGTTGTGCAAGTTGGACTTACAGCGATTAAGAGACGTAAGCAAGTTGGACTGATAAAAACATATTTTATGACCACTGTGTGTCATTATATCATCTTATCTGAGCTCCTGTGTAGCACAGGCTGTAGAACTTCATCCTTTATCCTTCTTAAGCCAATACATTTTGTTAGAGTGAGACTTTTCTCTAGAGACTGCCAGTCATTATTATCTGGATTTGAGTTCTTGTGGGCACGCTGCAGAATCACAAGCAGCTGGCCTGTATCAGAGCCTCTAGGCAACTTCTGTTTCTGGTTCCAGATGTGACATTTCTGATTCTTTTGCAAAAAACACACAGAAGAAGATAAAAATACCTATGAATCGTCCTGATGCCAAGCCTTTGGAAGTAGTCCTTGAACATGGAGTGCCTCCTTCCAAGAGCACATTTCCAGCCCCACATCTCCTCAGCCATCTCTCCCTCCATCACCGCTGCTAATTCTTAAAGATGTCTGAGCTGGGGATACTGGGGCTCTTCTGATGTGCTGATGCTTTAGGGCATTTTGGGTACTTCCATTGGTTTCAGAGCTGGCTGGGCACTGGTTGTGACCAGCACCTGGCAGAGGTGCCACTGCAGCCCCAGCTACGAAACCTGCGTGAACGCCCAGTGCAGCACTTGGGTGAGTTAATGGGATGCTCATGCACAAACTGACTGGGGCTCATGCGTGAAATATTTGGGTCCTCAAGCATAAAGTCCTTGGGCGTTGATGTGTGTACTGATTGGGCACTCATGCATAAAATGCATCCCACAAGCTTGGATTACTTGGGCACTCATGCATGAAGCATTTGAGCGCTCAAGCACAGCCTAAGGGGGCATTCAAGCAGATACTGGTTAGGCTCTCATGTACAAACTGGGTGTCCATGCATGTACCAGCTGGACACTCATGCATAAGCCAGTGATTTGCTGATGCATAAATTAATCGGGCACTCATGAATAAATTAACTGGCTGCTCATGCACAGACTTATTAGGTACTTGTGTGTGTACTAACTGGGCACTCATGCACTAATTTATTGGGTGCTCGTGCATGAACTACTGGAGCATTCGAACTAACTGTGTGCACACGGGTGCAGCTAGTTTGTCATGCATGCATGACCTGATGGGGTGCTCCCGTGTATTGTTTTGGCACTCCTGCATGAACTAATTGGGTGCTCTTGTGTAAATACCATAAACCCTGCAATTTGTGCCCGATACTCCCATTCCTTTGCCTTCCAAAACCTTTAGCACTTTGGGTGGTTTGGAATCGAGTTTGAATTGCACAATTTAGGCCTAGAGCTGAGTAGGGCCATAATTAGAAACAGATGGCACAAAAGAAGAGCTCCTTCTCTTGCAGAGATTAATGACCATCAGTTATACATTCTGTGCCATCCTAGAACATCCTCCCAGCTCACGTAGTTGCTGTTGCTGTCCGTGCCCTTTGTAAGCACCAAATTCCCTTTGTCTGTTCCAGATGACTCTGTTGTTCTCCTGAGCCTGTCTCTTTTCCTCACAGCCTGTAGTTTTAGTGCTCACAGTCAGCTCTTTCTTTATAAAGAGCAACTTTAGTAAGTAAACTAAGCTGTACCTGTTTCTTTCCTCTTGTGCCTTTGAGTCTTTCAGGTGGTGTGTGCGCTGCTCTGCTGGCTGAAAGCTGCTGCTTTTAATCATGAGACTGATGTTCAGGTGGTGAGGCCTCATCCTCCAAAGGAATATTGATTGATGAAGGGAAGCAGCACCCCTCAGACACAGCAATCCAGCACTCTTTTAGCAGGAAGCATCTGTCAACAACAACAAATTGGTAGTTGAATTAGATAGGCCCTTACCTTAAGACCACTGCCAGAGCTGGGAAGAAATGAAAGCACTGATTGCAATATAAACATAGTAACTACGTGCTGGGTACGTCATGTAAGTACACATATGCAAAACACATGACAATAGCTCGGGCTGCCATCACCAGATGGCACTGTTACATATGTACCCGTGCGCCCATCCTCTGCAGTGTTGCTGGAGGGTGGGATGCTCTTCTGGGAGAACTAGAAAACAGCAAGAGTTGATGTTCCCTTAATGTCTCTAAGTAGATTCAGCTCTTGTCATAGAGTGCTCCCTGGGGAATGGGCAGTCGTGCTTGAGTTTGGTTTATTTTTTTTTTTGCAGGCTCTTTGCGATCGTTTCTCTTTAAAGACTAAGAGTTGTGGTGTCACCAAAATCAAGTTACACTAAAAACCCGATCAACCAGCCCCGCTCCCCAGACGTGATGGCACCACTTTCTTTTTTAAAGAGAAACTGATCTGTGGGTCAGGGTGTGAGGGGGAGCTGGTTTGTCCGCTTCCTCGTACAGGCCAGGCCAGGGGACACCCAGCTTGGTTACTGCGAGAACAACCACAAAACTGTATTTCTGATGCTCGACACAAGTTTTTATTTCTGTTTTTCAGGAACTGTAATTCAGATTTTGCAACCGCACATGTCTAAAATTCCTACTAAAGTCAGTAGGTAGATTTTTGTGTAGAAAACGTTGAAGAAATCAGCTCTGTGGATGGCATTCATCCAGCTTCATGTTTTATTGGTCTTAAACCAGCAGCACTGCCCTGTTGGTTGCTATTGCGTATTTCCAAATGGCTGGTATTGTGGTTTTGAGGTTTCAGGCGTGAGCCTGGTTGGAAGTAGGGCACAGATAAGATGCAACAGCTGTCTGTAGGCTCTCGTCCTGAGCTCGTGCAGTACAAATGTCAGCAGTCCCGATCCATAGAGCTCTTAGAGAAAGGTATAGAAGGAAGTAATAGACCAGCCCCACCAAGGAGCTTTCACTCAAGAAACACAAGGGTCAGATGTTTCTAACAGGCTCCTTGCTGGATTTAGAGGCAGATGAGAAGGTGGCAACTGCAAATCAACTCTGAAACAACTGGGAGAGCCCTGGCACTGGCATTGGGGCATGGTTTGGCTTCCTGGGCACTTGATAAACTGCTGGCTATGAGGGCAGACTGCAAGGAGAACCTGGCTGCCTTGGTTAGCACAAGGTCAGAGTCTCCAGCTGCCATGTGTCTGAGATCTTCCTCTCCCTTTGGTTGCTCATTCTTGTCAGCTACTTTGGAAAAGCCAGCACCTGTGTGTGCCTGGCCTCTTTTAGCAGCAGCACGCTCTTCTGCTAGATTAGTGACATGCAATCATGGCCTCTTAGTCCATGGGAATCTCCTTGTAAAAGTAAAAAGTCTTAATTGTGTCCAAGGCAAAACCTTATTACAGTGGTTCTTTTGGATGGATGCTGCACTGCAAGTGTCAGTATGTGACTTGTGTTCAATGAAACACATACAGTAAAAATGTGGGGGTTTTTTGCCCCCCCCCAAAAAAAAAAAAAAAGAAAAAGCAATTCTTGGTGTCCTTTCCAGGCTTTTTGCAGTGACTCATTGTGAAACTTCAGGCAAGTGTGTTGTCTCCCTTGATTATACTGGTATAAAACATATGTGCAAATACGTATTTATCCAATGAACAAACTCCCACTGAAGCAGGACCCGTGGCTTCTGTTGCTGGCTCTGCTGGTGATCACTGCTACATCTTAATGTGTTGGAACTCAGTTTATATATTGATAAAAGGGGGATAAAAATACTAACTGCCTAGCAGGTGTACTTGGAAATAATAACTAGTTGTAAAGCACTTTTAAACTCATTGGTATGAGACAGGTTATTCTGGAAAGTGTTGTGATTCATTCTGGTCCTCTGATGCATTTTCCCTAAAATCTGGTCTGGATCCCACACTGGGGAAGGGACTGGTGATGGAGCTACAGCGTGATGGTGAGCAGATGGCTTTGCTTTGCCTCCCGCGTTAGAAGGTGCTACCTGCTTCTCCTGCAGCTGCATCGCCCACAGTGTCAGAGCAGACCCTTCAGTCGTGTATGCCCTTGTGTGGTGGGGGGAAGCCCAGCCGGGCCCAAGCTCAACTGGGATCCCTAGTTGCTACACCAGTACAAGTACTAAAATCATCCCCTGTGCTGCATCAGAGGGCGTTTGTGCGCTCTGCAGGGCTGGAGCCTCAGTGCCCACCACATCGCTGCCAGCCAGCTGGAGAGGTAGTTGAGTAAGAAAATCAAGCGTTACCTTCATTTGGTAAACGGAAAGCATGGAGGAGCCCTTCCCACGTTTGTCGCTCCCTGTTCAGATTATTCATTTCCACACCATTAAAATGCGAATGTAATTCCTGCCCTTTAAACTAATTCATGTAAAAACTTTTTCTCCAACCACTGTGTAGTCTCTTAATGAAAGCTGGGACTGAGTAAGCCAAGGATGGAAATTAAAGCATTACCGAAGTGCTCCACTCACTGCTGCATTCCTGAGGTGTCTTATCTGATCCTGTACAATTGCCACAGGCTTTTTGGGGTGGATTCTGCTCTGTTCAGTGCTGAGCTGAGGCAGCAGCTGCCCCAGCAGAGGTGGCAGCTTTCCCCAGCGAAAGGCTGGTGCAAGTGAGGGGAGAGTCGGACCCGCTGCCTCCTCCCTGGCAGGAATGAACTGCACCACTTGAAGAGCAACCTTAATTGCTGCTGAATCAGTTAGGCCATCTTTAATCAAATCCTCCCCTCCCATCTTTGACATGTGATTTTTATCTTTTTCCCTGTCAACAGTATTTAGTTATATTAATGGCTTTCCTGGCATGAGCCAACATGGTTTTTAATCTATTTGATTTTGGTAATTCTTTCTCTTACACTAGAAATAACCCCATCGTATTTGCAAACCAGAAGGACCCTAGTTTTGCCCCAGATTTGCACGGTGAAAAGCCATCTGTACAGGTACCTGCTGCCATCGGGGACTGCCACTGTGTCTTGACTGACTACAGCCTTGTCCCACAGACCCTCTGGCTGTCCCCAAGATGATGTCTCATGGCCAGAGGGAAATCAAACCAAATGGGCAAGACCTAGCAGGAGGTCCCACTTTCTTCCTCACTGCTGAGCAGTGGGATGGTGACTGGCCTTATTCAGAGCAAACGTTACAAGCTAGCCTAGAGTAAGTTATTGCTCAGCATCGAATAAACCTATAATAATGTGTAGGAAATAAACTACTAATAGATAGAAATTTAACGTGAAGCAAAAAAAATTGAAATAGCTGGAGCTGCCAGAGGAGTGACAGCAACGCTGCACGGGAGCAGGCGCCCCCAGGACACTGGGCAACAAGTGGGGAGAGACAACAGGAACCAGGAGTGAAAAAAGACATTTTTGTGCCTGATCCTTCTGCTGATGCAAGGTTGTTTTGCGCCATGTACTTTCTTGTGCTTTATTGAGTTTAATTTTAAACATCTCAGTTGATGGGGCTTCTATGGTTTCCCTGGGGAACTTGTTCCTTAGCCTACCCTAAATTTCTCTTTATCTTTATCTTAGATCTTCCCTTTATAAAGCACACTAATGAAGTAAAATGGTCTTTTCCCTTCTCTCTGTGTTTCTTATGATATTAAAATATATTCTTCTACACCTGGGTTGGCAGGAAGGGATTTAAATCCATTCTGCAGCCATGCTGGAGCACTGAAGAAATAGGTAACTCAATGGGAATTATAAACCCCCTGTAACTGGGGCCAGTTGCAGATTCAGAGATGGACTTGCCTTTATAGGTCTCATCTTTGCTGTCTTGTTTCCTCTTATCCTTCTGTTTTTCAGTATATCCTGTACCATCATTGAAGAACAGTAGGAAAATACGTATTCTTCAGAATTTCCAAACATCACAAGAGCACTCAGCAGAATTTTCTGCTTGGACTGTGTGTTGTTAGAGCAGAGGCAGATAAGATTTCACAACCGACCAGCACAGGGAACCTCTAGAAATGGGGCTCAGAAAGCAACATGCCAGTGGGTATTAACCTCTGCTAATCAACATCTATGACTGTTAGATGGTGAGGGCAGTTTCACTAGAATTAGGCTATAGTAAAAAAAATCAAAAAAAGAAAAAAAAATCACAGTTGCTTGAAAGCAAAATATTTTTTTTCTGTGACAAATAATAAATCAGTAGACAAAATGTTTTGTTTACAAGCTTTTTGATTTTTTTTTTTTCAAATTAAGAATGAACTAAATATTGTACTGAATATTTTGAACTGAAAAATTGGAATGGTTTAATTGTTCTGAATTTTCTTTCCATATACTTTCTCCCACTCTTGAAATGCTTTATGAAAGCATTTGTGGAAAAGTTACATGTAGTATGTCAGAATGGCCTCACCAGGTTGTTTTTATAAAAAGCTACTTTTTGGGGGAGATCTCTGATTTTAATAAAAAAAGAAAATTGAGATTCTTATTTGCATAGAGATAGAAGATCCAAGGGAATAGTGGTTTTAACGTTGCATTTATGCATTTTTCTTTCAAAATGTCTCAGAGTGGAAGGGAAACAATTCAGGGAATAGAAGAGAACAAAGGCTCGATGCAGGAACGCGCCCGATGACAGTGCAGTGAGGCAGTTTATGACCAGAATTGTTCAAACAGCTGGAGATTGTATTACACTGTTTATCATGTTTAAACCCGTGTCAAAATGACATATATTGTGGAAGTTTTTGTGTGAGATTGTGAACTAGGTATTATGTGAAAAAGCCAACCATATGTTATAATATTCTTCTGGGGACAAGAAATCTAGCTGAGACTAAAGGGAAGGGTGAGCTCAGTAAAGAAGTCGTCTTCTCTTGAGACAGAGGTGACAGTGTGGGCTGCATACAAAATACTTGTGTGGTTTGTAGAGCTCCATGAATCATATAATTGAGTTGACTATTTCCCCCAACTTTTTATCTCTTTCTGGAATAACCTTGAGTTTGAAGTATTTTTTTTTCCCCTAATTTTGGGGGGGGGTGTGTGTCTAACTTGGGGGGGGTGATAAATCAATTTCTTCCCCTTTACGTTTTCTTCAGGCTGTGACAATCTGCAATGAGTGTACCTGTGGCTGGCTGCCTGGGAGTCACGTGTGTCCTTTCTGTTTTCCCTAACTTGGAAAGACTTACTCTTGTCATCACATTTTGCTTGTGAACACTACTAAAATTTGCAAGTCAGCAGAAGGCTGGGGCACGGCAGAGAGCTCCCCTGGCCTACTGGACAGATTGAATTTCACCCGCTAAATATGTTTCAAACTGTGAGAATTCAAGCAGCCCACAATTTCTGTGGTCATTTGTGCTAATAAAGTTTGACAGCCTGAATGTTAATGGAAGGTAAACAGGAGGAGGGGTGCTAACAAGGTCATAATGAAGCTCACATTTAAATTGAATTGAAATGAATATATGAACACTCATGAGAAACAGTTTGTCTTTCTCCTCTAGGCTGTAGTGCAGCATGTGGTAGCAATGGGCAGTTTGTGAGTGGCAGATAAAAAGGAAGCTATAGCTATTCAGCAAACCCAAATTATAGCTAGTTTAATGAAGAACACTGGAGCTAAAAAGGATAGGGTAGGATGCTCTTTTTCAGGAGCCCACCAGTCACGGCAGTTCACTCTTGCCCTCTCGTTGCTGTGACTCCCAGCTAACCACACTCATGTCTCCAGTGTAATTCCTATTGATTTCAATGGCACAAGCCTGCGGGGAAGCACTGATCTGGGGTCAAATTTTCCCAGATGTGAATGCTCTCAAAGTCCTCTTAAATCCTATTTTGCACTCAGGGCTGCTTTACTCCTTACAGGAAGGGGCTCAGCCGAAATCAGGCTGACTCACAGATCCTTTAAAGAAGTCTTTGGCTACTGCCGAGGTCCATCTTTTAATTTATTCTACTTTAAATAATGACTGAATACAAATGAGTTACTTGCATTCTCTCGTGCGTGTGCATACAATGAATATGTCATAGCCGAGGAATTGGGCTGACTTATCCAAAGCTGTTGGCTCTTTCTTTCCAGGCGTGCTTTCCTAATTCCAGATGGATAAGAGAACAGTGGTGTGCAAGGAACCATCCCCCTCCTTCCCCCTCTCCCAACTTTGGCCTAGTTGTGTTTATTGCCTGCAACTGAGGGAGTTTCAATATCCTTGCAAAGTTCTGTCTGAGGAAACCTGGCGAACGGAGCATTATTGGTGCAAAACCCTCTGTAACCATCAGATGCTTTTCTGTGACTCAAAAACATTTCAAGCTCTTTTGTAATAAATGTAAATGGCAAACCAGAGGTCAGGGATGGTCTCAAGGGCAAAGGCTTGTGTCTAATCTTTATTTTCTCTTTATGAGCTGCTGTAACATCTTTGAAGGTATGAAAGAAATCAGCAGAAATGTGAGACAAGGCAATCTTATTAGGAAAGTTGTACATAGCTTCTCAGTCTTGTTCTTTGACCCCCTTTAAAACAACTACGGGGCCAGGATCCTCAGATGATGCAAAAGCATAAATGTAGCTGCAAGTTTACTTTAGCAGGGATTTAGTTTTTTGTTCAATGATAGCTTCTCCACCACCACCAGAAGATACTTGTGGCAGAAGTTTTCAGCCATTTTAATCTTGGGTTTAATATAATGGTTCTTCTTACATATTTTTCAAATGACTGTAGAGATGACAAATTGCTTGAGCTTAGTGTTTCTGGATGTCTTCAGGAAATGGGGCCAGTTTGAGAGATAAAGGTTTTTTGGTCTTGCAGTGATCTTTAAAGCTGATCCTCATAAGCCTCCTTAGAAATTTGTGCAGATGGGGGCAATTTGGAGTCGGACTCTTGGTTTGATGACATTATGTTCTTACCTTTACAAAAACAGGGTTTTTGCCATTTAAAGATCTCTTGATATTGCTTGCAAGGATGGAGATAATAGTGCTAGATTGTTATTCTGAATGCTCAAGTTTTTTAATAATCTTCATGTTTCACTAATGCCCTCCCTGTGTTTGACTTTTTGGCTTGACAACCAAAAAGTGAAAGGGAAAAAACCATCCTGAATTCCTTTTGTGTCCAACGAGATGTTCTATTTACCACTCCAGCCCACATAAGATGTTTCATTTTGGGGCTGTTGCACTTGGGGCAGGGGAAGGAAGATTTGCAAAGCTGGCCAAGGCAGAGGAAATGCTGGCACTTGCTCTGTACTGTGACTAACTCTACTGTAAGCTGGGAGCCCCAGTTTTGATCCCCTTCTGCTTAAATCTCACCCAACCAGCCTGGAAGTCGTTTCAAGGTGGAAGACACTCTTAGGCTTTCCCTAGTGCTCCACTTGGCATAATACACTGGGATGTGAAGAGAAGGGACTCTGTAGCCTGGTATAATGGCCAGCCAAGGATGAATACTGTCCTCAGTCCCTCCGCTGGCCAAAACTGGGCAGCAGATTTATCCTGTGGCCAGATCCTCTTTCCCAGCAAACAAAACACTTCCCAGCAAGTTTTCTGTGTAGCAGAAAAAGATTTCATCCGTTTCTCACTGAGGCCCTGCATGCCTGCTGCAGTCGATGCTGTTTCCCGAACCGTCCCATGCTGTTCAGCCACATTAAATATTGTGCTGAAGCTAATTAGGCTGACAGTTTGGGAATGTTTTTATTAACTTCACTTGCTGAATTTCCTTCCCCCCTGAACCCTGGCACTTGTAAGTAATTTTCAAAAAAGGATTTCAAAAAATAGTTTCTGACTTGGAATTTTCATTTCTAGGGCTCTTCATATTTTATGTGTAAAAATGCATTTGAGGAAAACCACACTCCTGTCAGGCTTTAGGCTGCAGGTCTAAAAACTGAATGCTTAGAAAAAAGTCTAAGCCATTCTGTAAATACATCTTGGGGGCCTTCATCTCCCTTCAGGCTGGTTCCTGTGCCAGGAAGAAAAATCACTGCAGACCTTAAATCTGATGAAATTCTTCTCTTGCTTCTGTGTGAGGAAGTGGTTGAAGTGACAGAATCTGGTCAGTCTGTAAAAGCTGTTTCAGTTGTTGATGAAGGGCCAATCCTCATGAAATCACCGAGAACTTTTTCCTTTGGGATGATAAGTGGTCAAGTCCTTGAAGAAATATCCCATACTTTAAAAAATGCCCTCTAAGCCTCAGAGCAAATACAGGCGAGGGCACAGGGCTGCATGTGCTGCAAGTCCCCTACGAGAGCAAAAAGGAGACAAACAAACCAGGGGACTGGTGAGGGACAGGAAGGGGATCTAAATATGGCATAGTAAGTCCATTTATTTTCTTGTCACCCCAGACATGTTAAGAATTGGCACCTATAGCTGGCAGATAAACAATCTGTGCTCTCTTTTAGAAGACATGTGAACAGGGTTGCTTATTGTCAGTCTTGCAGGCAAAAAAAAAATAATAAACACAGATGTATGTTGGAGAGGGATGGAAATGCTCTGAATTCTCCCAGTTGAAATCCAGGCTTTGAAAGGAGCCAGAGGAGGGACTGTCTCTGGGTGTCAATGGTAGAGCATGGGCTGTGATCCTCTTATTTAAGGACTTGAGAAGTTAGGAGGAGTATCTGGTATGCTCCTTACTTCATTCATAGGCTTTTCTGTCCCCTAAATGTACTGATGTCTTTTCCTCCCTATGCTGATCCCTCTTGGGCTGCAGCAGCACAGAGGATGGTGATGACATGAGCTGCCAGCCCTGATTTCTATCTTTTATACTGGTATGTGGCTTCAAACCTGAGCAGGGAGCTGGTCTGTGGGCTTTGCTGCTTTGAGACTGCGTGGCTGGTAAAGAAAAATATTGAATATAAATTTATATTTTGTTAATCCTGTATATGAAATTATGATTTCCTAAATGACAAGAGTATACTAGTTATGAATTACTTCATTAGGCATTAGTTTTAAGAGGACCCAAAACACCACTCAAATATATCTAGTAAAGAATGACCTAATTAACAACCCCTGTGATCTGCACCCTGCCCATCACAGGGAAATGTTAGGATTTTTCAAGTTAAAATGTTCACTTGCGCTGTTAGTGGAGTGTGCTCCACAACCAGTTCGTGGTGCCACGTCCCAGTAGCTGTGAAGGCCGAGTTCTGCCCAGCCAAATAGAATGGGAGAGCAGGTGGATGTGTGCTGTTGGTTCTGTCTCTCAGTGGGGTGTCACCCGGGGGGGGCAACCCCTGCGCCTGCGGGGCACAGCCATCCCAGTCTGCACCCGCTCCCGGACCTCTGCCAGCGTCCTGCGGCTCAATCTGCTTATCCATCGCCCCTCTAATGACATAATTAGCTTTCCACCTACTGCACTAGGCCAGCAAAGCTCAGTGATCTCATTACTAGTTTAATTGGGGCTGTGCTAATACTTAGGGGTCTCTGTCACAAGTTAGGTCCTACTTTTTAACATTTTTTGCCTGAAATGGGGGGTGGCTGTGCAAGAAGGGCCATAAACACCTAGAAAATTATTTTGCTTAAAGCGCATTCTTCTAGTTTCTTGGCTGTAAAATTCCAAACAGCAGAGATTTGTTTTGTTTGATCTGTTTGTTTGCAGTGAAAGAATCTTGTCTTGGCTGTGTTCTGGTAAATCCAAAACCTCCAGAAAAAGAAAGTTTCTGTAATAAAAAAAAAATAGCATATGAACAATAATAACTCCACCATAGTTCTCATCAGGGAACTTCTGCCCATATTTTGAGATCCAAAATAAAATTCCCTGCACACTGGTATTTTTTGTTTTATATCAGTGCTCAGAAGTTCCAACCAGGTTCTCTATCCCCATGTGCCAGATGCTGTATAAATAGTAGGAAAAAAGACTCAGCCCAAGCAAGTTTACAATCTAGATGGAAAGCAAACTGGGTTTAAGCAAAATTTGAGAAAAGTTAAGGATTCCCGTTTATGAGTGGGTTTTTGGTCAGCTATCTCAAGCCCCACATCTAATTATAGGAATGATTAATCTTATTATTGTTTATCCTGCAAAAATTATAGGATCAGTTCTCGGGATCTTATCGCGAATACTGCATTAATTAGCGTTATTTGGAAAGTCCCAGCACCTAAAGTTAAGGTGTTGCTTAAGACTCAGCTTTCATATAAAAATACCTTCTAAGTTGCTTGTCTTTGTGGTTTTCGAAGGAGCTTGAAAACACAACTGAGATATTGAAAAAACTCTATGATTTTAAGAAGTCTTGACTCGTGACTTTTTCCATGTTTAGTGTTAGAAATATTGGTAAAACGCTTCGATATTATAGATGAGATAAATCCAGCTGAATAGGAGGCTCGTGAATCCTTGTTTCACAATAGGATTTCCATTGTTCTACCTTAGACCTTATTTCGCACAGAGTCATGCAGAAACGGGACCTTCCCATTTCAAACCTTCACCCAAGTGAAATGCCAGCAAATAAAGCAGTATTTCATTTCAGCTGCTTTGGTTTCTTAAAGCCTTTGCTGCCTCTCTTGTGGAAGAGGTGAGACTTCTTGGAGATGCCTGTGTTGAGTTGTAGAATCTGCCGAGTACCGAGGCTGAGATCTGGGGAGCTCCCGAACACGGAGAGCTGCTATGGGAGGGTCAGCTTGTGCTGATCCTGGGGCTCCCAAGCGCCTCGTCCAGCGCTCAGCTGCTGGGTACGTCCCTACGGGAGACTCTGACCCCTGGGCTGGATGAGAAGCTGGCAGACGGCTCGCTGCAAGGTGTTGAGGGGAAAATGGATTAGTCTGAGACAGAGCGAGTCTCAGAGCTGTCATGGTGCTTTAAAAAATAAAGCTTGAGGTAAACAAAGCAACATGCCTGTTTCCACGCAGTCTGTGGGACTGCTGCCGCCAGCCTTTCCGACGGGCTGAGGAATTCCACCTATTTCCTACCCCAGCTCCTCTCTGCCTCCCCATGTTGACCAGGACTCCCCAGGAGGCCAGGCCGTGGTGAACACAAGCTCCCACCGGGGGACAGAGAGGTTCAGCCTGGCAGAGCACCGGGAGACCCCCGCTGGGGCTCCGTCCCCCCGGCAGGGCAGCGTCGGGCTGGGGACTCGGATGTGGCTGGCGCTTCTTGTCTTAGTGCTTGACCGCGATTCCTTGGGTTTTATGCAGTATTAATACCATATGTTTTGCATTTCCAATCTTTATATTTCAAATGCATTAAATACCGGATCATTTCATATTTCTCCTGAGATAACTGGATGATTTTTGTCTTTTTTGTTGTTGTTGCTGCTGTTGCTAAGATGGTGCCCTCGGCAGGACTCTGCTGGCTGAGCATCTGGAAACAGCCACAGCTGCAAAAGACTCAGCGAGTTTAGCAAATATAAGACAAAGAAAAGGAAAGGAAAACGCCAAAGATACAGGGGAGCACAGGTGTGATCACATCACTGCTTAGTAAAGAGACTTGCAAGCGCGATAATTTCCAACAGAAATCTTTTTTTACTTTATTTTTGAATGAATAAGTAATTGGCACTCCTTCCATGGAGCACCGTGTGACTGGCAGCAGGACTGCTGGGCTCCTGCCCTGCCCGCCCTTCATGAAGTTATTGCAAGGAAATGAGGATTTTCTGCCCCCTCCTCTGATTTTGCAATTCTTTTATTAATTGGACTTGACTCAAGTCAGCTGAAATTGAAGCTGGCCTGCTGCTCATTTCGCCTTTAAGCTCTCCAAACAAAGCGTACATGATACCTGTCAAATTTTTTTGCTCCTTTTTTTCTTTTTTTTTGTTAGAAGGATGGATTTCACTCTGTGTGGCACACCATGGGTAATAAAAAGTAACCCTCAAAACCTAAGCCCTCCCCCCAGGCTCTCTGGTTTGGCCCCTGTAGCCAGGCCGTACCTGTTGCAGGAGAGGTGCCAGCCACCGCTCACTTCCTCGGCTGCAGGAGAGGCAATTTCTGCCAGAAGAACTGTAAAAATAGCATCCTCTTTAATCCCTGGCTCTGATTTCCACCATGAGTGACCGTTAGCCATGAAAATACCAGTAAACTTTATTGGCAGTAAAAAATGATGTCTATTATTTGAAAACCAAAAAAGGCAAGAAAAAATGTTATGGGACCATTAAAAGGTCCACAAAGAATCCGCGTTTCATGTTTGCTTTGGGAGTTTCAGCTGCTCTGATATGAATACTGTCTTACTGGATGTCTTGCACTACTTTTTATAGAAGATGAAGCAATTACTTCTGGAAAAGTTATTCCTAGAGTCTCTTAAAATATTGTCATTTGGGTGACAACAGCAATTCAGTAACCATTATTGCCTTAAAATGGGCATATTAATTTGGTGCTCCTCTTAAAATAATAAGACTTAAGTGCTTAGATCCTGCAATAAATTATTAATTACAAGTGCTCCATAATTAGCTAAGGTTATATTTAAAGACAAATTTTACATCTTTAAGACCATCACTATAAGTTAGGTTGGCTTGAGAACTTGAGAAAAATTGATAGTTTCTGATAGAGAGGGGTCCATTTCCTATCCAAACCTTTTTCTCCTTCACTCCTTCCCCTCTTGCTTCCTGAGCAGCTTTTAGAATTTTGAAAGCATAACACACAAAAAAACCAAAACCATTTTTCATTGGGAAAGATTTTCACTGAGAAACAGTCTTTTATATAACACAAAAATTCACTTAAATGTGTTTTTCTTCAAAATGAGTTTAATTTTTTTGACTATGTTTTAATTTTTCATAGAAAGTGTTATCAAAGTATGCGGATATTTTCCATTATAGAGAAATACCATTAACATTTTAATGCAATATATAAAATAAAAATGGAGCAAAGAAAAACTGGCAACTTTGACAGTTTTTCATTAATAGTCTTAGGATTTTGCCCGTCCTGATTGAAATACATCCTGAAGCAGAAAATGTCAGAAGAACATTAAATATATTTCAGAGCTGCTCCTGCTTTTTTAGTTTAGCACCAAAAAGATTAAAAAATACCTTTAAATTCTCCTTTTTAATTAGTTCATATAGAGGCATGGTTACTATGAAAATAAATGAATCGAGCTCACCCCAGCTTTATTTACGTAGCCAGATTCTTTCTTTGGTCTTGAAACTTTGCTCCCATCATGTGTCACCTGTCCATGTAACTAGATAGGTAACTTAATACTTCATACTAGGCCATGATGAATC
Source organism: Pedionomus torquatus (assembly GCA_013398155.1). Classification (NCBI taxonomy): domain Eukaryota; kingdom Metazoa; phylum Chordata; class Aves; order Charadriiformes; family Pedionomidae; genus Pedionomus; species Pedionomus torquatus. The sequence continues at coordinate 114,976 of VZRU01013788.1, read as the reverse complement.
ATAAGATTTTGTTAGTACATACTATGCTTAAAAAAGGGAAGGAGCAGAGCTCAATTTAGTGTCTGTTTTCTATTCACTCATTCCCAGTTCATGGGAATTACACTGACTTCCATTTAATTCTCTCTTTTAATACTGATTTGAGACCCGAGTGGGTGATTTTGATCTTCGGTGTTGCACCCACTGACATGGTGGTGATTTACGTGGGGCATCTCTTATTGAGCTCAGATAAGAATTGAACAATTCCTTTGACTTTCTTCATCCTGGGGGCAAAGCCAGGGCGGGTGGTGGTGGGAGGTGGAGAGGGTTTGCAGGTGGGCCACAGCTGGGAGCCTTGTCAGGGAACAGAATTGCCATCCTCATCCTGAATGCTTCTATTTTGTAGCAGCCTGCAACAGTTTTCCTTTGAATTTCCTGTGTGATCACTTTGTCTGATGCAAAGACAACTGTCTAGACATATTTTTTTTATTTTTTTTTTTAAATGTCTCTCTCTTCTGCAGTGAGAGAGGCCAGAGCACAAGTACAGATGGGTAAATATAGGGCATATGAGATTGATTTGAAACCAATAACTGGGAAGGTAAGTACTTGCACTCAACTGAAAGAGCTGCAGTTCTATTGCAGAGTCCCACATAGCTTTTAGATCTCAATCCTACTTACCTGTTCACTATTGACGGGACCAGAGTATTCCATTTCCCCAAGAGCCTTAATGGATTTGTTTTTTTATAAACAGGCAGCAGTTCCTAGGAGGGGTGCAATTTTTTGTTGGTTTTATTTTGTTCTGTTCTCGTATGAAAATATCCTGTTAGCATCCTACTATTCATTGCAGTCAGCTTAAGGAAGAAAGTAGAGCATGTATTGAGCTGGTTGTATGCTTGATTATTTACAGTGTGCCTGTAATACGTGCGGTGCTTAGTGTTTTCCCAACGACTTCATTCTGTTTTCTTTTATCTTCACATTTCTTTTGCTGTTCTAGAGGGCAATAATACTAACTTTCATACCCATAGATGGCAAGAGCTTGCCTTCTTCCTGGAACTTGCTGGCATACAGCTGAATTTCCTGTGTTTCACAGAATCATAGAGTGGTTACAGTTGGAAGGGACCTTAAAGATCATCCAGTTCCAACGCCCCTGTCATGGGGCTGGGACACCTCCCACCAGACCAGGTTGCTCCAAGCCCCATCCAGCCTGGCTTTGAACCCCTCCAGGGATGGGGCATCCACAACTTTCCTGGGCAGCCTGTTCCAGTGCCTCACCACCCTCACAGGAAAGATTTTTTTCCTAGTATCCAATCTAAATCTGCCCTCTTCCAATTTAAAACCATTACCCCTTGTCCTATCACTAACTACACTTTCTGACAAGGAGTCCCTCTCCAGCTCTCCTGTAGGCTCCCTTCAGATGCTGGAAGGCTGCAATAAGGTTTCCCTTCCCTGTAGCGTGTCGGCCGCACCATTGAGCTTGGTGTCATCAGCAAACTTGCTGAGGGTGCATTCTATGCCACTGTTCATGTCTCTGACAAAGGTATTTATAAATAATATTGGTCCCAGTGCTGACACTTGTGGGACACCACTTGTCACCAGCCACCACCTGGACATTGAGCCGTTGACCACATCCCTTTGGGTATGGCCATCCAGCCAGTTTCTTATCCACCGAGTGGTCCATCCATTGGACCCACGACTTTCCAGTTTGAAGACTAGGATGTCATGTGGGACAGCGTCAAATGCTTTGCTTAAGTCCAGGCAGATGACATCCATTGCTCTGCCTTTGTCCACCAAGTTTGTGGCAGTATCGTAGAAGGCCACCAAATTCGTCAGGTGGGATTTGCCCTTGGTGAAGCCATGTTGGTTATCTCCAGTCACCTCCTTATTTTCTGTGTGCCTTAGCAGAGATTCCAGGAGGATCTGCTCCATGATCTTGCCAGGCACAGAAGTGACACTGACTGGCCTATAGTTTCCTGGGTCCTCTTTTTTCCCTTTTTTGAATATCAGGGTTGTTTCTCTCATGCAGTCCTCCAGTGACAAGAGTCTATCCTTCTAGGTCTCCATCTGCTCTGAAATATTCTCCAGCTCGGCAGCAGCAAGTAATTTACAGGCAGCTTTTCCCTGCTCCCTTAGAACATTAAGAGAACAGTAAGAAGTGCAATGCATGGCACATTTTATAGAGACTTGTCCCGTCACTTCCCCAGCTCTCCTGTGGCTTCATCAGCCTTGATACTGGGTCCTACCAATTTTATAAGCTTTCTGTATTGCTGGAGGCCTTAAATCAGGGCAAATGGAGGACCTCACAGATATGGAGGACCTCACAGACTCAGACATACCAGCTGAATGCAATTCAGTGTTGCACACATGGATGTTCAAGCAGCATCACCCATGTGCTACCCGCTGAACTTCTGCAGGAGATGCCATCTTTTTATGCTGGTCCCAGTCTCTCATGGAACATCTACCTTGGTGTTCCCTCCATCAGTCTGGTTTGGGGCTGCTTGGCTCAGCAGAACTGGGACTGCCTTGCTGCTTCTGACTGCTGGTGAAATTGCTCTGTGACCACAGTATGAATTAGTGGGCCTTGCTGAGATTGCGTAGGGGACATCAGAAAAAGAATTGAGTCATTTTGGGCTGATACGCAGCAGAACTGTTGCTCTTCAGAGCTCTGCTGATTTTTTGGCTTTGTTGAACCTCTCACAGCAGGGCAATGTCTTGCTCTGTGTTTAGCAGCTGTTTGAATTACAGTGGTGGCCAACTTCCCTCCCCCAAAATGAAGCCTTCTTGTGCTAAAAAACCACTGTGCTGATATGTTTTGAGACATGGAAGTTACAGAGGCCCAGGGCAGGGGAGGGTGGTGGTATGTCCATGTTACAGATGGCTACCACGCCAAGGGTACGCAGCTCGCCCAGGCTCACGCAGGAACTCTGCAGCAATGTTGGGAAATTAATCCAGATCTCACAAATGTCCTGCCTCTGGCACAGACCCAAACCACCCTTCCTCTTCTAGATTCCCGAGTTTCCTGCAGTTCTCTTAAGTGAGTTTCAATAGGAGACTTTACCCCGGAGGAGGGGATGAGGCATTTTATAGGCATTTCAGCATGGAAATATTTTGTTCTTCATTATTTCACTGAAAACTCAGCATTATCTTCAAATTGATGCTTTAAAAAAAAAAAAACTGAACTTTGAATAAGCACGTTATTAAGTATTTTAGGTAGCTGAGAGAAAGCCTGTTGACCTTTCTGACTATGATAATTGTTTAGAATTGAGTAACTCCTTATGAAAATATCTGCTGTTGACTTATTAACCCTTTGGAGGAGCAGTTTTGGAATTTTTCCATTTGGCTTCAATAGGTCTTGGATTGAGACCGTGATAGTATGCTTTCCAACTGAAGTGGTTTCAGTCTTTTTAAAAACAGCCTACATTAGCAAAAGGATTTTTCACATCAAATACATAGTCAGAAGACTGAAATCAGTGCTTATCTCTTGCTTTAGCTGGTTCTTCAAGGCAGCAGCTTTGAGAAAAATAAGAAAGATGGAATCTGAGTTTAGATTAATATAAAATATTTTGCTGGAATTGCAGGTATTTTTAAGGTACTACAGGAAAAATAATATATCTATCTATAAAAGGTTAGAATGAATAATTGTTTCCATTAAAGGGACTTCGGTGCTTCTATTAGGTAATTCCAAGCTCCTTTCCCATTAATGGTAATTTGCCAGAAAAGAAAGGTGCATTACATAAATATTTCAAAGTAACCTGGGCAGCAATTTGAAGATATTAAGCTTTCAACTTGACAGCCCCAAGCACCTTGATTCATCTTAACATCCAGTAAGATCTTAAATGCAAACAAACACTTTACTTGAGCAGGACTGACTTCTGAACCAAAATGAGCTTCATTCTACAGGGCTGAGCAAATATTAGGGATCAATCAATGTTTCCTCAAGCAGGTTAATTATCTCAACTGGAAGGAGAGCATATAGGGATGGACATTTGAAGTAAACCAGAATCATTTTTCTAAACAAATCCTGGATCCGCAGTCCGCACACGGGCAAACCTGTATTTCATCTGCACTAATCTCACAACAGCACTGTTTGGATTTGATTCTGCTTCCCCAGGAGCCAGGGCAGCAGCAGAACTGTGCTGTGGAAGAGGAAGGGAGATGTACAAGAAGCAGCAGAAATAGTTGTCACAAGTCATTAGGGCAAAGAGCTGTTTATGGCCTTAGCCAAAGTCTGCAAAAAGGGAATGAAAGCCCTTTTGGTGACTCTGTTAGGCTTCGGATGAGCAGTGGTGGGGCTGGATATGCTGGAGGACTTGACACCCCTAACCAGGAGATAGTTTCTGAAGAGAGGTCACTTAGTGATGGCAAGGAACCAAACTTGCTTTAGAAACTGGGCTTGCAGTGTTCATGATGCCACTTCTTCTGCAAAATGTACTGAATGGAAACTTCTCTGAGCCAGGGTTTCACTGGTTAGAAAAAACTTGTAACTACAGAATCCAGTTATTAGTACATTTTAGCTCTAAGACTATTCTAACGTAATCTGCAGCAGGTGAGCGAAGTCAGAGGAGCTGTGGTCAGCTGTTAGAGAAGGGCAAGCAGTCCTGGGGAAACAAATCTGGCAGTAAGGCTCATTCTGGGGTCTGGGTTTGGCTGAACTGAGGGGTAGTTTGCTGCTCTTTTCCTCTCCTCCCCATTCCTGGACAATTCCTCTTGATGTTGCTGCTCAGAAAAGAAAAGCAAATTCAAGATACAACGCTGGGTTTAACAGATGCCAATGAGCGAGTCCCTCCCAGTCCTGGCACCTTCCTTTTCCTCCTGTCTGTGCCCCAAGTGTGCGTCTGAAGTCAGCAGCTCTGCCTTGGACTTCCTACTTTTATTTCAAACCTCCCAGTTACAAGAGTGTTCTGTCTTATTTTCTCTGAAGTGGTGTTGAATTTCTGTCTGTCTCTAGTTGTGGGGTTTTTCTGGGTTAGTTTTGGGGTTTGGGGTTGGGGTTTTTTCTGTTGTTGTTGTTGTTTTGTTTTTAATAAGGTAAAAAGCAGCTTTTCGGAATTCTCTGTCAAGTGTGAGCCTGCTGGAGGAAAGGCACAGACTTCCCAGTCACAGGAAGGCTCATTTGCCATTCTCCACAACTCCAGAAAGTAGGTTACAGCCAAGTGTGGAGGGATTTGATTCCGAGCTGGATATACCAGACAGAAACTGGCACAGAGAAATATTGTAGTGTGTATACCTTGTAATTAGTTCAGAACCTCTTTGTGAACACCTATTTGATGTGCATGTCCTTAGAGGATTCATATAAAACAGGGGTCGCAGTGATTTGTGGTCATTAAAGATTATTCTAATCATTGCAGTAATCCCTGGACTGATCTATAAACTCTGTATAAACAAATACCAAGAGACTGTCTCCGTCTTTAAGAACTTACAATCTAAATAGAGAAAAAAGGCAAACAAAGGATTATCATCACCAGGGTTGGGTAGAGCTAAGAACAAACCCCAAATCTCCTGCATTGCCTTTGCAACGTGTCCCTACTTGTTCATTCAGATCATCATGATTTTTTTTAAATTTTTTTTTTCTTCCTCCAAGTAAAAGGGATTTCATGCCAGAGGTCTGGCATGATTCCAGGTTGGATAACACTGTGCATTGGAGTAGGGTTTCCTGAGCGTTCAGAGGTTACAGCCAGTAAGTCCAGAGGCACAAGCCGGCATTGCTCAGGCCTCTAACTCGTGCCCAGGAGTCGACTGGCAGACCTTGCTTTGGGACCAGGCTGCTACAAGAGCAGTTTTAGCTGCTTCCAGGCTCAGTTTGACTCCCCTCTGGCCGGCACGACGCAGTGATTGCACCACACCACGTAGGTGCTTTTATATCGTACCTCTCACTTACCAGACTCTGCTTTGGGCTGGAGGTACCCGCCAGTAAAACATGCCCTGTATTTCTTGGAGTGGGCTCATATCCTCTGTTTCCATGCAAAACTTTGAGAAGATACTGCTGTTTGACGTTCCGTGGTGTTCTGCTTCAGCTCAGAAGTGACTGGGCATGGTGAGCCTTTGCAGGGGCTGAGTGTCACGTTGAGTGTGTATGAATCAAAGGGTCTTGGGGGTTATAAAATATTAAGTGTAGACTGTTACATTATACTGTGATTATTCCTGAAACATGCAAACCTTCTCCAGCCCATCATTATGGAGGAAAAAGGGCTGTACCAAGCTGGTCACCCTTCTGAGGCGTAGCACTGCTGTGGGACTGACACTGGTGAATCTCACGCCAAGCAAAGGCTGGAGCATCCCTTGCTGAGTCAGTCGGTCACGTTGGTTCCGCTCCAGCTCGGCTGTTCAGAGGGAAGGCACGTAGCAAAGCTCCTGTGGAGTGAAGGGAGGAGAGGGGAGTTTGTGGACGCAGGAGGAAATCTATATTTCTCGCAGCTCTTAATGCTGGGGCAGAGCAAGATCTACCCTCGTCATCAGTCAGTCTTTTAAATCTGGCTTTTGTAGTACAGGTGCAAGGGTTGATAACTACCTAATTTGGTGATGTTGAGCTCACTGGTTAGTGTTTGTAAAATGTTGTAGGAAGGCTAGGTGGTACTCTTGAGCTGGATTTTGCCAGTGCTTACCGAAGAGGAAAAGGGCTGTGGGAAACAGCAGAGACACTTGCTCTTCAGAGCCAGGTACTCTTCTGCGTGCTGGGAAATGGCAGAAGGTGCTCTGTTGGTTCTTAGGCTGCGGTCCAGATTCAATCAGGAAAACACTTAAGGACATGGTTAATTTGAGGCATGGGCTTATTAGTCTGACTGTCTTTTAGTATTTGTGTGTTTGCTTTGCTGAGTGGGGACAAACTGAAGTGCATGAACTCCTGACCCAAGAGCTGAGGGAGGAGGTCCTTAATTCCTGATGTCTTCTCTGGATAAGACATAAGTGCATTTGATGAGAGGTTTTTCTGTCTCAGGCTGAGCCTCTTGTGCCATCAGTACAACCAGCATTTTTACACTGTCATTCAAGAGAGCTGCAGGAGAAGTGGGTGCCGATGAGCACGGCAGCACCTGCATCGTCTGAAACCGGCTTCTGCGAGGGACAGAAACATCTCTGACCCCCATATGGCAGAGCCCATACATGCTATGGCCCCTCTGGGACCTTTCACACCGCTGAACCTGGTGGTGTTTACAATCCTCTCGGTCGCTCCTTTTAAAAGTGAGTGTAGTTTATAAACAGTCAAAAACAGTTTAGTTCAGTACATTTTACTGATCAATAAGTGGTTGGAGAGCACCTGACCGTTGGGCTGGAAAGCATCTACTGACAGTGAGATCCTGCAACACACAGCTCGCACCTGTAAATGTTCACAACAGCTGATAGACGTGTATGAATGCTCTATTCGCTGTTTATTAGAGATCTTTTATTGAAGACATGACCCTAGTTGCACTAAGGAGAGGAAGAAGTTGGTGGATGAGATTTTGACTCGTTTCAGAGGGACTTGTGGCCAGTGAAGCTCAGCACCAGCCAGCCCAGCCCTGGGCAGCAGAGTTGGGGCACCGAGCAGTTGTCCTGGGCTGCAGAAGCCCCACTGTCCCAGCTTTGTCGCTTGCAAGGCCCGAGCCTCTTGTCCTGTAGAGTTTTCTACTTCAGCATGTGGATGGATTGGACTGCATAGCTATTTCAGAGATCACTGTGCCCTCTTCTCAGGCAGTGTAAACACAGTCTTTGGTTTGTAGCAGCTGGATTTTTGAAGGGTATATAGCCATTCAGGATAAAAATAGGAATCGCTTTAAATCTTTAGATGCCAACGCAGCCTTACAATCTGGCCCTAGATTACTGTTGAAAATGGGATTTAAGCTTCTGTCTCCTTAAAGTGTCCTTAAAAGGTTTACTCCTGGACAAGTTTATGCTCAAATTTAGAAAGTTTGCCATTCGTTGTTCATTTGACCATACTAGGTATTTCACCAAGAAGGAATTAATGTAGGGAACAATGTGAGATGGTTTTGAGGAGAAACAGAAAATAGCATTGTTCAGAGGACAAACTTACATGAAGTTGAATTATGAATTTATAGGAAGATGCTGCTTGTCAGAGAGAAACAGAATGTTATAAAAATTAAAAGATATAGCTGAGCTATACATTTTGCTTTTAATTCACTTGGCTCGGGATGTTTGGGAGCTTGCTTTCCAGATACTTTCCATAATATAGTGTGCATATTATGCATGTGGCACGGAATGCTGTATGCTCATGTGGTCCCTGTTGTAGCTATTCCCGGACACCGCTGCACTGCTGTGGCCTGGTGTGTACAGTCCCACAGGCACATCAGTCCAATGTCCTGCAAAAAGCATCACAGATAATAGGATTAAGGCATCTCAGAACTTAATTCTGCATTCATGTGTTTCAAGTTGTTACTAAATAGAAGAAAATTTCAGTGTAAGAAAGAATAGACTTGAAAGACTGAACTTCTCAACCCAGCATCAAGAGGGATAAACTGTATTTAAACAATATGTTTAAATAAAGTCTGAATTGATACTGATTTATTCCAGATGAGAATTTGGGATCTGTAAGATGTGTGGGCTTGCTGTGCTATACTCTAAACTTCTTATCAGAAATAGTCACCCTCTGTCCTAAAACAGGTATCTGCAAGACTGACACGTGAGCACGATTATAGCAAACAGTGACGTCCCTGGCCCTGGCTCCTTATCGCCTTCAACGACCTGGGGTGTTGGCTTGGAAACAATTCCTCTTGCTGGTGTGTTGGTGCAGAGATCAATGAGTCAGCCTCGCAGGGCGCCTTCCCAGGTCTGATCCAGCATTTTGCAAGTCATATAACCCTTCTCTGCCTCAGTTTCTCTCTCTCTGGAAGATGAGGATACCAGTTTCTCAGTGAACATTAGGGTGGGAAATGCTGCACAGATGCAGCGTACTTTGCACTCATTAGACTATCCAGTATTCTTTTTGTCCATCGTTTCAGCATATAGCTTTGTAAATTTCCATGCTCCACAGTCTTGTATCAGAGCATTTTTTTAGTTTACGTTCACAGCATAATACTACTATTTAATGATGTCTGGGAGTTTTTGGGTGTTCCATAACAGGAGGACAAGTATATTCCTTTTCTCCTTCACTCCCCAGTATACTTCCAGACACCTAGCATAAGAAAGCTTGTAAGTATCTGCTTAAGACCTTCATCATTCAGGGTGGCACGTACGCACAGTGTAATTTCAAGCATGTTTCTGAGTGCTTTTGTGAATAGAGGTGCTTTCCCAAATACTTCTGTGCAGGGTACCAAGCAAAGCTTCATTTCTTTGGTCACCATGAGTAAGGACACATTCTGGTTTGAACTGCTGGCTCAAGTAATTCAGCTGGTAGAATTACTTACAAGGAACAGCCTGGTATAAGGGATACAGAGAGCTCCCCGAGTCCTGGATCTGAATTAACATGAAGGGTAGTTTCTCTTTAGCTGTTACATCGCTGTGGATTCAAAGCTGTGACTTGAGTATCACCATAGAACATGGTGCTGGTAGGTCACTCTGCTGTGGTACACATGGGCTGAGCAGCTGCAAATGCTCCATCAGGTCTGCTCTTTTATTTCTGTGATCCCTTTTGCCTTTTTTTACTCCATGGTGTCACACAAAAGGGTCGTGTGTATGTATGTGCGTGTAGATACATGCACAGATACACATCTGATTCTGTTCTGTCTTCATGCTCAGGATTGCCGAGCAAATGTCAGAGTGAGAGGTGACCAGCTGCATGCTGAGGCTTTCAGCAAAGGAAACCAAAGTCATCTCCAATTGTGAGAGTGTTTAATTGCTCTCTGCACAGTTCACTGATTTCAAGACCCATGGGGACCCCTGCAATTCTTTTGCCTGAACACCTGCATATTACAGCCTGTGGCATTTCATCCAGTGTTTTCTGCATTATGGCCATTAACATGTGGCTGAACCGGAACATATCTCTGAGAGCAACATCCAGTCTCAATTTAAACTTCTTTTATCAAAAAAGACCTCATAGAGTTAGAAGGAAATGAATTTCTAGTACACACAGGACCCTTGCAGTACTTCAGCTTGAAAGACTTCAGGTGAGGGACCAGCTACCACATCCCACAGCATGCATGCACACTTAATTAGTGTGAAGAGTTTTCTGCTTATTGTCTGGCTCGGTAATTTTTGATTCAGTTTGTAGTCACTAATGCCTGTTTCTACTTGACTGAGGTAGCAGAGGAAGACACTGTGTAGCTTGTTCGGTTTTGTGTCCCTTGATGGTAAGGCCTTCCAGCGTCAGTCCAGCCAGGAGATGACCAGTTCAGGTCGCGAGATGTAGAGACACCTGTGGCTTTTTGTGTCTGCCTGGGGTGGAGGTGTTCCTTTTCAGTCCTGTTGTCGAACTTGCAGGTGGTATCCACGTAAACATCTTTCCTGGTTCTTTCAGATCTGGTTTCATCATTCTTCCTCTTGCCTTTGGCATCATTCCCAAAAAGCTTATTTGCTGCCTCCATCAGCTGAGAAACTTTTTTGTAAAATCTTGGCTGTCCTTGCTCTTGAGTGAAGTCCAGGATTGGTGGTGACTGCTCACAACTGTTCTTTCTGTAATGAGGATCTCGGGTAAAGCCAGCATTAATGCAGGCTATCATTTGACTACTTTTCTAAGGTTTTGCAAGTCAGACATTTCTTGCCTAGTTTCCTCCCCCAGCCCCCCCATATGTAAGGTTTTGTATTCTTACAATGCTCATGGAAAAGTTGTAGTCATTTACGCCACCTCACATTCCCTCCATAGGTTTTCCATAGTTCAATCATATTTTTTGGTAATGTGCTCTTTCCTAGAGAATCAAAACTAACTTTTCTTGGCAGCTACGTTTTGCAGTTTTATTTCATGGCATTTTCTGCACCTTTTATAATTTTTCTCTGTCTGTCTCAGCCCTAAATCATAGAATCATAGAATGGTTAGAGTTGGAAGGGACCTTAAAGATCGAGTTCCAACCCCCCTTCCATGGGCAGGGACACCTCCCACTAGACCAGGTTGCTCAAATCAGGACCCTGGGTAAATTATATAAAATACCTATCCTGATTTTTGCCTCCATATTGTCCAGTTGCTTGCATTGGCAAGACCAGGCCTGGAGTCCGCAGGTGCTGAGCGCTCTGGCTGGAGCTGGCATGACCGGTGCATGGTCAGAGCCGTGCCAGGCGTTCGGAGCCCAGGGCTGTGAAACTCGCTGGAGTCGATGGAAAGGCTCACATTGATTTTATTGAGCCCTGGATCAACATTTAATCTTTCGTAAACACTTTACTGCGTAACATTCTAAATTTGAAAAGCAGAGGTGTGGCAAGTGGAGCCCCTAAACCAGACAAAAGGTATCTACCAGAGGTCTCCAGTTAAGTTATCAAAATTAAGTGACCTTTCGTGGTTGCTGGAACAAGAGATCTGTATTATATATTTTTGTTTGTATGTGTTCGCAAAAACACTGACTCTGATTTGTAATTGTGAACTCATCCCTGTGCTTTCCTGGAATACATTTATTTTCTTCTGTGTTTGTGTCTGCTGTAAGAAAGACCTTGACGTCCTGTGACAAGCAAAAGAGTCATTACTTCTCCAGAAATATGAGACCTCTCAGGGAACCACAACTTGTGGCAGTGTTGAGAACGCCAGGATTTATATTGTGTTTTGCAACAAAGTGAAGGGCCTCAGAAAGAGAGAAAGATGTTTGCAAGGGCAAATGGTTGAGAGGCAACTCAGAAGCTTAAGAAAAAACTGTGTATTCACAAAGAGCAGAACCAGCTCAGTGTTTTCCCTTCCCTTCCAGGGCACTATTAGGGCAAATCTTGAAACTTTGGTACCTCTGAGGTAAGTGATTTTTGGGACATAGCATCCTTGGATGCCCATCTCACAGAGGACCAGTTCAAACCCAAGTAATTGCAATATAAGGGCTTGTGAAATCTCTGTTTTCCTGCTTTCCTTTGCAAGCTAAGCAACCTGCCACACCTCCAGATGTTGCAAATAGTCCATGGCCTTGTGCAGAATACGTAATAGTATTCTGATCCTTTGATCTTGCAGCACACTGCAAACCTCCAAGCCTCAACAAGCCCTGCTGAAGCAGGGGAAATGCTCATATTCCTACCTTTGCAGGTTTGCAAACTGCGGCACAAAGGTTTGTCTGCCCTGTAGCCACACAGCAGTCAATGGCAAGCTGAAGCATTCAGTGACCTTGTGCATGGGGCCACGACTTCAGAAGAAATCCTTTGATCCCCAGTAATGAAACCTTTTCACTGCCTCCCTATCTCTCGCCCCTTCCCTTTCTTCCATTTTTAGAGCAATAGGTGTTGCGAAACAGATTTGTTAAAAGCTTCCACCCTCTGTGGTGCCATCAGGAGTGCAGGGTGGGACGCTTGTGGTGCTCCCCTTCATTCCTCTTGCGGCTGCACACCGTTGGGCAGTTGGTCCTCAATTCATTTTTATGAAGGAAAGGGGGAATTCCTCACAACCACAAGAGCATGCGTGTGAAACCTGGATGAACAGGAGGATATTTCTTTTTTTCTCTCCCTCCTCCCCAGTTCCTGGAGTGCCATCCTCCCCTCGAGCTTGTGTGGCTGTGCCCAGGGTCTGGCTGGTGGGAGCACTGTGGTCCTGTCCTTGGTTCGGGACAGGGATAAGGCACTTGTTGGGGGTGGTTGAAGGAGAATTTCTTGCAGATCTGTTCTGGTGTGATACTATTTTACAGTATGTTGTGACCAGCTGTGTAAAGTGACCCAACAGGGTAACTTGAAAGCAGAGCCGTGCTAAAAAAGGCTGCTCCTCCCTCTCCATGTGTTCTCATGGTGGTTCTCATAGTGCACGATGCAGATTTATGTGTGCACCACTGGCAGTGGGAGGAGAAAGCTTTGACAGGATTAGCACATGATTTTAGCAGCCCTCAGGAAATACGAGCAAAGGCTGGTTGGGATTTTGCCCTCCCTGTGTAGAGGGTCTCTCCTAGTGAGGGTCTTCTGACGGGACTTGTCACATTTGCACCTTTGTGAAGGTGTAAGAGAGGCTGGTCGCGGTGTTTGCTGCTGGTGGTGCCACTGCCTTGGCAGCAGCGCTGTCTGCGTGCTGTGCCAGTGGCAGCTGGGTTTCTGTTGTCACATCAGACACTGCTGCCAGACGCCCCCACTCGTGTCCTGTGCTTGTGTGGCACCTTTACCACATGCTCTGAGCACCACATTGTCCTCCAGAAGAGGGTTGCTCTTCCAAAACTTGAGCAAGGACCCTTCCATAGGCTGGATTGGTTGGTTTTTTTCCTTTCTTTATTTTTTTTCCTTGGGACATACTGGTCATGGGACAGAACTGCAGCATGTCACCCAGACCCAGAACTAGGCAGGAGTCACTGAGGGGTTTAACAGCTCTCTCTATGAAATGAATGTATTCACCAGGTGATTTTCATAGGGTTGGATGTGAAGGTTATGCTGAATCTGTGTAATGTGACATTGACCGGGTTGATTTTTAATGTCATGACAATGGCAGCTTTGATCTGCAAATTAATGTGTGTTCACTGCACAGTTTGGAAATCCTACTTCAGAAGAACTTCAATATTGTTAGATATGAATCTGTAGATTACAAGGATGTTACTGCAGGAACTATAGATGCTGAAGACACTTAAAGGAGGCAACAAAGAACTCGGTAGTTAACTATGGCTTTTCATGGGACAGGAGGGGAAGAGGACAGCATGCAATGGGAAGTGTCTCCATTTGACTAAAACCTGCACTGTATACCTTAGCATAGGGAAGAGTATGTAGGAAATATATTTTAACATATTCCCTCTCTTCCTCACCCTCTTGCCCTCAAATAAGCCAACTGCATTCAGTTTAGCAGAAACAGGGCTTGTTTTAGATTGGGCAGAGCTTGAATTTTTGGAGATGACTTCATAGTTTGGTTTTGTGCTTTTATTATGATAGATTTAAGAAACCACTCAGAGTTCCATATAGATACTTATGATAAAATGGCCTGTCTTATTGCATGATATACTCAAAAATGCACTTTTGTCCTAAGATCCTAATTGTACCGATTTCTCAGCAAAGGGTAAAAAAGACAGACAGGCTCTGTAAATATGCCTTACATTTTTAAAGACAGGGCCAAGCAATTCCCTTTTGAATGCAACAAACAGAATTTATTTGTCTTTCATAATAGCACCATGAAGTAGGAGAAAGCTTTTGCCTGCAGAGGAGCCCATTCAGTGTGGAATGCGGGAGCGGGAGGTGGTGGGACGGCAGACGGCGTTCCAGCGGCTGGTGGGAAAGGTGCATAAGGGCAGAGAAACAATAGAGGATAAATGGAAATTTTCTAAAGTCTCTTGGAATGATTTCTTCTTCAAAGCACACAACCCACAAAACAGCTTTAAATAGTTATAATCTGATTTGCTGAAATTAAGTTAAAATAGGATTTTGAAGAAATGGAGACACATACATTGACTGATGGCTTTTAAACCAGGAAGCTGGTCACATGGAGAAGGTCCATGTAGCAGATTCAGAGACTGAGTATCTCTATAGAACTGTTCCACTGTCTGTTCCACTGATGCCTGAAAATGAGAAGAATAAAAGAGGCCTGCAGAGAAACTCAGGGTTAGGAGCAAACCTCAGAGTAAAACTTGTCAACCTTGAATCTTACTTCCAAACAGTTTTGTAATCTCAGTTTTGCTTAAGAGATGACAACAGTGAGAGAGCAAAATACCTCTAGGCTGAAGAGACTTGAGTTTTGTTCCTGTTGCCTGACAAATGGAGCATCTTTGACAAATCGTTGGGTTTTGGGCGGTTGTGTGTTTTATTTGCACTTGAGCTGGGTATTAAATGCTATTCCAGGTGTGCAACCAACGAGCTTTTGTAAGAGTTGCTGTACATCTTTTTGTCTCTGTGCCTCCTGCCACACCTTGTGTGGGGGTTTTGGTTGTAAATTCTTCAGGACAGGCATTATCTCTTTCTAGGGTGATTATTTGCAGCACAGTGATAACTCTGCAGTGGAGTCAACTCTTTTCCATACATGATGGTGCTCCTGTGTAGGGTACCTGGCCCCTAGTGAAAGCACCTTCCAAACTCAAAGCTTTTCTGTATGAATGGTACTTTGAGTGAGGGCAAGAGCCATGCTATTAGCTGAGTGAGCTCAGTGGTGGAAACAAGTCATAAGTTCACAGTCCCTAATGCGTTGCATCTTCAGTCTTACATGAGACTACTAGACATTTTGGAAATGAAAGTAATGTTAATTTTAAGCTGTTCCAAGTGCTCAGGTCCCATAAAGAGTGATGTTCTCAACTGAACAAACTGTTTGACTCTCCTGATCTCTTCCAGCAGGATGTAAAGGGCTTTTCCATCTTCCTTGAATTGTACTGAAATAGTATTTGTATGTTCTGGTACAGGTTTTGGGGTAGGAGCAGGATGAATCCCTTTAATTGTGCCATTCAGTAGACACAGCTTTGTTTATTTTTTAAGCTGGCACAGAAATGCAGGATAAGCTTAGCTGACCACAAGCCATTAAGTGTTATGACTTGAACTAAATACTGAACGGTATTGTTAAAGCATAAAGGGAAACTCTGGAATAAATTAACAGGTCATATAATATCTCACATTTCCCAGAAATGCAACAACAGCCACTCATCTCTTTTCCACTACTTTCCCAGCTAAGGGTGAGATATTTCTGCTCTAACTCAAGGCATCCAGAAATCAGACATTTACGCTTGAGCTGAACTCGGCTGGAGCCATGCACCCTTTGCAGTTGACAAGGAGAAATGGGAACCTCCAAAGGGTGATTCAGCTTATCCTAAGATAGAAGTGCAAGATGGATCAGATGAATTGCTCTCAGAAGGTGCTCGTTTCTCTCCACTGAAGGAGATCCTGTAACCACCTGCTCCTCCCAGGTATGGGTGATTATTGCTTCACTGACTTAAATGCTGGTGTACAGATCTGTGCTGCTGTGACAGGAACAGGATGGTGCTGATCACCATTTCCTTGCACCATTGGAATATTTGTGAGGAAGAGGGTATTTGGTGCTTAGGGACTTCTGTCTGCCATTTGCAGACAGCAGGCTCATGCTGCTCACGGCAGATCCGGTTCAACCGTAATTCATTTTGTTAGTTTTCCTTCTGTGAGGAATTCTGCATTTGAAGAGAATCCATATTGTACACTGGTGGGAGTGTACACAGGTACGTGAGAGGGCACATTTGTGCATCTTTTTTCTCTTCAGCAGATCTGAGAGCAAAATAGCTCCTGTCTTTGCTTGCAAGGGTCATTGTGGGACCTGGCTCCACATTGATGAAAGATGTGCAAAAGCTTGGGAGCTGCCAGAACTCAGCCAGGGATACAAATTCAGCTGAACAGTGGAGTTGTTAGCCCGTGCAGATTGCAAGGCTGCCCTGCCTGCTCTGTGTGAATATGCTCTTTAAAATAGGTAATGTCACTGCTTGATAGGGATATCAAAGCCTTCTCCTATAGCAGGACTTGATGGAATGAATGAGCATGTCTTCTTTGAGCTGGTTTAGGAAGGGTTTTACACTTGCGTTCTGGAGCAATTACATCACATTTGTATTTTGTCTGACTTTCTAGGAGGCAGTAGGCAAACTGCATTGAGCCTGAAACCTTTTTTTTTTCGTCTGGATGCTGTCTGCTAGAAATTCACATTCGTGTGTGTAATCCCAGAAACTTTGATTGGAAGACTGCAGTTCATTGGAGTAGGAACTTCCAGGATTAGACCCTGAAAGTATATGTTGTTATACCAAATAATACATATTACTGCTTAAAATAGCATAGTTATAAAGCAGTGGCTGGCATCCAAAGCTTGACATCCATATTTCTGTTGCCAGGATATTTTCCCACTAAAAGTGAATTAAAAACATAGAAATCAATGTCTATTTAGACTGTTCATTATTATTGCTTGGTTAAGTATAAACAATTTGTCAACACATAACAGACACTTGGAGGGGATATTTCCTTGCAATAACACGAATCTGAAATTCTCCTGGCTGTTTCCTAACCTGGCACTCGCAACCTTGGATCCAACTGCACAACTCAGAAGTTTTGAAACTAGCCTTCTGAGCGGGGCTTTGGGTAAAGTTTCTCAGCAGTATATAATTATTCCCATTATACCTGTCGTCAATGATTCATTGACCGCTGAGGCATACATACGAGCTATTTTTCTCTTTACGACTTTTTGGGGGGATGATTCACCGGTTATAAGTGTACATTATCATATGACTAAAGAAGAAAAAAAAGACAAATGGAGTGAAGTGCCACTGAGATTTTCCATATTAAAACAAGGAAGAGTTTGGTCAATAAAATAGTGATACTTCTCCCATGTAAGGCGAGCAAACATCTGTAAAGCTTCAAAACAGCCAGAATCCATTGGTTTTACACTTCTACAATTCAATATGCTGAAATCAGTGGAGTAAAACAAAGTAAGCACAGCTGGGAAAAGACAGGGGTATATTAGCTTTTCTTCAGAAGGGCTTGACCTTCCTTTGCTCAGATGTTGGTCCTTCCTTGGTACTCACTGACCCAGGATCATGAATGCCAAGGGAGAACGTTTTCCTAACTGTGTAACAGGGAGAGTGGGTTGGGTGGTTCAGTGTAGCTGTGGTGGCGGGGATGCTCACAACACATCTCTGCTGCTGGATTTGGCTGCAGGAGAAGGAGAGGTCCTGGTCATTGACTCCATGACATCACTTTTGGGAAATAAAGTCATCAACGTCAGTGGCGGGTGAAAACCCTGGGCAGTTGCAGGACTGTCTTGACTTCAGTAGCTTTGAATGGGTTTTGTAACCTGGAGGTTGACATGAAGAGGGATAGCAAGTACCATTTAAGGTGATGACTGAAAAATAGAAAGAAAAAAACTCTTCCACTGCAAAATCTGGTCAGCAGAGTGTGATGGTCTGTTGAGCAACAGGGAAAATAGATTTATGTGTCACTGTTAGCTTCTACGAACAAGCCAAATTGCTTTGGCACGAAACACATGATATTTATTCACAAAAATGTGGAATTAATTGCTATCATCCACATTTTTTAATGGGAACATATTTTATTTTTTGGTTACAATAGTCCTGAGCCCCAGTCATTGTCAGGAGCAGGGCTGCCCTGCCGTGTGAAGGGCCTGGCAGGGAATGGTGGTGGGTCCGGTGGGTCCAGTGGGAGTGCCGTGAAATTGTCCATCCTACAGCAGCCTTTGAATTAAGGGAGTTGACTTATATCTTCGTGGAAGTAACATTTATGTCCTTATACAAAGGTCTACTTACATTAGCTTATTACCAAGAAAATAGCCTCCACTGATTTCACTGTCTGTGACATTTAGTTGATTTTCCTCTTCTCTGGCTTTTCTTTTAAAGCAAAGGAGCTGAATTCTCACCTCTTCTCCTCTCTGTCCATATCTCTCTTCGTGGCTGACCTGACCCATCTTGAAACTGAACTGTGGGTTTCCTTGGTCATAGATCCAAAATTTTCTATCTAAATCAGCCAGGTTCTTGCCAAATGTTGTCCTCCTGCTGCCTGAGGTTTTGTAGTTGTCTTCTTCTCCTCCCATGGTATGCACCAGGACATTCATCTGAGCCACCAAAATATCCTCCTCCTGTGCCTCTGCTTGTACTTGACTTTCCCCTTTGCTTGGACCACAGGGAAGCCTGCTCTGCTGGGGGCTGCTTTGGGATGGAGCAGCACTCATTTAGCATAGAAGTCATGAGCACCAGTTCCTTCTGCCTGTGGTGGAAGAACCAGGAAGAAGAAAAGGGGCATGAGAAGGAGAATTTGGGAAGGAGAGGCTGAATTGAGGCAGGAGAGAGCACTCAGTTACTTGGTTTGGAAGGGACTTCCTTCAGGTTACCAGGAGACATTGCTGCTCTCACCTGAACTGAGATGTGTATTTTTTCAGTGTTTCTCTGAACAGTTTGTACGCCACCAGTGTGAACTGCAGTTATCCCTCACCAGACTGTCCTGTGGTAATTAACTATTGGAGGTGCTGAGCTGAGCTCAATGTGCCATACCCACGTGTACTGTGCTGCCTGGTGTAAACCTACCACTTTATGTTGATAGATGGTGTCTGTAGTGTCTATACTCAACAGCAGCATTGAACTCTTCACCATTTCCATATTCTTATTGGACATTTTAGGACATAATTTATCTGTGCTTTGCACTCTTCATAGTTCTGCCACGTCTGGGTGATCTAGTCCCTCCATTTCCCTGGTTAATGATGAATTGACTGTGTCCTCACAGTGCTTTCATACATCTGCAGAAGAAAGAGATTTTTATCTACAGAGACAGAGATCACAGATATATGAATTATGTGAGAGGTGAGCAGGTCATTCTGATGCAATTCCATGGAAACAAGCAATTATATTTATAGGGATGGTTAAGTAAGGTAACTTGGAGCACAGCTGGCCAGTAGCAGGGATTTTCTACTCTCTAATCATTGCTGTGGACCCACAGGCTGGAGGAAAGCCCAAATTGAAAGGGTCACTTGCAGGCCAGTAAAAGAATATCTGTTGGCTGGGAATGCCACACTCAAGAGTTTCAAAAACATGTTTCTCGTCATCTTGTTGAAACACAAGATTACACTTAGTCATCACTTATATGGTTGGACTCTTATGATCTCACAGCTTCAAACCTTTTCCTTTTTTCCTCTTCCTCCTCTTTGTTTTCTCCACTCCCACCCCCTCACCCCCATTTTTTCTGAAGAACCATTTATTAAACATATGTTTTATTCCTGGCTGGAGATTTCCACTCAGTTTTCTGTGGTCAATATCCCAGTGCCGAGACAGTTCTCAGAGTAGGGTTGGGAGATCTTAGTCAAGGCAGGAGGAAAGAAGTTTTGACTATTCCCTTGCATTAAATAGGTGGGTCAGATTTTCAGCTGGTGTAAATTATCTTGGCCCATAGATTTGTCCAGATGATATTTGCAGCTTCTTTTGGAGACGTGGAGGAGTAAAGCTTTGCTAACAGAGATGCTGAGGGAAGTGTTCTCTACTTATGAGAACATTTTCATGTCGTCAGAGCAGGCTCTTGGTCTTGGGTTGACTCTGTTGGAAAGGGTGGTGCTACTGTGCCTTGTCCATTGAAGTGAATGCTTCACGAAAGTTTATGAAAAATCTGGATTTGTCTGTCTGTGTTTTCCAAACCTTTTTTCACTCTCTCCTAGAGCTTTGACTCTTGCCTATAGTACCACTAAGCTTTCTTGGTGTTGAAGCATTTCACTGAGTCTGGCTAAAGCTGTCCTATGTACCTAAACTGCCACCTCTGTTTCTGGAGGATTTCCATTAGTTTATCACTATGATCCACTTTTCCTTATCCCTTTCCAGGCAGAAACTCTGTCAGCTTCTCTCTGCTTCCCTGGTGAAATACTGCTATACAAGTCACTGCTTCACCCTCTCACCCCGAACTCATTATTTCAACCCATCTTCATTATACAGTGTTATTATTACATTTACTATAGCGTCTGGAAGGCTTAAAATGCAGACACACAAACCAGAGTAAAACAATTTGTTCTGCCCCAATGATCTTCTTGGTTGCTAGAGACTACTTTAGCAACCTCCAGCTCCATTTACTCACCAATTAAACCAAATCCTTGTCATTTAATAGCACTGTATAAATACTTGCTCAGAATAAATTTTGCTATCTGATGTCATACAACTTTAATTGATATAGCTAAAATGCAGCCAGGCTTTGAATGATTTTTCCTGTGACAAGTCCTGTGCTGGGATATTCAAATTGCTATTGTATAATGATGACTGACTCCTTAACTAAAGTCCATCAGTAAAATCTTGGCTTTGTATTGTACTCTTTTGAAGTAGAAAATGCCATTGTTTCATCTCTCTAATGTTGTTAATTTGTCTCTGCTTGTCCTGGTGTCATCCAGGAAAGAGTTAATTTTCTTTCTAGTTATTGACCTGAAAGGCATGTTAATAATGCATGTTATTTTAGCTGTTGCTAAGCAATGTTTATACTTTTCAAGAGCTCTTTTCACCTTCCTCACCTTGTACAAGGACTGTGTCGCTTCCCTTGATCAGCCAGAGTTATGGACCTGAGATTTTACCCAGAACAATCCTTGGGCAAGGGTTATTCCGATTATGAACTAGTGGGGAAAGGCAGAGTTTGATTGTGCCCTCCCTCAGCCATTGCTGAAGGTAAGAAAGGGAGAAGGTGGCCAGCAGCTGGCCCTGAGGTGCAGTTGCCTGCCTGTTGTGATTTACACCAGTTTACACTCCTTGAAGAGCCTGAGTAAGTAGCTGCAATGGTTGTTCTTTCACCAAGCTATTCTGCCTGCACCCTTGGTAGTCTTCTGGCAGCTTTCATACGTGTGCAGTTTTAAAAGTTACCAGGGTGACACCTTCTGCATTACAGAACTGGAAAGGACCACAGAGGATATATTAGCCATACCCAGCATTTCTCCCCAAAGGTGGAACTGAGCACACATCAAATGGGACCACTGCAGCAGGGAACACGTCCCCTCCCCACTCGGCATAACTGCGCCTGGTTACACCCGTGACTTTGGAGCGAGGAAAACCACTGCGCTCACAAGAGCACCTCTGTATTCCTGAGGCTTTTTCTAGCTTTGGTTTCTCTTCCAGTGTTCTTCCTTAGGTGTGAATTTAGCCCTTTGTTTCAGGTCAGCTCAGAAGCAAACTGGATTCTCTGTTTTCAGCTCCTACTTTGGCTGGCGTAAGCCTCATATCTGGCTTTGGCTTTTCATAAGACAGATTGTCTTTACATTTGTTTTTCTCATTTATAATTCAGCATATCACAGCGCTGCTTCACCTCTTTCTACTGTTGGAGAAGCCTTTTGTTGTCTTCTTTCTGGCCTGTCCTGTGCTCTGTGATGTTCATGTACAAGATGCTCATTAAGAGGTACATTAGAAAAGCTGGGCTGTGCCTCTGAAGTTGTATCCTCAATCAGCCTTTTTGCACTTTGCACCACAACAGGTGAATCCGTTGGGCTGCTGTGTTTCATTTCACTGGGATTAATTATAGAGTGAGAAGGTAGGTTTTATGGCAGTGAAGTGGAAGAGCAAAATCTATGCTTTTAAACTCCCCAGTCTCATGGTCTGCAGGGAGAGGTCCATCAGGAGAGACAGTGCCGCATTGAACTTTTTTGTGTGCATCAATTAAAACTTTTAAACCGGGGTCTGAACCTTTGAGGGTTATTCAGTAAACAGAACCTGTGCTGAATGAAAAAACTAGGCTAGAATAGACCCTGCTTCAGAAAACTGGCACCCCAGATTCCTCCTGGAAGGGACAGCTCGTCTCATAAAAGTCCTAATTTGTACAGTGTCCGAAAGTATACTGCCCAGGCAGGAAAGTTAGTAAAAGTAGGGTAAGTTTAGTAACTTCTTAGTAATATTGAATGTATGAATGTATAGAAAAGTGCTTAAACACTGTAGTTGTTGCACCAGAGCTTTGGTATGGACTGTGTAATTGGTACCAGTATGGAACAATAGTGTTCAGATCAGACAAGAAGATGATGATAATAGGGGTGTGATAACAATACCAAAGAGAGTAATTTAGGAAATAAACCAGAGAAATTGATAAAGCAAACTTCAGAAACATACAGTGATGGTTGCAGTGCCTGCAGAAACCATTCCAAAGTCCAGTTGCTGGGATGTTTGTGCTTGTGAGCAGGACCTTGTCCTGTGCTGCCTTACTCCTTCGTGCCCCTTGATCCCTTAATCTTTTAAGGCCTCTATTCTTCATCTGCAAAGTGAGGACCCAGCATTGCCTTTAGGAGGATGTGGATTATCTTAAATTATGAATGTCTGTAAAGCACTTTGAAATCCTTGGATGACTCTCGTTTCAGTGGTACGAGGTATTATCCACACTATCATTGCTGTGTCTGTTTGGGAAGTGTACGATGGCTTTTCTTTGCAGCTGTGGTCCCAGCTGAATGCTGCTTTTGGATGCTGAGGGATAGGTGTTCCATTAAAACTGCATGTGGAGAGCTTGGCTGCCTCTAAATATGAGAGCTGCAGGAGTAATGAGAAAGAAGGCTGCAGGATAGAGATAGATAAATGCTAGCTGCAGCTTTTGCTTAATTCTTCCTTTTTTCTTGGTCATGAATCTGGCCAACTAAAAATAAGAATTTATGCCTGTATCTATTAAAGAAGCATGGCTAGAATGTAAGATTTATTGGCACCAATATGAAGGAGCAATTTCAGAAAGAGCTCTGGAAATAAATTCATGTGTTGGGGTTTAACTTATTCTGAACTCTTCCTTTACAAGAACTAATGAGCAGGACTGTGCCAGTTAATCATTAACCTTTGCCCTTCTGTGCCACCTTTAGCAAAGATTCTTAAACCCTCTTTAAGATTGGCACATGGTGCCAACACGACTGTGGGGTGGGAATGTTAATACTCTGTTTATAGCTGGACTGGAGAAATGGAGTGATTAATTCCAAGCAGCACAAAGTCAATGAAAGGTTCAATAAGACCCAGGCATGAGTGCCAACTCCGCTCTACCTGCACGGCTGGGGCTGAGATCCTACAAAAGGCAGTACTCTGGAAAGGAGGAGTTGAGGAGTTCCAGGAGAACGCAAGAGTGATGCTCAGGAGTGAAGCAAGGGATATCAGTGCTTCATTATTAGAGCTGGATGCAGCTCCCAGAGCAGTGGAAGCACCCAACAACAGTATGCTGTGGTGAAGGTGAGCCTGCAGGAGTTGCCAGGCTACACAGGGTTGGTCTCCATGACAGCTTCCTCTATTAGATGAAGACTAGAGCTTGGGTGATCTGTTGATGTTCAAGGAGTACCACATGGACAGTACCTTTGCAGTAGCACCTGCATTGTTGAATCAACCCTTGGGATCAGATGCAACTATTCTGTGTAAGGGATGGGGCCAGGATTCTCATCTTATGTCTGGTATTTCACCCAGCTGGGACAGTCCTTGAGCCTAGATAGTGAAGGCAGGGTCTGCAAACACCCTTCTTCTTCCTGGGCTTCACTCACACCAGTTTTGTGAATGCCCTGAGGGACTGGCTTGTCAGGACAGGATGGTTTAGGCAAAATGAGGGGAAGAGCAGCAGGAGTTACCATGGTTTTCACAAACTGCCTATGTATTGTGCTGTAAATGCCTATTCCACTGTGTGGATTGTGCTTTCTGATCACGTTATCAAAATCTGATCTGTAGTGACGAGCAGTGATTTAACAGGGCTGTGGATAGAGGGGATTTTTTCACCTCCTTTGCTTTTCTTGATGCTCTGGATTTAGCAGAAAGCCTGGCAAATAATGTCCAAAGTTTTTGGCTCCCTGCAGAGCTCAGTTGCGGTCAGCAAGGCTTGATTCTTTGGGTGTGAGGAACCTTTGAGGCTGGATAACTTCTTTCCTTAAACCACCAGGATGCCCAGGAAGTCACAACTTGAAAGTCATTACGAATGGATCATTAGATAAACCATGTTTATGTGTGAGACAGTCAACTTGGCACTGGCTTCTAATTCATACACAGCTGAGGCTTAACGCCGCTCCGAGAGATCAGTGTGTAATGATGCTTTTCCATGTCGTTCCAAGGAATGTTTCTTCTGCCCCTCCTATTCCTCTGCCTCTTTTAGCTCTGGTTAACTGCAACGGAGAAAGTTCACTCGTGGAGCTTATTCTGCTTTCTTGCAGTTCTGTGATTGGTTGCCCAAGGAAAGGCAACTCAGTCTGGTTTTCAAAGCATTTTTGTAGGACTGAACTGAATATGAAGCCTAATGGGATATGTGCAGCGTTACATGGAATGAGGCTCTCGTGCTGTGCGCTGAAGATTTACAATTATTTTAATTTAACCCAAATGAAAATATTATGAGCCAAGTTATTTTGCAGACATCTTTTCTGGATGGTTATTTGATTCCTTGCACTTCATATGGAAGATTTAAGTTGAGGTTTGGCTGCTGTATTCATGTGTCCAAATGTATTTTGGGGGTTGGTTTTTCAAAGCAGGCCTCCTCAGCTTTTGCAGGTGCAGGGCTTTTTTTTGTCCTTGCAACTCAATTTGCCTTCAAAGTAACATGGGAAAGGGTAAAGCGAGACTTGCCACAGCACCACGATGCAGTGGGCATCCAGAACTGGGGGGTGGCTTTGAAACACTCCTGCAAGTCTATTTTCAGGGATGGGAAGAATCAGGGCAGCTGTGTTCTCTGGCTGAAAGCTTAAGCATCGGGCATTGCGGTTACTTGTGTTACTCTCGCTTTATCCCAAAGCAGGGAGTGTGCTGATGTGGGCCTGACCTGGGAGATGGAAACCTGTCTCTGCAGCGCCTCAGCCCCGGCAGCTGGGAACCGTGAAGCTGGTGCTGTGAAAGGCTGCTGCAGTATCACAGGGTATTCTGGGCAAGAAAGGCTGCTCATGCAAAGCTCTTTTTTGTTGTTCCTGGAGAGAAATAGCTGTTGCTTAGTCCCCCCTCCAGAGTGCCTTTGGAAGAGCTGACTGAAATGACCTCTAGAAAGCAAATTCTGAGGCTGCTCGGGGCCATGGTATCGTTGCTAGCTCTGCCCTGGCATTCAGCTTCTGTGTGGGGTGGCCATAAAAGAAAGTTTTCACCCTGGACTTGTGTTATAAAGATGTTTTTTAAGATGCTGGAGAAGAAGAAATGACCAACGGAGATGTTCTGTGCATTTGATTTTTATCTGGTGTTTGTTGGGCCTTATGTAGACGGTCTGGGGGATTCTCTTAACTGCCACTTCTGAAGGGAGGGAAGGTTTCTAGTAGCTAAATGGGAGACACTTGTCCTCCCTTCATTTCTGATGTTAATTGGGAGTTTGGAGCAAGTCATTAAGGATTCAGCTAGGCATACTCTTCCTTGGATGTGCAGGTCCAACGGGAATGGAAACTCAGGACCAGTGTGTGGGCATCGTCTCCCAGGAGCCACCCTTAGCCCTATTCAAATGCCTTTATGGAGGAGGCTCTTTGTCAACTTCAGTACTCTTAAATTGTGTTTTAACAGCTGCTAAAGCCCCTCCCGGAAATGTTCTCTCTTCATATTTTAAATTCCAGCATCCTTTTGTGGAAATTAACAATGTGGAAATGGTGTAATTGCATAGTGCTTTGGTTGAGCTAAAATCAACATTTTCTTAACCTCTTATTAAGCCTATCATAAAGGTGTATGTGCTTTTTTGTGGTCATATTGTTAGCATGATGTGCTTGGCTTCACACCCTACGGAAGTACTCAAAAGATACTAATGCACACTGAATTGAAGGAAAGAATGAAGATGCTGATATGAAGCCCAAGAATTTTAAGTCTGTTAAAAGTTTAACTATAAAACCTTGGTTGCTGAACCATCTGCTTTTAATCTTCCTATTGCTATGCAGTCTTCTGGGGACTTGGGCTTGGCAACAGATTTCCAAATCGCTAAATTAATCTTGTCAGCTTCAGGAAGCACCAGAAAACCCTTGGGAGGTAGATTCTGCGCTCAGTTACACCTGTGTGAACTCGCCGCCCTTGGCCAGCACAGTTGAGGCTACGTAGAACCCTGCAATCAAATATCTGGACGCATTGATCTGCAAGTTGAAATCTAGCTGGATTACTTGTCCAAAGCCTCTTATAGATAAATGGCCCTGCCGTATTCAAAACAATCTGCATTATCATCACGCAGTCTCAAATATCCATGTGGATATTGAATGAAAATGCTCAGCAACATTGCAATAGCAGATCTTCTACAGCAGTATGGTTTTTGGTTGAGCCATTGGTGTATGTGTGGATGAGACGTCCTCCGTACAGCCCCATTCTGTCACCACGTACCTGACCTGATCCAAATAAATGTGTTGAGCCCAGAGTCTCTCTAAAAAAGACAACTAAGTTAAGCTTGCTTCAAGTTCCATATATTTGGATGGCAAGTGGAGCTGGAAGCTGGCTTTAGACACCTGTTAGCTTCAGGAAATAACCATGTAGAAACTATAATTTCTTAATGTGCATGTCCAACAGCATGACCAGTGCTCAACAACTAATGCAACGGAGCCGGCTGTTGCTGCTGGAGGCTTTGCTGGTATTTCACTGTAACAGAAGGTACCACCTCTGCATTTCTGGCCTTCTCATTTAAAGGCTACAGCTGAGTAGATATCACCAAGTGGCATGAAGAAGTGGTGTGGAAGGTCCAGAGAACCCTCGTGCCCAAGCTGGGCTGGGGGCTCTGCAGATGCCAGTGCCCCCGAGGAGCCACCTGGCAGCAACAGCTGAAGGATTCCTTTAGAAAGCTGTGTTTGCTGAAGCCCTGCTCTGCATGTGCATTGTTTTGCTGCAGAGAGTCTCCCCAGAATGTTTTTGGGCTCCACGTGCCTCTTGAGATGTACAAGACCTGCACACCTCCCCCGTGCTGGGAATCTCTTGTGCACGTCTCTTGTGCTGGGAATCTCCTGATGTTTGCTTGAAACAGCCACTCCTGTGGGGCTGGGTCACTTGGGAGCTTTGCCCTGGAGCAGCAGTGGTGGAGCCCCAGCAGCACAAAGAGGGAAGCAGAATTTCTACGTTGTTTTTCTTTTTTAATTCTCAGGGAGAAGCCTTTAGAAAAATACTGTCAGTCTTGGTTGTGAAATCTGACGTACAGCCTAAAAATAGCATTTTGGTGAGAGCTGAGAGTGTCTACAATGAATTGACTGGAGGAACAGAAGTTGGCAAATCCACGCTCCTCAACATTTCCAAAACTAATTTTCCACATCAAGTCTCCTCTTCCTTTTCCCTGTGCTGTTTAAACAGGAATGTAAGAAGAAACTGTTAAGGAAACCCACATATGTAATTGTTAGGGGAGGAAGAAAGTTTTGTGGCTGAGAAACAGGAGAAGAGCCAGATGATCCTGTTACTTCTCCTGCCACAGACTTACGTGACCTTGGCAAGCTGACATTTCCCAGATCGTTGACTAATGTTGGCCGTTTGTTCCTTGGATGCTCGGTGTGGGACAGTTCGGACGGGTGTTTTCAGAAGCGTTGAGCAGCCAGATTTCCACTAGGTTGCTCAAAATAAGAAGAGACATTTTTGAGCTCTGCTCCTGAACTTTGCACTTCTCTGTCTAAAGTAATGAAAGTCGCCTTCCCTGAGAAAGAGGTGATGGTGGCTGGGACTGGAGTTGGGCACTGGCCATGGAGCTGTGGCCTTTCTTACTAGCTGAGCATCGTTCCTTGTCCCAGATTTCCTCATCTGCAGGATATTCAATCCTGAAGAGTCAACAGTGAGTTCCTGTATTTAAAAAAAACCCTATGCCCAGAAGAGCGGGGAAATAATAAGGCTTCTGGACTGTGCAGTCCCCCCATTATACTCCCCTTTCTCAAGAGAGTTCTGTTTCTCAAGTGCAATTTGTTGTCTGGTGTTTGTGTCTGATTTCCACACAAGTAGATGGAATCTGGTGTGGGATGATGAGGGATCTCTGCTAGGTAAAGACAAGTAACGAAACCACCATTCCCTAGAAGGGAAAAGAAGAGGTTGTTTGTATCCTGCACCTTCCCAAATTACAAGGGAAGGCTTTGAAGTACAAAAATAGTTGCTGTATTATACACATATTGTAGGATGTTTACCACTGGAGACTGCTGCCTAAACAATGAATTTCCAAGCCACTCAAATGGGATCCAGCTTTATTCTAAACAGCCATGAAAAAAATCCCGATTACAACAAATGAAACTCTGCTATTTGTTTTCTTTTCACAGTTGGAGATTCTGTACACACAGAGAAGTTGCTTGGGGTCTGAAAGTGTTTATCCTGCCAAAAATAAATGTTCTAAAAATGATCACTTAGCGTGCTCTGCATCTCTGCATATTTATTTACCATGAAGAATCTGCTTACAGAGCTTATATTGTATTTTTTTTACACTTCAACTTTAGTGAAAAAAAAAATCGAGTGTGCTTCTTTACCAAGACCCATTTCTACTCAAAGTCATAAAATTGTTTTGTAACTATTTTTATGCAGCTGTGGTCAATCTCCAGAGAAGTTTATTTAGCAACCAAAGGTGATAGTAAGAGCCGGGTTTTCAAAGCAGCCTTCTAAGTTGAGCCCGGTGTCTGGAATGGCTTCTGTTTGTATGTGCGAGTGCTTGTAAACTTGCAGGTTTTCGTGAATACAGATGGTTTTGTATCCAGTATTAGTAAATTTAGAAATAATAATATTAGGCTGTTGAACAAAATTCACCTTACAAGAGCAGTGCGCGTATCAGAAGAGCCTTTCTCCAGGAAACTGCAGGAGGAGATTGCTGGGGGGACTTCAAATTCTGATGTTCTCAGCCCCACCCATGTTTTCTCCTTCCCTAAAATACTCATTAAGATGAGGATTTGCATATTTACCGAGAATCTTTGCTGTTGTATTTGAATGTTTTCAGAATTAATGAATTGAGCCTCCTGTGAAGTTTTATCACCACTCTACAGAGAGGGAAACTTGGGAAGTAACTTACCTGAGGTCATAGGTCTGGAGAGCTTTGGAAGATGCACGGTTCTTCTCCCTTGGGAGATGCCAGCTTTTTCCCTCTGGCCGCCTTAGCTCCCTCAGGCTGTGCCATCTTTGGAAGAGTGCAGCAGGCTACTGACCCTCTTGCTCTGGGCTTAATTATGGTCTCTCAGGGAAATTTCTGCCATTTTTCCACTCCATCTCTCCATATGTTAAAAGTTTGTCCGTCTGTTCCCTTTGAGACTAGTAGAAACCACTCAATGAATTGCTAATGCACAGTGGGAGGAAACAACTTCTAGAGGCCTTGTGAGTGCAAGATCACAGAGCACTTAGAAAAGCAGAAGCATGGTCTCCCCTTTGGGCAGGGGCTTGGAAGCCTGGCTGTCTGCCTCAGGCTTGCTTAGTGTTGGGAATCCTTTCCCATCTAACGTAGATGAGCAGGAAGAGCAGAGGACAGGAGCTTTCTAACTGGGGACAGAGGAGCCCCTTGTGGGTACCGTGCTCTGGAAGGTGCTGGCAGCCTGCGTGGGGTTCTCAGCGTGGGAAACCTCCTGCATGCCTGCTGGGGCCAGCATCTCTGCTCCGTTGACTAGTTTGCATGCTGGAGGGCTCCACTCGCTCAGTGGGAGATGTCTTTGCCGTAAAAGGTAATAGAATCATAGAATCATAGAATCCTCCAGGT
>VZRU01013788.1:963-73340 GCA_013398155.1 Pedionomus torquatus | reverse complement strand
GGGGGGGAGGAGAGGGGAAGAGAGAGAGAGGAATAAAAGGTTTTGTGCTCCTAAATGCTGATTTGAAGCCAAAGGATTTCATGTCAGAAGTCTCTCAGATCCCTCCAGTGATTGCAAGCAACACATACAAGATCCGAGCTCAAGTAGCTCCTAGTATTGAAACTCAACCCATTTCGGGTCAAGAAGCCAGTGGGGAAATGCTGTCTTTGTCAAAAGGCAGTTGAAGCTAGTTCAGAGCAGATACAAAAAAATGACTTGAAGCTACAAAGCGGAGTTGTCAGAAGCGCCTTTCACTTACCAGGCTAAAATGCAATTAGGGCCTGATTCAGCTCTTAGAAAAAACGCTGGAGGCGCTTCCATCGATTTCCGTGGGTGCTGAGTCACCAGCAGCTGCTGAGTCACCAGCCCCGAGTGCCAGTCAAGACTGTCACAGCCCTTGTTTGAAGGCAGCTCGGATTCAGCTGGGAATATAAGCTTATTTTTATGTACAATGTAATCCTGGTTTGGGTCGCTACCTTGCCTGCAGCAGCACTGTGCGGAGCAGAATTGCCTGACAACTGATGAGGTGGATGTTTCTTTAAAATACCTGCTGAAATGACAACTGCTTTTTGTCCCTAAAATAGGTAGGAATTTTGCAATGTTTCCTCCGTGGCTTCTTCTCCCACCTTCTGAGGCAAAAATGGGAAAAGAAAGTAAAGGAAAAAAAGCAGCTTCTGAAAAAGCAGCTTCAGGAAATTTCAGGAACCTGAAAATGGTCATATTTTACGTGCAATAAATAAAAAGAAAATTGTGTATAGGAAAGACATTCCAACCAGTCCCTAGAGAATACGAGAAAACTGTCAGGGCAGTCCAGAGAGAAGGAAAAGATTATTTCAGCCCAGGCAGTCGCTACACGGAGACGCATTTGTTGCAGGACTTCTCAAGAAGGCAGGAGCTGCTGAGGAGACCTCAGTTTCAGCTTTGCAAGAGGGTGTGAAACTGGGATGTGCATCTCTCCTCTGGTGGGACGTGCTAAGTGCTTGTTTGGGAGTAGCTGGGTGCCCTGGAAGGGCTGGTTGTGAGGCCATCGACGAGCTGCTGCCTCAGGAGAGTCAAAAATGCTAATGCAGGAGGCACCAAAATAACGAGGGGCCTGAAATGCTCCTGTGGTGGTACCTGCTGTGGGCATTCCTGGGTAGGCAAGGGGGCTGTGAAACGTTAAGAAATCAGAATTGTTTTGGCCAGGGTTAGGTGATAGCACAGCGTAAACAGCATTGTAGAACGATGTCTCAAATTTTATTTGTTTTAATGAATTAAAGCTCGTGACTCTTCCCTAAGTCGGGGTTTTGCAGTGTTTTCTCCTTATCCTTGTTAAAGCTTTGGGGGAATCTTTCAACCAATATTTAGGCCTTTCTTTTACCTGCTGAGCTTCCCCGGACAAGAGGCAGAGATGTCGCAGGGGAGCAGGTTAGGGACAGGCTCACAGTCACTGCCAGTCTCTGGTCAGAAGCTCCTTAACCACAGGGCTGCTCCCAGGACCGGCCCCGGCGTGGTCGGTCGTAGAGGAAGTGCCAAACAAAACAAATAGTACTTGAGGTTAAAAAGCTCCAAGCGTGTTAGTATCACAAAACCCAATCTCTGCGTCTTGCTACTGCCGTTCCAAAATCATGACGGAGAGCAGTGAGTGTCAGGAGGTCATGGAGATAAGTAGGACCCGGCTGACGCAATGGTGGAGGAGCTGTTACCCGAGCACCCGTGCCAAGGGGACACGCTTCCCTTCCCCTTGTGTCCCCTGCTCCCCGCTCCGGATGAAGTTGCTCAATGGCCTACTGACAATTAAAGAATTTTAATAGTAAAACCAATGGACCCCGAGTAGCCTGTGACACCGCTGGGTGTTGATACCAGATGGATGGTAGCGTGTGCTGTGAGTTACGCAGCCTTGGGGCTCCTCCGGCAGACATGGGAAGGGAGTCTCTGCTCTGAGAGCTCGCTGCCCGCCGCAGGAGATGGGGCGACGTTCGCAGGCAGGAGGGAAGTGGAAGGTAAGGCTGGCAATCGCAAGATCAAGTGATTTGCTTGGCCTGACAACAAGCTCGGTTTGAAGTGCAAAAACGTCTCTGATCTTCACTTACGTGATCATGAACTGCACATGGCAGAGCTGGCTAGTGAGGGACCGGCTCCCGGCTGGCAGCCAGCAGGCTGGGGCTGAGCTGCAAATTCTGTCTCGTTTGACGAGATAAAAGGGGGCAGAAAAACATGTTTACAGTCTCTGCTCTGGTACTTATGGGTATTTGATGGTATTTTTAGATGCTGTGGTACTTGTAGGTGTAAATGACAGGTTTTACATGAAATGCATGAAGTTTGAGGCCTTTTTCCAAATGATGGCATCAGCCCAGGTGCAAACTGCCAGTTCCATGTGCAGCAGTTGGTAACAGATGTTTTTTGATCTAAAACTCCTCAATTTGTCCATTTCCACCTGTAGCACTTCTGCAGCTCACCCCTGGCACGCCCCAGGTTCTGGTATTCCCAAGTACGTACACTGATCTCACCTGGAAATCACACCTAAACATCTGACGTGTTTTAGGCTGATGCCTATCTTGTAATAAAATTTCCCATGGCTTATCAGCACTTGACAATTAGATGCTTAACATCCCACTTAATGCAAAACAGATTACATCCTGGGAATTAACAAAACAATAAAATGCCTTAAGGGATAATGGAAGATTTTATATAGACGTGTATATGTTTATATACGTGTATGTTTATACGTACACACGCACACGCATACGTAGTTGTGAAATCTGGAGATGCTGATCGTTGCTCGATTGGTTTTCATGGCTCATTCCTCTGCCAGTTCTATATTTGTGGGACCTTTTTTTTTTTGGGGTAGAAATCGTGTTGCCTGCTGGAAGTACTGTGCGTTGACGGGACCTTTTCAAGGGGTGACAAGAGGCCAGGGACTGGTGGGGGGTCCCCAGCCCGGGGGGTCCCCAGTCCGGGGGCTGTGCTCTCCCCACCCTACCCAGCCAGCAACTTTGCTCCCTCTTGTGGCAAACTGCAGCTCCAGTTTGGTCTGTTCCCGAGCAGAGGGGTGGTTTATCCCACCGAGTGTCCGTGAAAGTGGTCAGTTGAGGGCTGGCTGCGGAGCTGTGCAGAGCCACGGCCAGTCCTGCTCGCTTTTGGGGATCCCTCCCCAGGTCCAGGGTATGGGTCTGGTCCTGCCTGCTGGTCCCAGGCCAGCTGTAGCAGGGCCTCGCTGAGTGTAAATATAGCCCATCGTCTCGAGCGTGATCATTTTAACACCAGTTCTTGCACGTTGTAGCTGCCGGGAATAGCTGCATTGCTGGAGAAAGCCAGGGAACCATCTCTTCCCCGCTGCCAGGGTCCCCACGGAGCAGAGCATTTTGTCTGGAGTTTCCATTCCTGTTCTCAGCACCCTGCTCACTTGGACTTCCAGAGGAGGCCCGTGGTCCGGCTTTGTGGGCTTTGCAGTACCTGACCCCTGGGACTTATGAGTTTAAAAGAAGAGGATGAAAGGACCAAAGGGTCACAGCAATTAGTGAAGATTAAAAAAAAAAAAAAATTACTCCCCAAAAAAGTTATTTAAGCTATCGAGAGAGAAGTTCTTCAGATTATTGGGACAGTGTCTGCATGTGGAGGGCTGAGCTGCCCAGCTGGGGACCTGCTCTGAGCCTTCATCCACTTGCAGATGCCTTAGACACCCTCACGGGGAGCGGGGCCAAAGGCTGGGCTCCGTGATTCAGGCGCAGTTCCCACGACTCAGTGTTTTTGGGTGACCTGCGTGGGCCTGTCCTGGCTGCTTACACCCTGCGTGGGACCTTGCCTGCTCCAGCACACACACACGGGCCGGAGGAAAGGCTTACCCTTCCCGTGGGGAATGCTTGGGATGCCCTGTCTCTGCATAGTTTGGGAAATGCTGATCTTTTGGCTGCCTGCCTTCAAAGAAGAAGGAATTTCTGTGGCAGTCTGGTCATCCTTCCAATAACTGACCAAAGGCAATAGTTGAGATGCTAACACACAGTGTTTATTTATTTACCTGGTGATTTCTGTCAGAGCAGTGCTCTGCGGAGACAGCAGTGATACACTGCACCACACACACACACAGAAAAAGCCATTTGTGCCCTAAAGCATGTAAATAAATGCCAGGCGTAGCACTGTTACCTCTCTTCTGAAATATGAGGATATCTTTATCTGACAGTGCTTTATAAAAGGTCGGCCCCATTAACCCTGTTTTACAGAGGGGAAAGTGGAGGAATCAAGCCTTTATCCACGGTCATCCTGAAGACCAGGAATAAAAACCAGATCCTGTGAGTCCTGGCCCTGCTCATCAAGTTCCAGTGGCACATCTCAGACCTCTGTCAAGTCCCTGGATCTTCACCGGCGTCCCCAGGATGTGGCAATGCTGGGTGATGGCTTGGGAGGAGGTGAGGAGCCCGGACCCACACCTGGCCTTACCTCCAGGCCACAACCCTGCTGGTGCATGGGCAGACTCCCACATGCTCCGTGCTGCTGGAGAAAGCTCAAGTCCCAGTGTGCTCCAGCCTCGTGCTGCATTTCATTTGCAGTTTTTAAAGCAGTAAGCGACTCTTAAAGCCAAACAAATGCCTGGCACTTGGCTGTGTCTGTGTTTTCCTGTGGCCAGGCTGACCTTTATGAACACTAGAGTCACAACTATGACAGGCAGCTCACTTGAGCTCTCCCTTCTGGGAGCTAGGGAGGTTTTGTAATTGCTGGAGGAGCCAAAAAGTCTTTCTTCAGACCCTGATTTTCCCTTAGCAACCAACTTTCCTCCTTGATTTCTCTTCTCTTCACCTTTCCCTTCCATGTAACACCCAGCTGATACT
Organism: Pedionomus torquatus; assembly: GCA_013398155.1. Classification (NCBI taxonomy): domain Eukaryota; kingdom Metazoa; phylum Chordata; class Aves; order Charadriiformes; family Pedionomidae; genus Pedionomus; species Pedionomus torquatus. The sequence goes on along the minus strand of VZRU01013788.1, from coordinate 68,496 downwards.
TGTTCTCGAAACAATCCTTTTATTGATGCAGATGCAATCAGCAAAAATGCTGAGCAGTTGCAGAGTTCAGCCAAACTCTATGAAATCACTCGTAAATGTGCTTAACTTCACTGAAGCTGTTCTTGTGCTCAGTCTTAAGCATGTGCTTAGGTCTTTCGCAAGTCTTTGGCCCTCTCACAGTTGCAACTGGTTCACGCTGATTACTCGAGTAGTGGCAGGATGGCGAAGAGGCTCTCACCGAGGTCTCTGTGAAAGCGTTTTTCTGAGCCTGTGGTCAGTGGTCTGCTCTGATGGCAGATGAGTGCAATTTGTGGATGTCCGATGAAGGAATAGAGCACGAAATCTCCTATTGAGGTCTTCTTAGATATGTCTGCAAAATGCTGAGTAGCAAGCAAAGCGGCCGTGCCATGGCTGCTGCGCGGTGTGCTTGTCCTCATCGCTCACAGTTATTTCTCTGTCTCCTCGACTGTTTTCTCTAACTTGTTCTGGGCTTTACCAAGTTTCCATCTTGCTCAGATGTTAAGAAACCCAAATAAAACGCACCCACCCCAAATCCAAAGCTAGCATCATAAAGTCATGAGATAGTTTTTTTAAATTTAAGTCTTTAATTGGGATTTGCTGTCTCTGCTTCAGGGTGTGCTCAAGATCCTTGCACTTTGCCTTGCAACCGTGAGCACTAGACATCGTGTTCTTTTGTGGTAGATACAGGATGCTCACCTAATGGTTTGGCTTGAGGAATGGAAACAGAACTATTTATTATTGCTATATAGTAAAGTCCTAAATGACTGAGAAACACATAGATACCATAAGGGATGTTTTAAAACTGTGAATTGACACATACTGCTGGATTCAGTTACATACTCTTTGTGGCACGGCTGCTCTTTGCCATGTCTTACGCAGCACCTACTACTCTGTGGTGTGGTTCTCAACACCTGCTGAAGGCATGTAATGATAATTAGTCCTAATAGCTGCTCCATTTCACGCCTCTTCTAACTAGCCAAGACAGATCAGGAGGAGATGTCACCAAAGCAAATAATTACCGCAGTGCCAAAATGGCTTAGCGCGATTTCAGAACGTAGCAGGAGGGTTTGACTGTGTGATCCACGACAGAAGTGCTGAGGTTCTGTAGCTTTGCCTGCCCAGTGTTCTGTATTTCCATTCCCAGGCTGTGATCCGTGCTGGTTCCGAGCCTTGCGCTAAGGGCTCTGACATACAGGCGAGTTACCACAGCCTGACAAGCTCCTGCGTGTCGGGTTCTTCACCACGATTGCCTTGTTCGCACTCTCACCCCAGCAGCGGTGCAGCTAGCCCCTTTTTTGTGGAAGGAAAAACTACTTTGGCTTACTTTGTATTTGCCGAGGGGGGAGAGCAAGCACAAAGGCAGTTATTACAGAGTAGCTGATACCTGTTAATTTGAGTTATTATTCCTGTTCCTAAAGTTACTTTATATGTTGGGGTCGTGCTCATCATTTAAGAATCAAACTTGGTACCAAGCAGACAAACGCTTTCATGGATCTCCTCGTTACCTTCAGACCGTAAGGAACTGTCTCCGTTGGGTGAGTGTAATAGATGCGCCTGGGGCTGTTCAAGCTAGGGCAAGATATCACAGGCAGGAGAGAATCAACATAGGAATATTAACAATACGCTATTTTGTTGGTGCAGTTTTCCCATATGATTACGAGTGATGAGTGCTCCGTGGGAGTGAGGAAAAAAAAGAGCTTGGGCCCATACCGATAGGCCGTACTCAGTTGCTCAGTCATGCGCCATCCTTTACTGTTAATTCATTTGCTTGCTCTTATGCCGCTGTATTCTATCCTGAAGGCTAACCACATATCATATATATTTAAAAGAACAGTAGCGTATAACTGGTATAGATCTTAGGGTTTCTTTCCCAAACTATTATGATATTCCTGCTGAGAATGTGAAGATAAAGGCTTTAATCCTTGGGAACAAAAGGGTGTGAGTAATTCCATTTCATTGCATGACCTGGAATCTCCACCCATATAAATACATCAAAGAGTAGCTATGATTTCACTCTTTAACACCCATGGGTTGAGATTCTCACCCTGGGAAGCAAACAGGTCCTGTGGTTGGGCTGGACAGTGCCCATGAGACTGGGTAGCATGGATGTTTCCAGCATTCTTTGATCTTCCTACTGGACCAAAATTATTCACATCTCCTCAGTGTTGCTGAAAAGCTCTTCAAGCACTCAAGGCAATTATTTTTAAATGTATGTACATTTTGGGCCAAGTCCATGAATCCTGACTCATGACTGACTCAGCCCTTTACTTAAGCAAAACTCCACTTGATTTCATTACAGTCGGGGGCAGGACTTTGTGATTTAGCCCCCTGCCGATGGGAGCTGCCTGCGAGGGCTCAGCGCTGGCTCTGGGAGCCGATGCCCTCCAACAGCTCCCCGCAGACTGCCAGCGTGCCAAAGCCCTCTGCACCTCTCTGAGTCTTGCACGACAGCCGTGCTGTCTCCTAGCCAAAAGGACCCGTCCTGCTTGACTGCACTGCTCAAGCCACCATGTAGGTGCTGGAGAACCACTCTGGCCCGGTGCTTTGTTGACTAATAGCTCTCAGAGCTAATCCTACCAGCAGGCTGTAGGAAATTCTGTGACCCATGTTAATCAGGAGCTCAGACTAGATGGTTGTGATAGCTTGACCATCTGGCCGAAAACTGTTGCACCGCAGATTGGCCGTAACTCATGAGAGTGTTTTAATTTTGTTATACATTAATTTCAAACACGGTCAACTCACTGTCACCTGTTAAGAGGCAGGATAGTTCAGGTAAGGAAAGAAACTAGATAGTATGAGTATTGGGAAGAGTAGTATAAAACACCTGGGCAAGTCTGCCTGACAGAAGTCTAGCTGGTGCTAGAAAACCCTGCTGGATCTGAGCTCCTCTCTGTGCCCTCTTTCCCAGTGCTCCTGGCCAAGGGCAACGCCATGGAGCAGCGTTGGACCTGACCTGGCTCCCTGCGCTCATGACTGCGGGAGTCAGCTCAGGTCTCACCAGTCTCATTAGCTCTGGCTCAGCGCCGGCGATTCCTATTCAGGCTGGCTCCGCGCAACGTGCCTGGATGTCTGTGTCCTGCACATCCCAGCATGGGAGTGGTGTCCCGGTGTCAGGAATGTGGGACGGAGACGCTCCGGCTGCCTGCTGAGAGCAGCACGGTCACATTCACACAAACCCAGAGGCACTGCTGGAGCAAGTCCTGCCTGGAGGCAGCCCAAGTGTCTCTGTCCTGGCGTGGCTAATCTAGAAGCCACCCAAGGGAGACAGAGGGAGAAAATAGTAATAAACTGTCTGGAAGTGTCCCTGCTGTCCGGCGCTCCCTGGAGAGCCTATTAAAAACCAACCCTTTTCTGCTTAGCAAGTGTGACTGCCAATATGTGGCTAAAGCAACCATAAAACTTCAAGGAAATGTTATTTATTTACGTGTCATTTAAGATAATGCCATTGCGTTTCGCCTGGCTGCACCTGGACAAATGGCCCGATTGGGTTTTATTCCTGATTGCAGCTAGAAATAACAGAGCTGCTGTGCGTATTTGTATCACTTGCCTTATTCCGATTTTTGGCCTCGTCAGGAGAGGAAGCGTTTGCAGGACTGGGCTGAGCGTATTGGCCTGGCAGATGTTGCTGCACCCCTTGTTTGCCCTTAACCATTTCTTTCATCAAAGTAAACAGGTTTGATCTCCAGTTTGAGTAACTTCTCTGTCTTTTGTAATGCTGCATTAATAGGCTTTGAAGAGATATGTTTTCTGCCAACGTAAACACTTTCTTGAATGTAACAGAAATGAGTCCTTGCTTGCAGTAGTTTTCTGTGAACATTATGAAGGCTATAAAATAATCATAAGTAGATGGCCTTGTCTGAATCGCCTTTATAGTACTCCACGGCTTCTATAATAATGACTAAATGAGGATCTGCTCTCAGAAGGCAGGTGGTTTTTTTCTTTTTCTCCTTTATTCTTCTTTTTTACTCTGTCTTTTTTGGAAAGAGGAGAACTGGCAGTTGCCTGGCCCAGTAATGTTCACTGTTCCTGCTCACACCTATCCCACCCCAGACCTCCTGGGAATGGGATGGAAAGTGACTGTGCACAGCTCTGTGTTCAGCACAGCACTTCACCTGTGTGATATTTGCAAAGGAGTTTTGCATCTCTTAGATGTTTTTGAGGAGTCAGTGAATTGCTCAGAGAGGTTTAGTCCTTTGGCTGTCTCTGACTGGAGTTGCTACCCTCCCTTCTACTGCCGCATTACCCGTGTCACTGTATAGACTTGAGATCTAAACCCCACCGTAGTCAAAAATTATTCCCTTTGACTCCAGAGGTATTAGGTCAGCCCTTTATTGTCTTCATGGCCGTCTAACACCCAGGCAGCAAGTATATTCAAATATAGACAACTCTGTGAAGAAATATTGTTAATATCTTGCCTTTAGCACATTCACATCAAGTACCATTTTGGCTCTGTAGTTGTGAAAAAATACATAAATTAGTAGAGTCACCAAGATCTAAGTCAAGACCAGGGAAAGCTGGTGAGTAAGGAAATCCTTCAACCTTAGCTCTTCTTTTCACATTCTTACGCCTTGAATTCAAATCTGCCCCACACTGAAGAGCCTGGAAACAAGATCTTCAGGTCTTTCCTAGTTGTAATGAGAACACACCCAGACAGTACATGAGGAGAATTAAAGGAAGGAGATTTGCAAAACCTCTTAAAACAGCGATCTTCTTAATTTTCCCTTAGAATTCAAAGAAGCTGTCAGCCAAAAATATTTAAGGACTGAAGCAGCTAAGCCCCAGCAGAGTGCATGGCTGGCTTGGTTTGCTCAGGCTTATCTGAATTTTGTCCTGTAAAAGCGTGAATTATTGACTCTCCCCTTTTCTCTGCTTTACAGTCCTCAGGTACCTGGAGGGCATCCCAGAAAAACAGGAGGTTGAGCCAGCCCTCTCAAACACTGGTGTTTTCTAAGTGCTTTCTGAATCTGACTGGTTAAGCCCGAGTTTGAATATTTAAAGGTCTTCAAAATTCCCATGGAACAACCCCCCACCCCAAAAGAGAAAACGGCTCCCCTGTAAATCTAGACTGTGGCTGGGGAGAGGCAGCCATCGCCTCAGCGGCGCTGGGAGCCAGCAGCCGCTGCAAAGACACACTATTATTCCAGCCTAGTGGTTTCCAGAAGCTGGGCTTTTATTGCTGTGGGTGATATTCATACTCTGCGTGGAGAGAAGCAACAAGGCTGACAGTGTAGTGGGACTGAATAATGCAGAGGCCTTGCTAGTCCTGCTGCATAGGAATGATTCCCATGTCCTTCAGGCAAAGCAGTTTTGAAGAGCCTCTGCGGCAGTACTGCAGCAAATTAGGAAAAATATCGCAAAGTATAAAAGACTTTTGGTCAAATCCTTGGGGGCTGCCACAAAGCTGGGTTTGCTGTGCTTTTCATGGGGCCCTTTGCTCTCCAGCCCTGCGCCATTTGCTTCTTTGTGCAGGACAGGCCTTAACACTCTCCCCTGTAAAACCTTGAATTAAAAAGCAGTGTCTTAGGAGGCTTAGATGGGATTAAGAGGCACAAACCTCTTACACACAGAGCTAATACTAAGTAAGCTTTTCTAAATTACCAATACGTGATGTATTAAGATGAGAGCTCTCCTATCACTCTCCATCTCAGCTGGGTTGTTTCAAGGGATACAATGGAGGTTGGGTTTATCGACTTCCACTGGGATTTGGGTGTTCAGTGTCTTTCTTGGTCTCTGATGTTCCAGCCATAATATCTAAAAACGTTTGCCACCCTCGCAGACCAAAACCAGAACTGGTGTAGACAGGGGCAGTTTCAGTTCTTTCAGCAGATGTGTCAGACTACAGCGATGGCAAACCTGGAGGCAGCCCGTGTCAGCAGGTAAAAACGGAGGCTCTTGCCTAATTCTAGTTGTCTCTAACCTACTATGGGACTTTGTCTCAGCTCTGCCCTCCCGTCAACCCTTCTTTACATATTTAGAAGACAAGACCTCTGAATAAGGATTCCTTTAGTATTCTTTTATGCAGAAGTTATTCTAAGGGGTTATGGTCATGTACCACTTAAATAATTGACCTGTAAGATCATTATCATTGCACAATTGAGTGTGTGAAAAGCTTTCCTGTCCCATGCAGAGGCAACTTGGAGATGAGGGGAAGGCACCTCTGTGTTCTGTTTCCTTGACTGCCATGCCCTCCCCCAGATAACACTATTTAGAAGATATTTATTAGGTGGGGAAAAGAACAGTAAAGTGTAGATCTCAAGTATCTGGAGCTGCACTGCTCTGTGAAGCAGCACCTTCTTTTCCCACATGCTCAGGGTTCTCGTTACATCTTTAAAGGATCACAACAAAGAAAAGGAGCTGACAAAATGAATTTTGATCTGGAAAATGAAATCTGACATAACCAGTAGTTACATTTTTCTTATTCCCTTGTAGTTTGCCTAAAGGCAGCTTTTAAATAATTCCTGCTTTTCACCTCCTGAGAAATAATCTATTTGCTTCTGAATTAATTAGGCAGCATCATAAAAACCCTCTGGAGACTTTGAAAGCTGCTGATCTAACTTTTTAAAATATATAGTGGGCCTGATCCTTAGGCCAGCCAGTGGAAATTCTGCTCTTAACTTTGATGGGAACCGGAGCAGGCATTTTATGTGTGATGCTACTGAAAATATAGCATTCCTAGTAAATAATAATAGATGTTGCTTTTTCTGTCTGCTTTACAGGCAACAGCTTCTATGATGTCTTGAGTCTTGTGGTATTGAGAGAGTTATATCCTTCCTTATTTCATCTTTCTTTGGTTTGGACAGTCAGTGTTACTATGTGCATTGTTTGCTGCCTTGATGAGCAGATGTGTGCGGGATGGGTAAGTGCTCTCTCCCCCCTTGTAACATCCAGTGTGTGAGTGATCATGCAGGAGCCAGGTGGTTGTGCAAGGCCAGGCAAATCAGTGGAGCTCTACTGGGCTTGATAGATCATTTCAAGCTTGGCTTTGAGATGCCAACTACTCTGGCACTTGCTAACTTAAATCACCATCAACCTCGTAAATAGTTTTTTAACAATAACTTAGCTTTCTGTTAATCTGAAAGATGAAAATGCTCAAATTAATTCTAATCTTGTTGATAAGAAAATACTTTTGACTGAAAAAAACAATTGAAATGAACCTTCATTGAACAGATTGAAAATGTCTGTACCAGTCTGTTTACAAAGTCATGTAAAAACTTTTACTTGATATAGAAGAAGCAGGTAACTTTCCAGGCTTATGAGTTTTTCATGAAGTTGGTCTTTATGGCCCGGATGGTCTCTCTCTGTTCTATGTTTCTTTGTTCTTACATTCCTGACTTTGCCTGTTGCCAGTGGCAATATCACCAATACAAGTCAGGACAAGGTTTAGATCAAAAGATGCATGAGGAACCAAAGATGGCTCTGAGTGAGATCTGGAGCTCAGATTAGAAGATCTAAACACCTGTATGTCTTTCAGGTGTAGGTTTGTGTACTGCTGGCATTATGCTGAGGGGTTTGCTCACATAGCTCGAGGTGTGTTCATGGTCGGTATGACATCTGGTAAACTTGTCTCCTGAAACCATACTGCTCTTGTGAATGACACGGGCTAGAAATGCCTGAATTTGCAGTATGGACCAGAGAAGACAGACTCATTTCAGGGACCACCATGTCAAACTTCATCATTCTGCAGGGGTTTTAGAAATGTCCAAACAATGCCCTTACTAACACTTCTGTTGTTTAAATCTTGAAACCAAGTTCTTTCCTAAACAGATATGCTGGATCCATTCCTCTCCCCTTTCTATTACCTGGCTTCTGAGTGCAGCTATGACTTTCACTGTTCCTTCTCCAGGTCAACACCCAGGCTTGGCTTCACCCAGATGCTGGGCTGCTTTGGGAAATAAAACAAGGGAAGAATTTCTCACAAGAAAGCCCAGATTGTGAGCAAGAGCAGGAAGGTAGATCCAACTTTATAATCATCAGTCTGATTATCCCCAGCTCTCCCTTGCAAAACAGGAGATTTGTTGCCTTCTCTGTAAAGGTGTTGGGTAATTGGAAAGGTCCTGGGGAGTCCAGTGATTTGGGAGGTGTAGGCTCAGGAGCCAACTCCAAACCCAAGTCAGCTCATCTCCAGCAAGATCTACGTGGAATGGAATAAAAAGCCCTAGGCTCAGGGAGCTGTTATCTGACATGTTCTTTTTTCAGCTGATGTCAGGGACTTTCCTTGTGGGTTTTTTTTTTTTCAGATCTGCTCATATACATTTTATACACCAGAGCTTTTCAGAGCACAAATAATGTTTTCTAAGATGGAGAGGTCAGTTACTTGTGTTCCTGGCATCAGCCTGGTCTTCCATGTCAGTCTGTCCTGGGAAGTTTTAAAAGTCAGTGTGTTCTCCCTGCTCTATATCAAGCCTGAATTTCCAGTCAGGAAAAAACATTGTGGGCAAAGCCCAAAGAGTTACAGCTTTATTTACAGTTTAGTTACCACCTGCAGCAATGTAGCACTAGCAGTGCCTTGGGCATGTTTCCACTTTATAACTTAGTGAGGCTGTTTACAGTGTTGTCAACACAAGAAATGAAGCACCAGGTTGGATCTATGGCCCCAGTGACATCGATGGCAGAACTCCCATGGGCTTCAGTGGACCAGCATTTTGCTTAGTTCTGTAGGTGGGGAGCATGTATTTTGTTGTCACCTTGATGTCTGCTTGTTCAGCTGCTTTTCTCAAAGCAGCCTCAGGTCCCTGGCAGTACCTGAGGTACCTTTTCTGTGCAGATAAATTGCAGGTTGGTCTTTCTGTCACATCTGTCACTTTCTTTTCTGTCTTCAGATCACTATTCTTTCTCACTGGCTCTTGGAAATGATTTGGTGTCCTTCTCTATAGTAGCTCTACATCTGAATCCATGCGATGTAGGGAAAGGGGAGGAGAAAGGATGTTTATGGATATTCCCATGGATACAAATGAGGCTCAGACATGGAGTTTTTGGGTTGAGTCAGTCGGCCAGCACTCATGTTGGGCCTGTAGGTCAGTGAAAATTCCCTAGATGAACAAATCATCTGGTTCGTAGAAGTAATGGTTGCATCCTCTGATCCCTCCCCACAGCATTCTTTGCCCTCCACCCAGTTTAACTTAAGTTGTGAAATTCTGGGTAGGTTCTGTGTACATACACCCACCAAGCCTACTATGTAAAGATACACACATGTGCATACACAAACACCCTGCACAAGCATGCACTTCACACGGTCTACAGGTTTGGTAATATTATTTCCAGCAATTAATCTCCCTGTTTCTGAGTTGGTACAGATTCCTGTCTAATCTGCAGAAAGATTATTTTTTCTATGTCCTGAGTGCCAGTGATATGCAAAGGCCAAACTGCACTGCACAGTGCCCTTTGGGAAGAGACTCCTGCTTAAAAGTCTTCCAGATCTTGGCTGTCACAGAAGACTATATTTGGAAGGATGGGAAAGCAACATGAGAGGCACATGGTGCAAAAGCTGTGAGCATCAGCAGTTTACTACAAGTAAGCAATTCCACTTCTCTAGCTGTTGTGTTCATCAGCCTTGTAAACAGGATCTGCCTATCGTAAGATAACAAAGCAATAGGGGTAAACCTATCCTCTACTTTTGCAGTTTGAGTTATAAACTGTCAACGCTCAGGTCAACCACTTTGTTTCATCCCTCTGTGATCTACCATCACAATGTTGAATTCCACCATTTCAGTGATTTAAGTCCACTATTGCGATATTTAATTCCACCATTGCAATGTTTAACTTGCCCCTGCAGAGTCCTTTGCTTTGCTGGAAACAACAAATCACCAATTCGCTTCTTATTCTTGCAGGGGTTTACAAAAGAATGACTTAGTTGGCTGGGATCAGGCCGCATTCCAGATCACTCCAGAACTGTCCTCTGCATTTATTTATTTTTTTTTTTTTAATCCTAGTCATCAGAAGGCAGCCAGTGCTGGCAGCTGTTTCTGCTGTCCTGTTTAGAAGAGAGCTATGTGATCTGGAAAGTGATGGTGCAGTCTTGTCTGATAGCATCTGCTATAATTGTGGACATTCCCACCTCTCCACTCATCCCTCCAGGCACCTTGGAATCATAAATCGCGATGCCAGAGCAAATGGAGTCATGCTTAGGGAATGATCTCCCTGTTCAAGGTGAATCCTGATACCTGACGTATGAGAAGACCAGGCACATGCTAAAAATTCCTTGCTAATTTGGGTTGCTAGTTCATCAAAAACATCCTCCCAAACACGCACAGGATGTATTAAGTTATGATATAGTAAGCGATCAGCTTGTCATACTGACATTTCTGCTCCTTGCCAGAAAGTCCTGGACTTCATTATCTCTCTCAAGAAATCAGATCTGTTAGTGTCACCCTGCAATAAATTTGTGTAACTGGAAACCTCTCCCCAGTCATACAAACACATGAGGACAACTGAGCATTGCTGTTCTCTGAAGACTGATATATAAATATATCCTGAGCTGACTAACAACATCTCTTCCCTGTTACGGGTCCAAGGGAGTCTTAGCCTCCAGATCTTGGTTGTGCTTTTTGAGCCTTGATCCAGTAGCACATTGGCATAGGCACGTAGTGTGTTATGAGGTGGGGCTTAGCTTTTGGGGCTATCAAATGAGAGGATTTAATTGCATGTAAGTTACTTTACGGTGTTACCTTCCCATGTGCTGTTCTACTTAGAAAAGCTGAGAAATGCTGCTGGTCCTGCTGTGGCAGGGGAGGTTGGTGGGGTGGCCCCGACAGTGTCTACTGGATCAAGGCTCAAAAAGCACAATCAAGATCTGGAGGCTTGTAAATGAAACCTCCTCTGTGTGGTGATGCTGTGAGTAATGCAGTAGGTGGCTGGAAAATCTGGAATCTCCAAGATGCTGTCCCTGTCCATGATCTGCATCCTCTTCTGTTAATCGATCTCTGCCTCAGTTTCCTAATCTGAGACTTGAGAGCATCCCCCCCTCTTTTGGGTCCTGTAAAGATGAGATCTAAGTTAAGTGTTGGGTTTCTTCTCAAAATTTAAAGAATAGAGATTACCATGTCTAAGAAGACAACTCAATGGAAAGCCTATTTTCCTTAGAAAGTCCTGAAATGAAACATTTTACCTTTTATTATAGTTTTTAAAAACACTGTCCATTTTACCAAATGTTATGAAGGTGATGATTGAATGATTTTCATTAATGAAAATCTAGTTTTCAGTAAGCAAAAGTTTTCCAATATATATGAAATGAAAAATCGCCCTTTTGTAATAAGGAAATGCTGAGACAGCTGTTCAAGAAAGTTGTGGCAGAAGCTCAGAGGACTACCTGTTGCCCTGTTGGTGTAGTTTTTGAACCAAAAGAGAAAGCTGAGTATAGGCTGGAGCAGGCGCAGCGATTACAAAAGCAGCTGCTTCCCAACGACTCTTACTATGATATTATTATATTATTGAGAATCACCAAAGACAGTAGATGCAGGTGATGGTAAAACCCTTCATGCTCTTTAAATCATTTCCTGAAGATCTTGAGGGTTGGGAGTGCCTTTTGTCTGTGTCTGAGCCCAGAGCAGCACGGTTGCTCTGAGTCCACCACTGTGGCTTCTTGGTGCGGTGACAGTAGCAGTGAAGAGCAACGTTACAGCGTGTGACATACGGCTGGAAGCTGTTTCATCTGGGCTAGCAAGGAGCATCCAGGCCAATCTCTGGCTGATATTCTCACGGGCCAATGATTTCTTGCAGATGATGAAACTAGTAGTAAGGACTCTCATGATGTAATAACTTTCCGTATTAGCTTTCAAATGCAATGCAGCAGGTAATCACTTGCCAGGCGCTCCTTGACTTCCTTATGAGGCTAATTTTGGGGTTAGTTTCTTAATTACAGCATTTCTTATTGGTATTCTTAAGGAAAATCAGTATAAATAGTTTAATGTGTTTTGCAGACATCACGCCAGTCTATATTCTGTTTTATCTGGTTTCTTACCAAGGCATTAGCCCACACAATTGTCTCCTATTTGCAATTTTGGCTCATTAAGGGGATAATTTGATAAAGCAGGTTGTTGTCTTTACCTTGGGGGATCTCTTCTGGGTTGATGTATCGATAATGTGGACAGAGCTGTCAATATGCTCCTCTTTGTTCTCAGCAAGTGCTGCGGCACGTCCCGCACTGTGATTTATGGTCCCCTCCTCGCGCGGGCTGCCAGCCCCCGCATAGTGTGTGCACTTGGCAGAGGCATCCAGGGTGTGTCTTGGGAAAGAGTTTGGGATGGGACATGGAGAAAAGGCTGGAGAAGGTGGCTGTATCTCTCCCTGGCTCCTCTCAGGCTCTGGTAGGAGCTCAGGAAGGAGTTCATTCAGCTTCTCAGAGGGAGAGCCTGTTTCTTCACTAAATCAGATGCTGTGATGGGTTGAGGAGGTCACAGAGGTCCATGAGAATGTCCTGGATTAGTTTCCCTCAGGGAGAATTCAAGACAATACACAGAGAGTGAAGAGGGGTTATTTCACCCCAGCAGCACCAACCTGCTTGGCTGACACCGACCTGCTCCTTCAAGGCTCTGTTTGTTACTCAGATGCCTTGAAGGGACCCAAGGGGTGGAAACAGCTTCATCCCAGAAGCCCTGCACAGACTTGTGGTGTCCTGTACAGGGACGAGGCAGGTGTCAGAGACCTGGATGGTGATGGTAAAGCTGGGTCCTGGGACACTCTTTGAGGAGCACCTGCAGGGCAGGTATCTGCAGGGCAGCTCCTGTCCCATCATGTTCTCTTGCCTGTTTGAGAAACCTGTACATAATCCTGCTCAGCACTGGGAACAGTTGTTTCCAGACAGGGCTGGCCTGGAGATTAATTAGTGGCATACAGTGTATGTTATATGTTACCGGTAAAAGTACTTTTGGAGGCAGAGTGCTGATAAAGAGCTATTTCTGAGGAGAGGAGCAGACATTTGACATTACTGCAGTGTGGCAGAGCAGGTATGGAGCCTGGCCACCTGTGGGAAAAGGCAGAAAGACACCAAAGCAGCCCCTTCCCTTTCCTCCTACAGAAACCTGGTGCCGAAATATTGCCTGTTCCTCCCCGATGATAAAAGGATAAGTTAAATAATTAATAATAATCTTGAGTCTCAATGTGACTACTAAATAATTTTCAGTTAGACATTATGTAAATTTGAACTAATTTTTTTACTGGTCATGCATAATAAAGTAAGTATGGTGATTAATTTTTCACCCTCAGAGTTTAATTAAGATCATTCAGGAGGTTTGGGCTGATACACCATCCTATAAATCATAGTCCAAGACACTGAAAAATAACTGCCTAGCTTTCAGATTAGGTAATGATATTTTGGGGGTGGAAATCTTGCTGACAGATAGTCACTCAAGTTGTCCTAATCAGGAGGGCCATTTGGTCTTCTGAGCACCGAAATGATATATACTGGTTATTAACGTATGCGATTCAATGTGTGCTTTTCTGGGTTTAATTTTAGGGATGGACTCATTCCATCATCTATACTCCTGCTTAACTCATTGTGGAATAAATAGAGTGTTGTTCTGTGTTTGCTTAATCGGCTTTTAAAGCCAATGCAACTGAACTGTCCAAAGGGATAAAGTGGATAGTATCAAGTCACAATTTATTCCAGAAAAAATGTGTCCAGGTGTGGCGTTTTGTAGGAAGAGCCGTTGTGCTTTGAATACACAGCCTCTTAGCTTGAATCACGTCTCAGGCTTAGACAAGCCTGTGTTTCCCAGGCTCAGCAGAAGCACCGCAAGTCCCATAGAGCGACGTTGATTGTGGTTATTAGAATCACAGCCTCTCCAGAGACACCAGAGCTCTTCTGAAATGACAGGGTCCAGCACCGAGGGCTTGCTTTCTGGTACACACGCAGTTTCCGTAGCGTGGAGCAAAATGAGCAGCATGCTGGTATCCTGGGAAAAAAAATGCTGGGAAAGTGTGTCCTCTCTGGTGCTTCCTGGGATGCATAGTTTTCTCTCTGGTTCCTCTGGGTGTCTTCTGTGGGACTGGGCTGCGCACACCTACGGCTCTGCCCCGCAAGTCAGTGCAAGTCTGCGGGATGCGTCAGTTCATAGGATGGACCCTGACTCATGGGGAAGGCATGTATGGAAAACGTTGCCATACTCCTACAAATACGTGGTTTTCTTTTCTGTGTGATTTTTTTTTTCCATTTTAAATAATCTAGGAATTTAGCAATAAAAGCTAATGCGGAAAGGAAATGGGGCAGGTGAGCACTGTAGAATTTCATACTGTGTTTATGAACAGAAACTCTTTTCAGGAGAGTCAGCTGGGGTTGAAAAAAAATAAGGTGGAGGGTAGTTTCTCTGATGCCCAGAAGATAGAGGGTAAAATGACCATCTTGCTACATCTTCATTGCTACACTTGTTATTCCAGAGTTACGAAATAATGAGAAGATACTACTCTGGAGTACTTATTCCTAAATCCTCCCATTTTATTCCAGAACAAGGACTACCTTTTTTCTAATTCAGTTGCACTCTGAGGAGCAATTCAGTAGTATCAATTATACTTTAAATTCACACCCTGTGTTACTCCTAATTAATTGCCAAGGATAGGCAACTTTTAGTTTCATTGCTGTAAATCCAGAAAAAGCATGTTGAAATAAGCTGGTAGTTTTCAGTAATACTTATGAAATATGTCATTTCAAAGTAATGACTCCGGATTTTACCATGCAAATCTGGCCCACGGTGTGTGAAAAGAGATGGTCTGGGTTAATCAGACCAAACCACTCCCTCGACTGAAGCGTCTTCAGCAGCACCGCAGTAATGCAACAGGCAGCAACTCTCACTGCGGCCTTAGGAAGAACTGAACATCAAGGGAATAATTAGCATCTAATTTAGCAGTTAGACCAGGATCTAGGTGGGTTCCTTCGTTAAGTAGTTGCTTCCAGGGGCTGGAAGGGTTGGGGCTGCTCACTCTCCTCCACTTGGCCGGTGAGACCAGGTGCCCATCTCCCTCCAGCTCCTCTAAAGCCAGAGGAAAGCAGCTCCAGGGTTGTGTCCATGAATGTCATAAGGAGCCCATCTCTTCTTCTGACATTACAGGAAATGCAGGGCTATGAGCACCACCCTACACTCCTGCTTAAGCATAGGCAGTGTAAATGGCTTTAGGCACCTCTTAATTTTCCTTCAAGCTGAGGATCTCAATGTAATCCTCTGTAAAGTATCTGTCAAAGGCTTCTGGTTTTTGTGGGAGAAAATCACCAACTTGTGGACAGATCTCTCCTGGAGACAGATGATTTGCTGTGACATATTCTTGGTGACTAATTCCTGCATTATGCAAGTTTGGGTATCAATGGATAACAGAGTGCTGTCACCTTCTCCACCAAGTGGCTGTCTTCAGAGCTTCCATCGCCTTGCAGTGAAACAAGATCCCCTGAGGGGTTCGGGGTTTTATGTCCCCAGACTGTAGCTCCACGAATTTGAAACTGGTTGAGATGGTAAAACCACAGGAAGAATAAATTTTGCATCCTTCTGTTTGGAAGAGGTCTGTGATGGAAGTCTATGAGAAGGGAAATGAAGCTGGTGAGGGTTCTAGAGCACAATCTTATGAAGAGCATCTGAGGGAGCTGGACGTGTTCAGCCTGGAGAGGAGGAGGCTGAGGGAAGACCATCTCACTCTCTAAAACTCCCTGAAAGGAAGGTGTAGAGAGGTGAGGGTCGATCTCTCCTCCCAAGTCACTGGCAACAGGGCAAGAGGAAATGGCCTCAAGTTGCACCAAGGGAGATTTAGATTGGATATTGGGAAAAATTTCTTCACTGAAGGGGTTGTCAAGCATTGGAACAGGTTGACCAGGGAAGTGGTGGAATGACCATCCCTGGAGGTATTTAAAAGACGAGCAGACATGGTGCTGAGGGATGTGGTTTAGTGGTGGTTTTGGTAGTGTCAGTTGATGGCTGGACTCAATGATTTTGAAGGCCCCTTCCAACCTTCTCTGATTCTATGAAGCTGCGTAGTCTTTCCTGCTCCCAAAATCAGGGACTCATGGCTTGGGCCCCCTGCCATGCTTGCAGGTGCTTTTGCGGCCACCTCCTGTCCTCAGGTCCCCCTCATACTTTTCTTCATGGCTCAGATCCCAACAGCTTTGGCTTTCCTCGGCATTTGGCTCCTCCCCAAGGAAAGTGCGTACCTTCAACACTTCTTTTAAATCCCGGATGCAGATTCTGGCTTTGATAATTTCCTGCCATTTGAAACACCTTTTTGACTTCGCAGCCTGTTGCTGGAGCTCCTTTCCCCCCAGCCCGGCAGGTGAAGGGCCTCGGCCGGGAGGATGGAGGCAGAGCATCCTGCTGCCCCTTTGCAGGCAGCTGCTTCTGAGATTTTAACTTCTGTCTCTGACTTTCCGCTGCCTTTGTTCAGCCTTTTCAATTTTCCTTTATTGTTTTAGCCTGTCTGCAAATATATTTGTTTTTCTTCCAAAAAGCCTTCGCTTGCTCAATTAGCAAGAGAGCTCTTTGTGGAGAGTGCCGTCGCTCTATTTCTGCCATGGCTGAGTGCTTCTGGAGCATTTGGCTCTTCCCCAGAGAGGATTTACCCTTGCCATCCTCACACGGGCTATTGCTGGCCATCTCACTGCA
Organism: Pedionomus torquatus; assembly: GCA_013398155.1. Classification (NCBI taxonomy): domain Eukaryota; kingdom Metazoa; phylum Chordata; class Aves; order Charadriiformes; family Pedionomidae; genus Pedionomus; species Pedionomus torquatus. The sequence continues at coordinate 51,904 of VZRU01013788.1, read as the reverse complement.
GATACTGCTCTGTGCTGCCTCGCAGGAAAAAAGGAGCTTCTGTGGCACAGGAATCTAAATGTGTTGCCGTGGGCCAGGTCGATCCATGCTGTCCCCAGCTACGAGTTTAACTGAAATTTTTGCTCCCTGCCCTGTTGGGTCAATAGTGTGTTTTCCTCACACATGAGCTCTTTCACCATCCAGATTTTTTTTTTATTTGCTTTTGTGTTATTTCATGGTTTTGCCGCTTTGTTTAGAGCAGAGGTTATGAGGATACAAGTCGAACCTTTCGTGTGTTGGGAGAGAAAGGCGAGTGCTGGCTGGTGTCATGCTGGAAATACCTTCAGAGGTTTGTGTCCCACCCACCTCCATCGGTTCTGAGCCCCGGCCTGAGACACCCTCCCTCGGCTGGGACCTGGGTGCTGCCCACGCAGCACGGCAGGAGTTTGTAGAAACAAGCCTTGCTCTGAAGGCCCCTCCCTGGCTGTCCCCAGGGCAGATCCAGAGGCTGTCCCCAGCCTGCCCTGCCACCATCTCCAGCCCCAGGCGTTGCGGGACAGGCTCCTGCAGAGGGCTGCCCTCCTGCCACAGGGGGACACAGCGGGGAACCCTGCAGAAGAGGCTGCAGAAGCCTCTGCCATTACATCTGCATTCAGTCTTTGCTCAGACACTGAGTGAAGAATTTCTCCTCTCAGGAGGCTTGTGGCACTTTGTGTTGCTATTTTCCCTGTTTTCGCAGTCTGTTTTAATTGTGGGTTTGTCCTTACAAGCTTGGGGCGAAAGCCTAGGAGAAGACTCTTCACAGTGCTGCTCACAAAATCTTCATAGAGTTCAGGGGCTACTTCAGTGAGATGTTCCTGAACAGTTCTTCACTTCATATTGGCCCCGAACTATTCCCTTATACACTCTGCAGGCTACGGCATGAGAGCTCGGCTCTGCCAGGGGAGCTGCCGCCTTCTTCAGGTCTTCAGCCACCATGCACAAACGAACGTCACGACTTTGTGAGTGCCTCATGTGTGCGGATAAATATTAGGACAGCTTCGGGAGCCTTGCAGCTTGGCTGACCTGCTTTCACCTAAAGCTTGAGTAGAACTTGCCTTGTTTTTTCAGGATAGAAATCATTCTTGCGTAGGACACTCAATGTCTGGGGACACGGCATTGGGATCATGTTCACAAGACCCATCTCTCACAAGTTCCCGTGATCTGCTTTGAAGACCCTGTCCCATGTGGGCAGGAAGGCTCCTGGGCTCGCCCCTGGCACAGGGGTGGCATTTGCCCTTGCTGGAACTGGATACTTGTTGGAGCTGGTTCTTTGCTTTGTGTGATTGATCACATCTGTGTGGCACATAACGCTGCCTTGCGAAACAGCCTTTTTATGTGTCAAACTGACTCATGGTGTGACCTGATGTAGATGGAAGGGGATATTTAAGGAACAACTGAAATTCACAGGGAATCATGCTGCTTTTTTTTGTCTCCCGGAGCAAAAGGCCTTTGTTAGCTGATGGGAACAGGGCACAGCTCCTTGTGAGACCAGTAGGGTCCCTTGTGATGGCTGTGGACACAGGATCTGTGCCGTTGACTGCTGAAACGCTCTACCCAGCTGCCTCTGACTTGCCCAGGTGAACCTGTCTGGCTCACACCAGTGTAATTTGATGATGAGGGAGAGGAAGCAGGCCTGATTTTCCCTGCTTTACTGCACCCCGCTGTGTGATCTCAGGGAGGTCAGCGTGAGCTGCTCTGTAAAGGCATCAGGTGAATGTGCATCCTCTGAACTCCAGGTGATTTTTTGGTAGGAATTGGGCATCTGAAATGGATCTGACCCTGCATCTCCTTCCCCAGTTGCTTTTTGCTGGTTAGCTTGCACAAAAAGTTTGCCTTTTGCCTTATGAGCAGCACCCAGCACAGAGTGAGGTCTTTGCAATCCCAATGTGGTCTTTAGACAATTGTTCAGTGCTAGTGCTGGGACTGTGGAACAAAGAAAACCCAACTGCTTGGCTGGCTTGTGGCCTGCTACGATTGCAGAGATGGAGTTACTGGGAGGGTGGGCTTTATCCCATCAACACCTTCCTATCACTGCTGAAGCGATGCTACCCTTACATGTCATCACTGAAAGCGTATCTCTGCAGCATGCAGCCCATCTACTGGCAATGAATGCTGCGGTGAAAGATGCCCTTTAAGTAATGTACTTCATAACAAGTCATCTGAAAATGGATCTGTGCTTGGAGCCAGGCACTCTTGTTTGTTCTGTAGGGCTGCTTGTGTGAGGAAGGGCTCCTCGTGTGCATCATTTGCATGAATGGGTCTTGAGCATTTGACACTGGGTGGTAAAATTGGTTTCCAGATGCCCAATCTGCAACTGTGTATTGGATGCTTTGGTGAATACACCACTGCCAGGCATGCTGAGGCCACTTCTGAGCAGAAATGAGCTGCAGAGTGACACGGGCTATGCTTGGGGGTGATCTGACACACTCTTCTGTGAGGTACCTGGTTGGGGACAGATATGGGTGCTGTGATGGACACGCCAGACCACGTGAGGGTTGCACCTCTGGCTGCATGTCTCTGCACAGCAGGAAAACCAGAAGTGACAACACACTAAAGTGAAAGGGATAGAGAGGCCTGAAATGAGTTCAGAGTTGGTCCTTCTGTCTGTATTAGAATAAATGTACAGTCCTGCCTTCCCTTCCCTCTCCAGAAACCTTCCCGTAATCCCAGCATTGAAGGGTGCAAGAATTGCAGGTTTGGGTCTCCCTGTCCCTTTTTCTTTGTGTTGGCCTTGGAAGGGACGAGAGGGTGAGACAGACAAGAGGGCATTTCCTATCCTCAGTAAATCATGTGAGAGAGAAGGAAAAAAAGATCTCATGCTCTAGTCTTGGTGTTGAAATGAATTTGTGAGTGCTTCAGAAAACTGAGAGCAGCTTTGCCTGGAGTGGTGAGCCCTGTGCCCAGCTCTGCACGGGATTTAGTGTTTCTCTTAGCGCCTGTGAAAACTGGCTCCACACACCTCGGGCAGAGCCAAGGCGAGGTACTTGGCAGCCGGGTTTGTTAGTGCATTGCCACTGAGTCCTGCCCGAGGTTGGGCTGAAGAAGATAGATGATCCATCATTTCATGCTTGTTTGTCTGGCCCTGTTGACTACAATGAAATGCTTTTGTTTTACCAGGGAAGCCCGAGCATTTCAGACTCAGGCCCATCCTGTGAACTTTAAGGATATGGGTGCAGATGATGGATGGGAATCCAGCCCAGCGCTCCCCAAGCTGCCGTCCCTGCTGGAGCCAGTGCAGTGCCGCTGCAGAGGGTATGTGGCCCCTTTTTACCCTTTACCAAACACAATAGCTGAGAAGTCTCCTGTAGAGGTGAGGTAGCTCTTATGTGACTCTTGCAGACAAAACTACATCAGTTCAAAATCCCCTTGTGCAGCTCCGATCCCGTGGTGACTCCCTGCCACGCAGTGGGGCTCAGTCGAGCACTCAGGGACATCAGGCCATTGCCTTCCCTTTTAGCAAGTGCTAAATGGACATCTTGGTCCATGAGAGCTGGACCAGCACATGGATCCACACAGTGAGGCACTGGAAGCACCACGAGAGCAGTGAGAACAGCAACATTCAGAGTAAGAGCTGTGCAGAAAAACTGAGGGGCAGTGGTGCCTGGTTTGGACTCCCCAGTAATGCCTTTTTTTTCAGTGTTTCCTGGGAAAAACACACAAATCCAAAATTCTGCAAAAGGAAATTACATTTTAGGTTGAAGCAAATATTACCTATTCTTTTTAAATGCTCTTCTCTGTCTGGGGATGCAGTTTGGTTTGGTAGCAGAAAGCCTGTCAAATAATAAGCTGAAAAGTTGGAATTTTCAAAGGAAAGTAGAGACAAGCAACTGCTGCACGTGTTCAGGGCAGCCTTGGCTCCTGCTTATTTCTCTGAAGATCTCGGTGGTGAGGACTGATAGGGATGAGGATGTCAGCTCCGTGCCAGGTAGTGGATTTCAGCCTCTAGCCTCACCAGCTTTTGCAATTTTACCACAAATTTTATTACAGTTGTTTTTCAAAGCTCTAGTTCCTCAGGTCCTGTAATTATGTGAGAGTTTCGATGTTCTTAAAACTGAAGGTAAATTGTCAACTTTTGAGACTGTACAGAACAGCTTGAAAACATCCAAAAAGTTTTAAAAGGAAGAAGAGCAAATAGAGGAAACCCAAAATTACGTTTCTTTGAAATCTCAAGATTTGTAAGGCAAACTCGTGATTTTGTGGCCTAGGACAGGACTGCTAAGTGCTTGGTGTTGGCACTACTGGGTTTATTTTCCAGGCTTGGATTTCTGCATGGTATTATATACATTATGAAAAATGCAGTATTTTATGTTATTTTTTAAAAGGAAGCAGATCGCTTTGTTGGATGATATCCAAACCAGACTGAAACATACAATAAAAATTCTATAGTGCACTGTAGCAGACTACAAAAGGCTAAGATGTTACTTTACCAGCACAAAACCCAGGCACATTCCGGCAAAGAGAATTATAAGGTATATTGCTTCTATTTATGACCAAAAGAGAAAGAAAAAAATATACACTCTGTGTGTATGCTGCATATTGAAATTACAGAACAAAATTTAATTAGATCTTTATAAATAAAATCCACATATGCTGATTTATGATATATTTATTTCTCAGCCTTTGAAATGATGGCTGCCTTCACTTTGAAAACCAGTCATTTGCAGACATCAGGTCTATAATTCACGAACTGGCACAACCAGAAGTTTGTGGATTTGAGTCTGGCAAATGCCAGTCCCAGCGTATCTGTTTCAGAGGCACAGGCTGGGATTCCCGGTGAGGGAGGTGGGGGAAATAGGCTGCAAAAGGCATCTATAACAATTTAAGGTTTTTTTCCAAATGTGCAATTATAAAGATTAAGCTGCTTGTTTTGTTCATTAAAAAACAACACTAATGTAGTACATAATTATAACCAAAGAGAAAATGTGTGATCTTTGTATACTCCATCTAAATATCCCTGTCTCTAGAGGGAACGCTTCATGCTATATTTGCAAAATTAGTGATTAGTACCCAAGTCCCATTGCTACACCATGGACTTCCCCTTCTTTGCCCCAGCGCTGAGAATGAGTTAGACACCTGGGCTCCTCTCAACCCCTGAGCAGGTTTGAGGTTGGTGCGTAAATGACTCCGGAGAGCAGGCATTCAAGTGTGACTTCTTGATGTGGTTAGAGCCCCATTATAATTTGCTGCTGCTGGAAGAGGGAGATCCTGTTCTTCCATCTGCCTCCCTGCTTCTGGCCACGTATTCCTGCCGGTCGAGCTCTGTCACTCAGAGCGGTGGATAGGCCACAGGGTTCCGATGTGAAGTCCTCAGCTTCTGCATGGACACCTTGGCTGCTGGACATGATGCAGCAGATGCTTTCCTGAGTACCTCTTCTTCCTTTTTGCTCAGTCCCAGAGTTGTCTCCAGCTGCCACACAGAGGTCTGCAGGGAATAATTACGTCAGGACTCGTCACCAGCTAACCAGGAGTGTTACCTGGAAGGTCTTGATCAAAGCCCTGGAGGAAGATGGTGGCTCAGGGTGAACCCGAGTGCCAGGCTCTCCTTTCAACTTTCTAAAACGGCAGTAAATTCAAAAGAGCATGTCCTTTCCGGTTGTAGAAATGGGAGCTCGACTGGAGACAAAACAAGAGCTACTAGGTTTTAGCCACCTCTAACTGGAGGTAGGAATGGATTTTAAACTTTAAAGTAGAATCCATAAAGGACTACGGTGTGCGGCAGGACTCTCACTGGAGGGTGCGTTCTCCAGCTGACCGAAAGGAGCCTGCAACAACTGATTTTGACTTCAAAGAAAGAAATCCATGCTTTGTAACCATTTTAGTCTCTGCTGGGGGGGAGGAAGAAGGTTGCAATGGGTCAGTAGTTCGGTTTTACCTCCAATCCTAAAGACAGGCTTATTTAATCTCTCGTGGAGATGGGTTTGTGTCTTTTACTATGGAGCCTTCACATCACGGTGCCCAGCTTTCCTCTCTGACGAGAGGTGGAACGAGGCAGCTTTCCCAGAGCGGGACTGTCACTAGATGATGGCTCTGTCTCCATGATATTGAAAACAGACATCACAGCACTTTTCACTAACACATTCCATCAATGCTAGAGACTTGTCATGCAGGGAGCAAACACCGAATGAAGCAGAGGAAGCAGTTACAATTTGCTGCCGTGAAAGGAGACAAGATAAATCAATAGGAACTAAATTAGCACAGCCAGCGGCCCTCACACCTACTTTGGAAACTCTATTAAAATCCATGGCCTAGAATTTGCAGGAGGGATTATATGCATGAAGGGTGAGTCAAGATTTTAGAGTGAGCTAATGTAAGTGACACCCACTTCTCAAACTGCCTGAAAACACTTACTGCCAGAATGCGCTGCCAAAGACAAGAGTTCTAGTGAGTATTTGCTGGATGTCATTGGCCTCAGATAACTAGCATTGGGAGGGGAATACTGGAGGAGTCAATCAAAAGATAACACTGAGTAAAGCTCACTTGTATAACACAACAAGTAGTCAAATTTAACTGGAGCTGAACATATGTCTGAGTACCGGGGGCATGGTTAGAAGCGTGATAACCCAGTAAAAATCCAGAGAGAGTCATATTTGAGAACAACACGCAGGAACAAGATGTGACAAATGCCTCGTGTGATTGAGTTGGTTGTGTTACTGTGCTGCTCTTGGGTGACCTTTTTAATTCAACTGAAATGATACCTGTCCTAGGCTTTTACAGAATTTTGTAGATTTATGACAGCATCCCACTGATGCACTGAGACACAAAAAGACTTGCTAAAAGTCAAATTGAGGTAATCAGTTTTGCAGAAATCTGTTGATCAGTGCCGTGAATTCATTTCCAGGAAGCGTCCAGTGTGTGTGGCTTGTGCAGTTGAGCTGCCCGTGCGTGTTAATCTCAGACACTTGGGATTATTGCCGAAGCACAGAGCAGGCTCAAGTCTCCAAGGCCACGGGTGTTGTAGTTGATCCCTCTTTATGTGACAAATCAAGGATTGCCAGAAGTCCAGCAACTGGGACTCCCAACCTGGCTGCTGGATATCTAGGAATTCTAGGCAAATGTATAAAGTCCTCTACTTCTGCCAGGCACAAGAAGTATCCAGGAAAACCTGACCGCATGGCAGCTCTGTGCAAAGAAAATACCGTTGTCAGCACACTCAGTCCTGGCTCCCAGACTCTTACCATGTCACAGCACCTTCAGGAGAATTCCCTCTTCTTTGTGGTTCTGATAGGAGTGTGCTGGTGAAGCCTCTGGACTTCCAGGGGACGAAGGGTTGGATCAGGGCTGGCTGCACAGCAGTGTATTTTTCAACTCTGCCCCTTTCCAGAGTTTCACGAGGAGATGGAAAGATGCAGGCTCTGGCTCTACACGATGAAAAGGGTAGAAACTTCAGAGTCACTTATCCAGAGCCTGCCAGAGGAACCGCAGGGATAGACTAGTCTGGTCCTGCACCAGTTTGGCAGCCCTTTGCAGAAGAACACGGGCTTCATGCAAGAGCAGAAGGGCACCACTCGGCAGTTACAGGACAACTTAGAAGTTGTCAAAGTAGTTACAGAGCAGGGGGTTCTGCCAGTCTCGGTGGTTTTCTTCAGCTTCATTTACATTTCTAAAGTGTATTGAGCCCTTCACCTGGGAGATGCTATAGAAACCCAAGGCATTAATAGCATGGAATATATAATAAAAGCTAAAACAATGTAAACCACATGCAATATAAGCAGGAAGAGAATTCTGTGCAGGCTCTCTGCAATTGCCTGGGTCTTAAGCATGCATTAAATTGCAGCAGCTAAAGGCTATGGAGTACGTATCATAAACTTTAATTCCACTGCAAAACTGTCAGGGCAGGGACCTGACCAACATTGTAAAATATGAGAAGTGATTTTAGGAGCCTCTGTTTTGATGAGAGGGTTTTGGAATTGCTTTTCAAAGGTCGGCTGCACAGCATTTCCAGAATATCAGGCGCCAGGATTGCTCTTCTCTTTTGTAAACCCCCTGATGTTTCTTGTGCATTGGCACTGCACCTCGCTGGGGGAGACTTTGTTTCACAATGGGATATTTGGGCACTGTGGTAATGGGAACTAGGAAAAACTCAGAAGGGCTTTCATGCTGAATCACAGCCTATCTTCTGCATAGCAGACAGGAGGATTCCGGATCTTTTCTTCTTCTTTGTACCTATAAGAGATTTATGGCAAACACCACTTAGAGAGATCACAGGCAAAGAAATGTCCACCCTCCCTATCTTTTCTGCCTTTCCTGTAACAAGCAACTGGGAGATAATTCACTTGTAAGTGGTCAGGTTAGTTGTGCTGGCATCTGTGTCGAGTGCATGCTGGAAATGAGCTATGGCTGGCAATGCCACCGAGATACTTGGGCACCACCCTTACATACCACATGCCACCCATATAGCTCTTGTTTTTGCAGAGCAAGAACTACAACCTGAAAGATGGGCTTGCAAGGTTGCCCTAGCACATTGCTGGTGGGAAAGCTTGTTGTTACCCAGTACTTATCCATGGAGTGGCTGTTTTAACCAGAGTGTCCCTCTGATCCATTTTGGGGGACCTCGAGACTGCATGGGAGGTAAAGATGAGGAGGGCTGCTCAGGCAAAGCCTTTACAGTTGTGCTTAAAAATTATTGTTAGATACATTTAACTTGGAAAGAAATTTCTCTGTACAGTTTGCTGGGGCTGGGAGAGCCTGGGGTGCTGCTTTGGGTAAGTGGAAAAGACCTTGCAGAGATTCTTCACTCAATGGTTCATGGTCCTGCAGGCATATATCACATCTGGCTTGGTGATAGTGCCTACAAGCTTCTTGTGGACCAGACACTGCATGAACCCAAAACAGATTATTTCCCATCCCAGCAGAAAAATGCTTTGGGGAAGGAGGGATGGAGGATGGCATGTGGCTGTACCAGTATATGGAGCACTGCAGAGGAGTTCTTTGGAAAGAGGTGGGGCAGAAGGTACGGGAATGTCCAGGTGAGATGTTGGCAGATGGTGGCTGTCATGAGAAGTGCCCAGGTGCCTGGCTCTGAGCCCAGCCTTGGGGAACGCAGGGGCAGGCGTCCGTGGGCTTGAGAGCTGAGAGCTCCACTGGCTGTGCCAGCATGGGAAGCTTTGCAATGCCCAGCCTCCACCTGTGCCGCTCAGCTGCTGAGCGTGGCCCAGAGCTGGAGAAGAACTTAAATGGGTGCTTAAAGAAACGTTTGTGATGCCCTTGCTGAGGGGACAAGGGGAGGGTGGTTTGAGGAACATCAGCTTCGTGCTGTTTCATCAAGGACAAAACTATCAAAGGGGGAGGGGACTTCATTAGGGCCAGAAAATACTTAGGAAATTTTGGATTCTGGGGATATTTGCTGGATTTTCAAATGGATTGAGCATGGGCTTACAGGAGTTCAGGCAGAAATGAGTTGAGAAGGGGCAGTGAGGCAGGTCTCAGAGCTCCTGTCCCTGCAGGTGGCTCTGCCTGTGTCCTGCCTGGGCTGCTGTGCTCGGACATGGCACGGCTCCAGCACTCACAGCTTCTCCTTGGCGTTGGAGCTAGGTCATTTCTGCAGCTCCCCTCTATCCCCAGTTGTTATTAATGGCACACCTGGTGCCAAATAGGATCTTTTCCATTCTTAATCTGTGATTAACAAAGTTGTTAAAGTCATTCTCAGCTCTGCTGAAACCAAACAGAATTTTATATGACATATTGGGCAAAGGCTTTATTTGAAGTAGTCTTTAATCTTAGTTCTAGGATTAAATCATGTGCAAACAGTCACATTTTATCAGCTCAGCTACGAAGTATTTTATTTGTTATTCTAATTTTAGTAACCTGTAGGTAACTCAATATTATTTGAACGAGGTTATATAGGAGGGAGCAGATCTAATTTTCCACCAGTGGAGCAAGTAAAGGAGTCCCCTGATCTCTTGCCTGTTCCGGATAGCTTCAGTGAGTTTAGAAAAACTATTCCAAATGTGTGAAAAAGCAGAGTGACTGGATGTGGGGCTTTGTAGGACCAAGGCCTGCCATTGTGTTTTTTTGGCAGTGGTGGTTGACATTGCACTACATTTTTTGTAAGTGCTAGCGTTGCATCTGGTTTTACTGCGTTGTGCAATTAGACTTTTAGGACAAAGCTATAACTATTCAACATTCTGCTGGAAGTTACCGTATCCCGATGGAAGTGATAAGCTGTATTTTCTGTAAAGCTAGAGGTGGTATCCCAGTCTCTGTGGCGAAGAGTTTTAGTGCCATTGCTGTCTGTCAGCTCTTTCGTGCAGTTGGACCATGTAATCTTTTATCAGACCTATTTATTTCATGGGCATTCGAAGGTGATGGGGATCCTTGCAAACGTAAATATTAGATTAGATTAGCCTTTAATCTAGGACTTGACTTTGCCTGTTGGAAAAATTGTTCTGCGCTGGAAATCTGAAAGATGTTCCCATGTGAAATGTGATGTGCAGGATGTGAAACGATTTCCCTTTGCACAAAGGCATTTCAAGACAATTTCTAAGTGAACATGGATAGAGTTTTATTACTGCTTGATGCTAACAGCTGAAGTAGGTTACGGGAGAAAAGGGGCTGAAAGCTGATAGGCAGTGATCTTATATAAAATTGAACTCTGTCCAGGAATATTCTACAAATTTCCTTACAGCACCTGGGATTTCCAGGTGATTTTGATGGGAGTAGGGGACTCTCAACAGCCTCCCGTGAAGGAATACGGCTTTATTTCCCGTCCCTGCTTCCAGCTAGGCTTTATAGAGTCTACTTCCAAATGGCCTGACTGTGCGTGACTTAACTCCTGTTTAATAGGCGAGCCTTATTGTGTCATGGGGGAATTTCACCCATAAGTGCTGATCTTTTGTTTTTCTATTGGGAAATTCAGGCTGAATAAATGCCAAAGAAAGCTTAAGATTTTCCCCTGATTTTCTGCCCAACATCTTGCATGCCTGAGTACTGGTCATACCCAGATCAGTATTAACTCACCCTGATAACTGAAATTCCCCCTCAAGGGATCATAGTTGTATGATCAAAAGTAGGAATGCCTTAATTTGGGTAAAATTGATCTAATCCAGGATTCTGCAACATTTATAGCAGCTGGCCTGATTTCTTGACCATATGCATCCCAATCCTTTTCAGAGGCAATGTTTGTGGACAACATCTTTCCCCTCTTGTTTTTGCAGTTCACCTAGCTAAAGCCATTTCATTATCTGTGTGACTTGCACATCTGTATTTGGGGGGGATTTGAGGTTAAAACACCTTAAAGAATATTCTGAAATCATAACCTACAAGGCTCTCACTTGATTCACGTGTTTGACAAATCTGGATACCGGGGCAGGAAAGGCCAATAAGAAAAGAATAATGTGACTCAATTGACTGTGAAATTCTTCTAGGAACAGGTGTAATTGTGATCGTAAACATTTGTGAGATATTTTACTACCAGCTTTAATCCCTGTAGAGGGGAATATTTAGGAGTTGGAGAATAGATGTGAAAATAACTTCAAAGGCTGAGTTAAAAGATCGGGAACATGACCCTCAGGTCCAGCCACTGAGCAGCTGAGCAGAGCAGGGTTTGCAGCTTTCTTTGATCCGTGGTTTTTCTCCAGGTTGGTGCATCTGTGTCTCCAGCAGACCCTAAAGGGGATCCCTGAGGTGATGGTCACCCCAGCCAGAGCCCTCTCCAGCACAACCTTGCATTTTTCCTTTAGTCCCATTTCTTAAATGGGGTAACACAAACTGTGTACAAACCCCAGAAGGGGAAAAAGTGAAGAGCCAAGTTCTGCAGCTGTCTCTGCTAGGGAAAGTGGCACTGGGTTGGAGTAGCTCTTTGTGGAGGGAGGCACTAAGAAAATAGGTGAAAAAGGTCATATTTCCTCATGCCTTTCGGAAGGCACAAAGCTTTTCTTTAATGAATGCACAGGAAATGTAAAAGCAGGCGAGGGTCTGAGAACTGCGCAAGAAAGTTTGATACGGGTGGAAAGTCCTTCCTGTGCTTAAGGCCAGCATCAGGAGCAAAATGCCATTTACCACTGGAGCTTAGGTTTGCACCATTCCTTGCACAGGCCTCTTTGCCGGGGGAATTTTTTCCCAGTGCCATTAAGGAAACACAACTCATTGGTGATTTCAAAGAAGGAAAACGAGAAGCTATAAAGACAAACATGTAGGAAGTGTTATAGAGTGATAAGGAAGCCAGGATGGTAAATCAAAGCCTAAGGAGGAAGGATATGAAGGGGCACATACACATAAATCTTTCTAAACTGAGCAAGGAGCTGGTGGGGCCTTTAGAGGGATGTGAATGGAGAGTAAGTGTTTGGAGCTGCTGAGAAGCTGAATGAATTCCTTGACTTGATAAGCAAGAGGGAGCAGCTAAAGGTCACATACTGTAAGGAGGACAGGGAAACACAGTGGTTTTCTATGCAGGGAGAGAGAGAAGGCGTATTATTTAAAAGTTTTATGTATGTAACCCAAGCAGACAGTTGGGAAATTAAAACTATTAAAATTGACAAGTCACCAATTTTAGATTAACTGCAACCTACAATTCCTGGCCTTGGATTCTGGCCTTGGTGTTTGAGAGGTCCCTGGGAGAGTAGTGGTGTCTGAGGAAGGAGACACAGAAAATATTATCTTCTCATTTAAAAAAAAAGAAAAAAGAATAAAACAACAATAACAATAAAAAAAAAAGGAATTAGGCAAGTTGTAGAGAAGATAAAGTGGATATTACTAAAGGGCAGCAGCAGGCAATGTTTGGGAGCCATTTGGTAGACCGTGACCTGGTCCTCAGACCCCAGCAGTCTCACATTCCTGAAATCCGTACTTTAAATGGGTTGAATGTGCATTAAAAGTGCTCTGTGCTTGTGCAGCAGCAGCTCCCACCAAGGTCTGTGTTTGGAGCAAGGTTTGAGGTGTTGCTGCAGTACAAACCCCATCAGGGTACAGCAGTGCCTGGGACGGAGAGCAGCTCGCACACCAATGCTTCCCAATTCCCCACTTCCAGTGAAAATGGAAAACGTGTTCCAGTCTTAATGTCATGATTTTTTAAAGTGCTCTGTGAATTTAAGTGCAAATAACTTACAGTGTTTTACATCCACTCCATGGTACTTGTCACCAGTCGTAGCAGTGGCAGATGAGAAGCTTGGTGCTCCCAGCTCCCCTGATTTCTTGGGGCTAATGCTCCCACCACCCTGATACAGGGAGTGTAGTCAGGATGCAGCTCTGTGCTTGAGTGTCTTTCTCATGTCAGAACCATCACACCGTGGGTTTGATTGAATTACAGGGTCTGAAACTTCAGACAGACACACTTTCTCCCACATCCAGCATAAGCGGTCAGATCTCATCCTCTAGGTACTTTGCTGGTGGCAGAAAACCTTTGTCAGGTTATTTTAGCTAAGCCAGTGTTTTCCAACCTTATTTTTAATTTATGGAGCTGTAAACATTTGACACTGCAGGTTTGAACTCTTTTACAGCAAACCTAAGCCTATTTACTATCTCCTTGCTCATGTAAATTCTTAGGAGCTTTTCACAGACGTATGGGAAGACTCTGTGTGCCTGGAGGGACCACAGCTCAAACCCCCTGCTTTTATAAAGCTATTGCTGCTCAGAGCCTTTTCATAAACTGTGTGAAGATGGAGAAAAGCAAAGAGAGAAGGATGCGGTACTGAAAGCTCTTCTCACCTTTAAGAAATTAGGAATAGTTTTTATTTAGAGGAGAATTTCAATAGAGTTCCCAAGACTCATGTCCCACTAAAGAGCAGAGGCACAAGGCTCCTCTTGTGAGGTGTCAAGTTACCCAGGAGACAGACTGAGCCACTGAGAAATGTTGCAAGTTTTTGGAAAAGAGATTTATATATAAATGTGTTACGGGAAAAAATACCTCTCCTCATACACATGGTAATTCTTCTGTCTTACTTTGTTTGCTATCTTTCTTTCTTTATTGTTTTCAGAGATTTAAAGGAATTTAATTAAAAAGGCAGTTTAACTACCTTCTTCTTTCCAGATAACAAACAGTAAAATAAAATGAAGTGAAATACTGGAGAGCCTTCTTTATATCCCTTTTAAAACTAAACACAAAAGCCAAATGAGATCATAGGGTTTATTGGGCAAGATCTTTCCAGAAAAGATGAGGAAGCGCTCCTGCCACTGTACAAGGAGCAGCTGAACCTTCGTCTGGAAAGTCACGGTCAGTTCTCATCATTCATCTTTGGGAAAGATAAATCCAAAGTGGAACTCAGAAGGTGACGAGGACAACAGCTGATGCTTACAAGGAGTGACCAAAGGAGTGTGGGTCATTCAGCTTAGCGGAGCTGAAGTGAAGGCATTGCTTTCTGCAGGTGCAAAGAAGGAAGAATATTATTTAAACAAAAGGAAATCTTTGGTCAACAGGATGATTATTAACTGCCATGGAATACACTTAAAGCTGGAATGAGGAGGGCTCTGGGCTGCAGAGCAACTGGATTCTGCAGGACCTTGCATTGGGAGAGCAGGGCCAGGGTCCCGTTGCGTAACCCTTATACTAAAGGGATTACATGTGGAGCTCTGGAAGTGGAGTCTGACTGCAGTGATCATCTCCAGTCCCTCATGCTCCCAGAATACCATTAATTTCTTCCATTAGCCTGGTATTCCCTAGGCCAGTGAGCCAAAAGTAGGCTTTATTATTTAGGTTTTAGCTGAGCTATAATACATCACTCAGAAAAGATCCTGCTGTGTTAAGATGCATTCGGTAACGTGGCAACACCCAGGGTACATCTCAGACCACACTTTACTTGGTCTGTTGGTTCCCGTGTCAGCAGGTGAACGGCCAGAGTGGCCCGAGAGCTGGTGGTGGTGGTGCACGGTGCAGAGAGCCTTTCTCCGCTTTACGTCTCTTGCAGACCTGGTGCTGCTGCGTTCCCGACCAGCACCCTGCTCGCCAGGATCAGTGCACCTCTGCTGCAATGACCAGATGCTGCTCTGCTCCCGGCTGCATGTATCCGTGCTGCCTTCCTGCTGTTTCCCTCGGTGGAATGTTTCAGCTACTCCCATATAGGCTTCTCCAGTAGAACTGTGCCTCTCCCCACCCCTGATCGCCATTCCCTTTCCAAAATGCATTTTGGAGCTTCAGCTGTAGTAATCTGAGGGCACAAACACCACAACCCTTAGGGGAGGAACGCTGGCCCTACACCCTGCGATGGAGTTCTGTCCTGAAGCTGGCTTGATGATGGGCTCTAGGAGCTGCAACTCAGTGTGCAGCTGCAGTAGCGACAGGTTTATAAAACAACAAGGCTTCCATTGCCTCCCATAGACATGGTAGGCTGGCTTTCCTCCTGGTGGCTGCCGTAGCAATGATCATGTGTCTGCAGCTCTCTGCCATGCTTTCCTCGTGCAGCAGCTGCGTACCTGGCTCTCAGAGCCCTCCCGCCGCTGTGGGGGCACTTCCAGCACCGCCTGGGCTTCTGGGAGCCACAGGCCACCCCTCTTGTCACCGATAGCTGCAGGAGGAGTCTGGACATGGGCATGGAGGAAGGGAAGGGACTGCAGGGCTGCATTCATCCTGCCACTCGCCCTGCTCCTCGGTACCCAGAGCTGCCACGCGTGGCACAGCAGGGCTTTGCGAGCCCGGGAGCTGCCCCGCATCAGGGTCTCCCCGGGCAGGAGGCAGAGAGCAGAGCCCAGAGAGCAGCACCCGGGTGTCAGATGTCTGTCTTAGCCTCTGACCGGCAAGAAGGTCTCCATCTAAATCAACAAGAGCTCTCTGGACTTCGAACCATGGCGGGTGGGTATTTTTAGAAGCCAATCAATCAGTGGTGACTGTTCAAGTTCAGACAAGTCAAACACAGCCTGCAAAGTTACACAGAAGCGCTGTGTGTTGTGGAAAGGTTGGTGAGCCTGCTTATTCGACAAGCTGTGCCAAATCCATGAGCTACCAGAGCCGAGTTCTTTTTAGAGAGATAGCTATAAGAAGTAGAAATGTAAACAGACTGTGGATTATAAAACGCACACTTTTTTTAATTGAAGCAATAAATTACAGTTTGGGCTTCCACAGAAACCTTCTTTCAAGGTGCTAAAAGCGTTTTCCAAATCTGAACACAGCGCTAGGTTTTTCATCTTGGCCTTTTTGCAGGTGAGGAGATCGAGGCACTGGAGAATTTAGGGGCTACCGAGGTCCCTCAGAGCCCCTGAAGAATCCAGCTTGTTTCCAGGGAAGCGCTGCGCTGCGACAGTGTTGGAAGAAGGAGACAAACACCTGTGCCCTGGCATTCCCCTGCACAGTCTGATTAGCTAAAATAGCAGCGAGGAGGATAGGTCAGCCTGGGGGCTCGGAGTGGCAGTGGCAGAAGGGTGACTTTTTGGTGGCTCTGCTACAAGGTAGCAGCATCTGAAGCTCTCGTAGATCCTTCCTCAGAGAACATGAGCTGGAGTTTGCTAACACTGAGCCCAGAGAAGAGCAGATTCTTGCAGGGACTTCCAGATGCAATTGTAGTCTGTAGGGGTGAAATAATAATAATAAGGAATCATTTCACTCAATGAAAAATCCCAACAGCCTGGGCTCAGACTGAACCTCTAAAACCAGACACCAACAGTTCAGTAGCCAGCTTGGGAAGCGCGATGTTCTGGCTTCCAGAACTTCAGTTTATCCATATTGAAAATGCCCCTGATGTATTCCATTGTCATTAACCGTTGAGAAAAGAACCTGTGGCTCCTGCCCTTTCTGCTTCAATACTACTGCTCCTACTACGGCCCTTCCTTCCATCGCTGCGAGGTGTCTGCTCCAGAGCTCCTCACCGGAGCCTTTGCACAGCTGCACGACATGGAGTGCACGATCTGATTCTCAAATTGGGCTCAACTCACGTGTTCAATGCCAGCTGGAGGGGCCTGCTGAGTTTTTGCTGATGCATCAGAACTATATTTCTAGGAAGGTTTCTCTATAATTATCACATTATAGCTACTGCTAGATTGCTCAGAGTATAGTAAACAATTGCTATACTTGTTAGAGGTCATGAATACAGAAAAACATTCCTCTGTGTGAGGTCTGCTGTTAAATAATAACTTGTCGTTTCACGGTGCAGGGGGAGTGAATGCCCTCGAAGGGACGTGCTGACATTGTTCAAGCCAGTGATCCTGTTCCTGTAATTTACACCACTTTCTTAAAGCAGCTTCTCTGAACAGGAACAGTGGATGCGCCGAGGGACAGCTGTCACCCTGATGAGGCTCCTGTCATCTTGTGTCTTGATCTCCTCCTTGTTTCCTCTGTTACCCGTTACTGAGGGCACAGGGACCCTCAGCCGGAGACTGAGGCCTCGGGGTGATGCCAGGCGAGGAGGAAAGTCGTTACCGTAACTGCTGTGCAGGGTGCAGCTGCAGTAGGGCCGGGGAAGTGAGTGGCAGGAGAAGGTGATCAGACACACTGAGATTATTAACGAGTAATTTCATGAGCAGCAGGTCTAATGAACACGCTCACCCTTGTGGCGTCTCTGCTGTCTGATGTGGAGGGAGCACTTGCTGCTGCCTTTTCCTCGGGGGATACTAATAGTGTCTGTATCCTCCATCTGTCATCTCCAGTGCACCTCTGGGAGCTTCAGCGCTTTGAGAAATCCTCCTCTCTGTCTCACTGAAATTGCCTGCCATGTTCAGGAACTACTCACAGGCACACACACACCGATCACACATAAAGCTTTGTTTCCTTAGGAAATCCAGGCTTTACAATAATCACCTCGCCATTTGCTCAGATGTAACGTGGAGTTGTGGTTTTCATGGTGAAGAAGAAATGCAAGGATACAGCTGTGGCTCAGAGCAGTTAACAAAACGGGCAAATTAATGATCCCAGAGTCCCAGGAGTCCTATCTCAAGGCCAAAGCAGAAACCAAGAAATCTAACCGAGCTGCAAAAGCTGGGGGAGAGCAGTGAGCACTGGTTTGGGCAGGTGACAGGGTCAGTTCTGACATCTCTCAGTCGCTCCCCATGGCAGGGGATTTTTGCCCCTTATTAAGTGGCCAAAAGAAAATGATGTCTTGTTCAAAACATGGCAAGTGTAAGAATTTGGTCTGGAAGGAGCTCAGGAAGGATGTGCAGGAGCTGATTGCAGCATTTCAAAGTCTTTCTAGAACCAGCCACTGGAGGGGAAGAAAGGATGCACACGATCTGCAGACCTGGAGAGGAAGAAGACTTTAGGTGCCCAGTGGAGCACAGACATCTCTATAATGAAGGTTTATGTAGATCGGAGGGAGATGCGGCTGAAGATGGACACTTGTTACCTCTGGGGAGATTGCACCGAAGCAAAGCTCTCACAGAGCCTTCAGTTTGGGGAGCTCAGTCCTGCTGAATTGGCAGCTTGCATTACAGCTAAATGTCTGCCCCCACTTCTGACCCCAGCAGCCAACCCCGGCACTGGTGGAAGGAGCCAGCCCCAGATACAGATCTGACACTTGCCAGTCGTGCTGTGACCACAGGGCCCTCCACCCCTCCAGACAGCCCTGGAACACCAGAACACTCTGCGTATTCATGCCGAAGAGGATGATTGAAGGAGGGAATGGCGGTCTCCATACTCAGCCCCCTTGCTTTTTTTGGTTTGCATTGCGTGTTCCATGTTGTTTTAATGTAGTTCCTAGTATTTAATGCTTTTTTATTGCTTTCTCTAATAACACCAACTGAGCACTAAGAGCCAAATTAAACAAGCCGTGCCAATAAGCCAAACATTTCACTTCAACCAGCAAAGCGGATGCCTCTTACCCCTACTCAGGCTTAGATATGCAAATCAAGGACCTCACTGCTCATTAGGGACAAGGAGGCGGGTGGCTGCTGTGGCACAGGTAGGGCAGAGCTGGGGCAGTGTCCCTGGTGGGGGTGCAGAGCCTGCCGTGTGCCCCCTCCCTGCATGTGCTGGTCTTATCTCCTGGGTCTCAAGGTGGGAGTCAGACCAGGTGAAAGGCTGGCTCTTCTAGAAGCTGTAATGTGCCATCTTGTCTCATGGGCTTTATCAAGCTGAGTCTTGTTTTTCTGCAGCTGTAAGCACCTCTAAACCCCTTTGACTTCAGTGGAAGCTGGAGTTCATGTTCTGCATCGCTGAAAGCCTTTCCATGCAATTAAAAAACAACCCCAAACCTCTTCCCCTGGTGCCGCTCAGTGGTGTGGTGTTGACGTAAGTGTACTGGAGTTTCACTTGCAGCAGCTGGGTAGCTGGCACTTTTATAGGGCTTTTTTTCTTTTTTCTTTTTTAAATTCTCTCTGTCTTGTGCACAATATTCTTCAAGTTTTTTTCCCCTGTTTGCTTTTCCCCAGCAACCCCTACCCTTCATCTCTGTCCTCTTAGCGCTGCTTCCTGTTGTTCTCTGTGATCTCCCTTGTTCCATCTTTCTTCTCTTCTCTGATTTCCTCCCTTTCATTTTAGGCCTTTTTTGTTCAGACTGGCTCAGCCCATCCTCCCAAAGGGGAAGCGTATCTGTTTCATTCCCCTGTCTCCGTTTCCCTCCCAGCCCCACAGCTGTTCCCTCTCTTTCCCGTTCCTACAGACCCCTCTCCCGCTCACAGCACCATCCACTGCCTTCTCTTTTTCTTCCTCATGTCCAGCCCCTTTCCTCCATCACTGGAGGTCAGCGACAGAGAAAACAGAAAATGAACCGGGAGGGGGATGTTACAGCCAAGAATGATTGTGCCTGTGAGATGCCAAGTATTGTCTCACCAGCATTAGTCTGGACTGCTTTCATCTGGCTGGATGAGTTGAACCCACCAGCTCCAGCACTGACATACAGTTTTCAGTGGTTTGTGCCACACAATCTGTCATTACACCCGAGAAATTTTAGCCTTTTGCCCTGCCCAAGCCTGAAAGCCATAGGCTGTGGTGGGAATGGATATACTTCAGTTCTAAGTTCCTTTTTCCCCTCCGTGCAGCACTTCGCCAGCTGAGCACCGGGCATCTGTAGCCGCAGATCTCTGGGCTCTGGCCCCTGTGATGGTGTTTTCTAGTTGTGCTCGGTCAAAAGTAAACACGGAGCTACAGGCTCAGCTGGGACAGAAAATAATCCAACAGGTTGGCTCGTGTGCGTTTGTAGCAAATACATTCTGCCACTAATTGATTCTGCCATCGTTTTTGCCCTCCCAAGTGGAAGGCGCTGGGGGAGCAGATGAACTCGGAGCGCGGCTGCTCTGCGTTACGGGGCTGCCCGTGGGCCCGGCCTGAGTTAAACGCATGGCTGGAAGGGGCAAAGAGCTGTGCGTGCCGTGGGGAATTGGGCTGCCTTTGGGCTGCACCGCGTGTATCTGCCTCAGAAACCACCTGACCCCTTCCTCGGGCATCTTTTTACAGGTTTAGGGAATGATCTAAATCTGGAAGGAGAACCTGCACGGGCTGATCTGTCAGCAAGCGAGCAAAAGCTGCTACAGCCCCGGGCTGCCCCGTGTGCAGCCCCCTCAGTGCACCCGGAGCTGCCGTTTCCCGGCTGCGATTGCCTCCCCTGCCCCTTCCCCCTCGCCGGAATCCCGGAGTCAGGCTTTGCCTTCTGCAGCAACACAGAAAATGTCTTCAAAAATCCTCCTTCCGCCGCTGCAGCGGGCGGCTGCGATGGATGGATGCCTGGGCAGGAGCGCGGAGCGGTGCCCAGCGCTCGGGGCCGTTATTGTTCTCCGCTGCAAACTGGAAGCGACCGAGAGAGAGAAGGACACGCGGTGGGTCCTGTGGGAAAGACCCCCGCCGGGACAGAGCCGGCCCTGCGGTGGTGCAGGGCATGCACAGCACTCGGGGCTGGCTGTTTGGTGCGTGAAGGTAATGGCAAAATGCCTCATCTGAACCTAGGCTCGGTATCGAGTGTTTTCATAGTGATTACTCGACAGCGATCGACGTTTGAAGTGTGTTTTTAAAAAAACAAGTGAAGAAATGGAAGAGGGGAAATATGTGAACTTCCAGGGCGTGCGGAGAGAAACAATGCGGTGGTCGCCCCCAGGCCAGTCCTGGTGAGTCTGAGCCTCCTGGGGACAGTTAAGGTCTTAGAGGGCTGCTCTTGTTAGGGCTGGTTCCAGGGAAGTGGGATTCCAGGTCCCCTCTCCCCGGCGTGGCCCGGAGCATTCGGGTTCCTCCCCGATGGCCAGCGCCACCGCGCAGACTTTGAAAGGAGCATCAGCATTTGTAGGGGCAGGCACATACGGAACAGAGTTGAAGACAAACTCAAAGAATACTTTTAGCTTGCATTACCCTGTGCTCTTGTAGATAATTGAATTAAAGAAAAAAGTTAGTTATGCCAGGCAAACAGTCGATCTCTGAATATATCAGAACGGCCCTCTGGCAAGCTCCGTAGCCCGTAAAAATGCCCACTCTGCTTATAGTATTTAATTGTTTTAGCTTTTGATAAATCATCTCTTACAGCCTGTTGAACATTTTAAAGCATTTCTTGCTAATGGATTTTCACAATGTGGTTTAAGGGATGTTGTTATTAATAAATGTAACTGCACTGAATAGTAATTTGATAAAGATGAAAGAGGCATTTATGAATTCCACTTCCCTTTCAGCTGTTGCTAGGAATCTTCCCTCCTTCAGAATATACTGAATTTAATCTTGGTTTCTTTTTGTTAAAACTGGGCTATTATATTCTGATTCTATAAAGAGAGCATTAGTGGAGTTGGACCAGTTGTGAAGTTCCCTGCGGCGGTGAAAATTCAGTTCTTCTCCGTGTATGAGAGAGGTTTCTGTGCTGGGAAAGAAAATCAGGCGCACCCAGGTGTCCCATGCAGACGTTCCTAGTTCTACTGGAAAGGTGCAAAGGCAGACTGGGACTGGGGTAGGGTGCTGGGGTTTTTTTTAAAGATGATTAATGAATCTTAATATTGGTGGAAACATGAAAAGAAAATAATTTGCCCACAGCAGACAGGCAGCTTTTGCTAATGGGCTGTGCTCCGTTATGTTCTCATCGCAATGACTGAAGCACTTCGCTGTGTATAAATTAATGAGGGACTCGCGTTTCAATACTGAACCGGGTGTGATCGGCTCCAGTGGGACAGGAAATGTGGAATGTCTAAAGGCTGGTATCTACCACAAAAATGGCTCTGTAAACACTTGTGGCACACAATAATGGGAAGTACTGTGAGTTATGTTGGGACTGCATCGTAAAATTATCATAGGGCTAAACAAGGGCAATTGTGAGGAGGAATGTTAGCAGAAAGAATGGAAAACATGTCCTAAGAAGAGAGCTTTGCTTTATTAGGATTTGATCCGTGCAGAGGCTGACATCTTTAGCACAGGAGACAGGTGTTAATCACAGGAAAGGGTTTGTTAGCATAACTAGCAGAAAGCTAGTTCTCTTGGCAATAATAAAAAAACCCTCTGTTTTCTTTTTCTGGATTGAGCTTCTAGTTAAAGATGCAGCACATCCACACGCAGAAACAGAAAGGACCAACAGGCAGTGTGAAGCTGGAGAGGGCTGAGGGACAAGGGATCTGCTCCTGCCCAGCTTGGTTGCCTGCGAGGTGACATTGCACAGCTGCTGCTCTTCTCTGGGGCTCTTCCTTACCTCCCACCCTCGGTGTGTTGCCTTTGTTAGCTCTTTGCAAGAGCAGAGAATTTCTTACACCTCGTGCTAGTGCTGCGTGTGACTTCACCAGATGCTGTGGTACCACCACAACTGACAGCTGCTCTGCCATCCAGCTCGGTCTCTCAACTTCTTTTGCCAAACTGCACACCCCTGTGAATAGGCACTAAGGGATTTACATGTAAAGCAGTAACAAGGATCTGCCTCTGATCTTAAGTGTAAATCAGGGTAACTTCAACGAATTTCAGCAGGAACAAAACGGGTCTTTGTTACGGAGGAAGCGAGACATTCTGTACAAAACACACCAGCAGTACTTACAATAAAGTTTGTAACTCAAGACAATAAAATGGTGTGAGATATTGACTGCCTTCACCTCCACTAGCCTTCTCCCTTGGGATGACAGTATTACACTATAATCATTAAGTTTTTCTGGGCTGATTTCCTTGCACAGTAGGCTATAAATAATCATTATTGGTATCACAAGGAGGCTGTGAGTTCCTGAACAACCATGACCAAATTCTTAATTTGCCAGTTACTGATACAATGCCTCTGTTTTCCTAATTATTTTAATGATGTTTTATATGCAAATAAAAGAATACAAAAAGACCTTCTTTTCTTTTCTTTCTAGATTCCTGGACTAATTGGAGGACAGCCCACCTGTGACTGCCTCTGTCTCTGTGTTTGTAAATCCTGGCTCTGGACTGTTGTGATATTCCAGGGTAAGCATTTTGCGTGTACGGCTCAGCAATGTGAGACCCCGTCCCCCAGCTACTCTCCGCAGACAATACCAACATGTTACCAGCATCCCATGGGGCACATCTTATTACTGGAGGAAGATTCTCAGCAATGCAAATGCAGTTTCATCCTTCTCAAAGCACCCCTTGCCAAAGCCAGCCAAGCATCCAGAAGCACTTACTCTATTATGAGTGATGCATCATTAATATTCTGCTAACTCGTTAAGCGTCCAAGGCAGACACAGTCTTTCCTGAGGTTTCAATTTCTATCACGTTTTTGCGTGGTTACCCCTGTTTCTTTTGGCCCAGCCATGCCCTCATGGACATGCAGAGACTGACAGCTTTAATTTCATAAAAGTCAATGGACCTAAAAGACAAAATATTGATGTGGGAGGGAGGTGAATCAGGCCTGTGGCCAGAGTCCCATTGATCTCAGTGAACAGGGCTGTGGTTGCTGTCATGTAGGTCTTTGAGAGCCAAGAGCTTTAGTAACCTTGATCTCAGGTGCCCACCTCAGCCCCTGTGCTTCAGGAAGGGAGCACAGTTACCTGAACAGGGATGCCAGTGGGTGGCCCAAAACATAATTGTTGCCAAAGTGAGCTTATTTCCTCTTGCAAATCCAGTCCAAAGAGCTCATGATGCAGCCCTGCTCTCCTCCTCTGCCTCTCCGCAAAGGAATGCAGGTCTTGACCACACACACTGTCCATACAGGACCTCTCCCATGAACTTTGTGCCTCAGACTTCAGCTTTGTGAGCCCTTAGATGGCCTTTCTGCAGCTGCATCAGGCCACACACAGTCGCAAGTCTTTGCTGGGAGGTGGCAGGCACAGAGCTGGCACTGAATATGTGAATTCTTCTCTTCTGCAAAGTCCAGCAGGTGAGCGTACTCCTCTGGTAGCCTGAGAGCTTTTGTTTGGTTTAGCGCTAGCCTTGAGCGGGGCAGCAGTGGGCCAGCAGCTGGCACTGGTCTCAGGAGGCAATGGTCACTTGTGGCCCCTCCGAAGCCCTTTCACACAGCAGAAGATGCCTTGTCCTGATGTGCTGGCTCTCCAGTAGCCAAAAGAGCTGTGGAGGGACTGTGAAGAGTCATGAAAGGCTTTCTGATTTGGTGTTTTTGATAGGCTGTGCTGTAAAGGTTGGGATTGACAGACAGTTCGACACCACAAACTGAACATGACACTGTGGAATATTGGTGTCTCACTCCTCTGAGCAATCCCCGCTGGAAAGGCTTTCCAGGACAAATGGAGATGTGGCCCCTGGACTTGTTATCACAATTACCAACAAGCCTCCAGCATCCACGCCCTGGCCTCTTTGGCCGGTTGCTGTGTGCTGCTGAGGATGCTCTGCTGCCTTTTCACTAGAAAGCAAAAGCAGTTTTGTGCCCAACAGGCAATAGTTGTTTCTCCGTTTTTTTTTTTGTTGGTCTCCACCACTGCCTTCCCCTGCAGAGAGGGAGCGAAGGGGTGGTGCAGCCTGTGGGTTTCAACTGGACACCATCCCTTTAATGTGGAGTTGTGTTTTTCTTTCAGGGCCAAAAATAAATGCTAGTGAAGGAATAAACAGATGTGAAAAGAAGGCTCGGACACTTGGAAGACAAGACTGCTTTGTGTTCCCCAAAGCAAAGAGCCTGTTCACAAGGAGGTTACTCTTTTAGAAAAACACGAGCCCTGTGACACTGCCAAGGTCAGTAGGTGCCCAGCAGAGCAGTGGGCATTCAAGGCAGACTTGCTTTGGGAGAGGGGCACATTTTTCTCCCACACTGAAGTATTTTCAAGTATATTAGCAGAGGGGTGAGGAACGGAGTGAAATTAGCTTTGCTCTGCCACTTCAGCTCTTTCTACAGATTTGACCATGCACCAGTTGGCCAGTGGAAGACAGCTTCCATCTGTCTGGGATGGCAACATGGCCTTGGTGCTGTGGGAGCGTCACTCTCTGAGGAGGCGAGGGCAGTGCTGCTGCTGTTCTGCAGCTGAGGAGCAACTAAAGCGAGGACACGTGTCACGGGCAGGGTCCCAGAGTGATTCTCGAGGGACCCACGAGCAGGTAGATGGTTCCGTGCTGAGGTTCAAATCTGACTTTCAAGATGGATATCCTGTCAGCAAGGCCTGGATTTTTAAAGGGGCTTAAGTGACTTGTACCTTTTTCTGAAGCGTTTTGCAGGCTGGGCTCCTCCTTTCTGCTGCTGACTTTGCCCGGCCAGTCTCAGGTCGGCCTTTGCTGCCCATCCTGGCTGTGTGTCTGGGATGGGTCGATCTGGCAGCTGGATGTGCTTTTTTTTCCTCAAGAACTAGACAGAATTCAAAGCAAATCGCTTGGCACAGACACCAAGTTTTCAAGTGAGCGAGGTTAGACTGCAGCATTGATCTCAGTGGGGTTAGGAAGCTTTGTACTTCACCTTAGGTGCTTAACTAGTTCCTCATACAATGCAGTATCTTCTGAAATGTGATCCCTGTGTTTCAGGTGTCCATAAAATGAAAATGCTAGTTAATCCTGGGAAGTGCTGCTGATACGGAGCCTCACACACACAGAAAGGCAAGTGCGGTTTTTCTAACTGTCTCTAAAGCACCAAGCAGTGAGTCATCCACAGCCTCTGAAGACTCTGTTTAAGAAACTGGAGCTTTTAAATGTACCTCATTAAGGCTGAATCTCCAGCATTGTCTGCAGTCACACACCAAACATATTCAACTCAAAAAGGGCAAATATTGAGAAATTAAGGGAACTAATGAGTGGAATCAACTGCACTGAAGTAGCTTCAGAATTGAATGTGATGGAAACTGGATTCCAAAACTAGCTGGAACGAGCAGGAGGATGAACCCTGAAGGGAAACACTCCAAGCTCAGTGGGCTAAACAACCAGCCCCAAACACATGGAGGGAGTTAATTGAGAGCAGGCAAGGAATGGGCAGAAGGTCCGGTCAGCAGGAGGGTGTTCAGTTCACACACAGCCAGGGATTGAAGTCAGGTGCCTGGAGGGAAACCACTGAAGGGAATGACCACCTGCCTCGCTCTTTGATGGAGCCCATCACCCAGGGCTGACAGGGCAGCTTCTGCAACAGGTCCTGAACAGCCATCATGCTAGTGACGTGTTCGGTCCAGCAGTTCTGGACCTGCTTTATAAGCTGTTCTGTCATCTTTGCCACAAGGGCACAGCATCAGAGAGTGGTGGGGCAGAAGACTGGAGGCAGTAGTTGCCTCAGTCACCCAGTTTTAATTTGCTGAGGTCAGGAAATGGAGGGGTAGAATGAGGAATGTCAAAAGTGAAGTTGTGAATTAGACCTTGAAAAGGAAATTAAACAGATGGCAGAAGGTTTCAGCTAGATAAATGCAAAAGAGAAAAAGAGGAGAAATGTGGTCATTATGTAGCGAGAATGGGGTTGAGATTAGACCAGTCCACATATGGTCTAAAAATGAATTAAAACCCACTTTGCTTACGTTCTGAGTAGAGATGATCATACAAACAGCAGGGCAAAGAGGGGATTCCTTGTAGGAACATATGTAAGGGAATGAAAATTATCACATGTAAGATGGAAGGAAAAGTTTAAAGAATTCAGTGTGCTCGGATCAAGGTGCACTGGCAGATTTCCATCCCAGGATTTGGAAAGAACTGGCACATTAAAGGAGCTCAGCTTAACCTCATATTTCTCTTTGATGACTGATTTTTTTTTTCTTAGACAAATGAAATACAGGTGATTTACCCTATCCAGACTTGAGTGAAGAATCTCATATTATACCACATGGGAAATTACTAGTTGAAGTTGAGAAGATGGGGATTAGTGTGGATGGCGAATGCAGAACTGCTAAAGCAAATGAGAAGGAGCTCTGTGGAGGGGAGAAATACCAGAGAGGGGCAGTTACTAAGTGGAGCTCCTCAAGGGTCAGTCCCAAGCCCAGTCTTACATGGTTCATTAATAACTCTGGCACAGCAGCAGGAATGTAGTAAAGAAATCTGCTGAGGACACAGGCTGTGTTAATACAGAGGAGGATCAGAACATCAATCAGCAATAACTGAATGACAGAATTTATCTGAGATAAAATAGACAGAGTATAAAGACAGGCAGTTAGAAATTAATAACTAGAATATCACATTACTCACTTGAGAATGACAAAAGCAGGGTGGTGGAAAAAAAACATCGAATTACTCGCTTGGAGGGATAACTGTGAGCCACAAGTTATGATATGGAAAGGCAAACACAATCCTAGAAGATACAGGTTCACTCATGTTCAAGGAAGATTAGCAGGTACAGAGAAGGGCACTGAGGATGATCAGAGGGTTTAGAACAAGAGGAGACTAGAAGAGCTTCATTTGTTTAGTTTCTCAAAACAAAGAGTAGAGGAGATAGGATTGTTTTCAGTAAATACATCTGATCGGCAAAGATCAGAGAAAAAAGAGAATTGTTTAAACTAAATTATGATGCTGGCACAAGAACAAATGTTATTAAGGCTGGAAATTTAAAATGGAGTGCTGGAATAGCCTGCCAAACAATGTGGTATGATGTAATTGACTGTAATAGTGGGAGACTGGATCAGTAATCAGAAGCCTTGTGTTCCTAGATAACTTCTTTACAGGTAGAGTCAGCCGTGGTGATGGTTACTCACAGGGAATTGAAAGGAACAGCCTGGATCAACACCACCAGTGTGTTCCCAGGGATGAAGCAGTGCAGTGAACAACTGAGACTCATTTTGCCCCACCAAGTAGGGAGCTCTTTCTTACTAAGAAAGCTACAGCAACGTCTGTGCTATGAAGCACTAGGTGTATTACAGAAACAGTGCCACTAGGACATTTAACTGGGGGCTTGAGCTCTTGCTTTTTTCCCCAAAAGATCACTATCTTTCACCTCCCAAGCCTGAGTCTACATGGTTGAAGCAACGTTGTCGAGGTGTCCTGTGCTGGCAGCACGGCTGCTTTGCCTCTCTACAGCCTCCCCAGCTCTCACGGGGCAGCCAGAAGCATGTGGAGCGCTCAGCTCCTGGGCCCTCTCCTCTGCTAATGTCCCTCTGTCCAAGTGCTCGGCCAGAGGATACTGCTGTGCATCTCTGAAGAGGCTCGTGCAGCAGACAGGGTTCTGGCAAAGTGGGCACTGGCCTCTAACAAGCACTTCATTAATGAAATTTTTGATGGATACATGCCATAGTAATGCCCCTGTGGCAGCAGGAGTTTCCCTGACCTTGGGGTGCTGAACTGGGCGACCTGCGAGCCCCTGGGGAGGGCTGGGAGTGACAGCCGGTGGCCGGGGGCTCACAGGGCTGCTCTGGCACAGGCTGGGAGCCCTGTGCTGCCTGTGCGGGTGCGAGAAAACGCAACTGGCCCGTCATCAGGCTTGGAAATGGTGGTGGTGGGGGGGAGAGGCTGACACTGAAGCTTTTATTTCGACAACTAAAGTGAGGTCCTTCCCTCCTCCTCCCTTTATGGGAACTGGCAAACTCAGCTCTTTAATGGTACAAGCTCATCTCAGCCTTGCCTATAAATAGATAAATGAGATTCCTCCTGTCCCAGTGAGTAATTCCGACATCCTCCCGTTGCCTCGCAGAGAGCTGAGTCACAGCCACTCTGCACTCCAGTCCCTGCATTACTTACATGGTCTCAAAGGAAATTTTAACACATCCAATGAATCATCAGGGATTGGATCATGTTTAAAGTTATTCCATTGGCATTTCCCTTCTATTGTAGCAAGTCTGCCAACATGTAAAACTTTTGCTAATCTGGACTCAAAATGCATTGAGGAAATAGCATGTTGACATATACAGCTACTAATAAAAATAATAAAAAAGGTCCTTTTAAATCTGCATCAATAAACAAGTGCCCCTTAGTGGATTCCTTTAGCGCTCTGGCCCTGCTAATTTTGTCAGACCGCTTCCTTGTTTTGTAGCTGCTTATTTAAAGAAACTCAAAGTTTGAAATGTTTTAATATTCGGTTGTTAGGCCCCTAATTTAATCTCCTGCAGGTTTCCTGCCAAAATATTATTTGCACTGAGCTGAGGCTTGCAGCCCCGTGTTCATTCTCTCACAGAGACACACACATTCCTGCTCTTACCCATGATAAAAATAAAATGCCTGCAAAGGAGAGACAAAACTGCAGCAGTGTGAAGTACAGAACACAGGGCAGTATTTGCTGCTGTATGGGGCGTTGAGCTCCAGCCCGAAGCACCACCTCCCGATGGGGCATTGTCACTTGTTGCCTTGCCTTCTCCCAGCTGGTGCAGTGTGGTCTGATCAGCTTAGAGGCAACACGGCCTTAGAAATCAGAGTATGGCTCTGTCTCTCTCTCTCCCTCAAAAAACATCTGGAAGGGTGGAAAACTCTCCAGCAGAATTTGGGAGCTGTGAAGCAAATATAGAAATATTTCTCTCTGTTGGTTTTCTGGCTTGCCTTTCATATCTTAGAACTGGTTGGGACATTCTGCTCATTATTACCAGACTCTCAGTTTCAATAAGTGAGAAATGCTAACATTTGCTGGTTTGCTGCTGTGGTTCAGTATTCCTAGATCTGAAACCTGGTTTGTTCTTTTGATACCCCTAGGAAATCTGTGTCTTATTTAAGTAACATTTTTCTAGTACCTTTTCATCAAGCAGTTCTCTGCCCGTGCATAGATTGTTAACAAGCGTTTGTTCAACACATTCCAGCGGCTCATGCAGTCGCTCCATGAGATACCGTGTCTTCTGCTCTGAGGCTCATGGGGTTATTTGTCAGCCCAGCACAGCCTTGGTCGCCAGTTTTCTGCCAGCTGTTACTATACAGTAGTATTGGGGATTAAAAAAAAACAGTTCCATGGAATTGGTTGCAATTCAGCTACCTGTTGACAAATTATGATTTGGTTAACAGCATCAGCTACAATTTTTTGAGAGCTCACAGTTTGCACCCTTCTCTGCAGCTGGAAAAACCTAAGGAATTCCCAGCGAGCCTCATTTGTGTCCTCTTCCAGTTCTCTTATAGTAACGCTGTTGTCTCTGTGCAGGAAAAGACGTCCTTAATGGGCAAATCAGTGGTGTCAGCACGATGCTGGAATAGGGCGGCTGCATTAATTGGTGCCACAGCTTCTTGGTTGGCCTCCATCCTGCAGCAGAAAACCCCGCTGGATGGTCAGACCATAGAGATGCTCAAAGACAAGAAAGAGGCCTGAAAAACAAGCCAGCGTTTCTGTAAAGCATTAATCACCCTGTGCGGGGCTGGGGGTGGGAAAGGGAAGAGGGTGCACTCTCTCTCCGCACGCACGTGTTTTCTATCTAAGCTTTGTTTCAGCTGGATCTTTCCCACTAGCGCATCCTTCTTTAACACCTTGTACTCATTTATTGCGAGGCTGTTTAGCAGCACAAATCAATTAAGGACTGCAGAAACCCACTGAGACAGACAGAGGTTCCTGTCTCTGGTTCAGCGGGGTGGGAGGCACACAGAGGTTAAACCCGTACTTTTTTTGCCACACAGCGAGTGAGGGTGGAGCGTGACACAGCCACCCCCCCGCCTGGTTCACCTCCTGCCTGGGGTTCACCTCTGCTGCTGCTGGAGCTTTGAGGACCCTGTGGAGCTTCCCCTCTGGCCTCCCCAAATAATCAGGAAGCCAGAAGGTAGCAGCCCCGCTGCAGCGCTCTGGTGGCCAGTCTTACCCTGCCGAGACTGGCCAGAGGGAACGCACTAATGGGGTTATTCCTCTGTGGCTGTGCTGAAATGGGGACAGGGCAGCGTCACCTGTTTATATCCTACAGGATTCTCCATGAGGAGATTGCCTGCTCCTGTCAAGGAAAGCCACTGCTCAGTGGTACAGCTAATCACTGGCCAGAGGGACAGGCAGATTTTTAGGAAGTAGCAGAGTCACAAAGTGTGAAGAAGAACAGAGTTGGCCAAACCAAGTGGCTTTAAAATAATTGTTTGGCTGGTCTTGTTCCAGTGCAGCACCAGGCTGAGCAAACACGTACAAGAGGTGACGGTAACTTCCCCAACCTACCTGCCCCAGGGGCTACACCACTGCTCTCTGGTTCAGGTTGGGTTAGAGCTACTAATATACAGCACACGCTTCAGAAACAGCAGCTAATAATTCAAGCCACTTGACATAGTTGATCCACAACATAAAGAAAAATAAAGCCTAACCAACCAGCTCCTGCTCGTGCCCTTAAAATGTGCTCAGCCAAACTGAACTTGATGAGTGTCTCGCAGGAGGGCCAGATTCTGTAGGCCATGTCCTCAGCTTACAGAAAGAGAGCTCAGGACATCCTTAGTGTGCCTTGGTCCCTGGCTATTTTAATCACTGTTGAACTACACGTGCAGTTCCCACTCCTAAAAATGGTATTTGACTCCAATGCACATGATTTCCTTTGGCTTCCTTTTCCCCAATGAAGAGCAAGTCGTAACTACTTGGAAGTATAAACGCTGGAATCCCTCATTTTACTTCTCATCTGTCACGAAGCAAAAAAAACCCTGGCTACTACATGTAGCGTAAGACCTTTGCCACCAACCACCACTATCAGAATATACTGTAACCAGTAGTGTGGTACCAGTGTGTGGCGGCTGTTGTGCCTACAGGCTGGTGGCCAAAACCTGGCCTGTGTAATGGAGCACTGGAGATGTGATTGGACCCCACTGTATCATTAGTCCTTCTCTGTTCCACTTTATTACGTAACGATTAGAAATGCCTCTTGAATATGCTGGCACTAATTAGGGGATGTCAGTCTGTTGTGGGAGAAGTGAATGAATCATAGAAGTGGATGAACTAGCAGTATATTTGTAAACTACAGGCTGTTAGGCTGTAGAAATCTTTCTTTAATTTTTTCTTTTTCTTTAAAACTGCTAAGCAAAACTCCCAGAAGGTTTAAGGTTAAAAAAGCCATGGCTCATCCACAGATTGAGGAGTGCAGTGAACGCTTGTTCTTCTCAGCTTCTCTGATGGGGCGATGAGCAGCCTGGGCGGGGGGTGTGTGTGTCTGTACAAGAAACTTCATTACCTTCCCTTCACTGCAGACTAATAAATAAATGCATCGTACCCATCTCCGTAGTCTCACCAGCACCCTGATTTATAAAGTAGACTTTTCTCTGTTTGCATTCTTTGTATCAGAACACGCTGCTGCTGAGCTTAAAGAGCCAGTCTGAGTTTCATACAGAGAGAGTAAGTGCCATTTACAGAACTATAAACTTAAAAAGACGGGGAAAGGTTTGCAAGTACGCCAGCCAGCAAGGGTCCCTTCAGAGATTGTCACCCTGTGGCAGCTCAGGGGCACCACGACAAATCGTCAAGAGGACTATTGACAGTTACAATGTAGAATTAAACAAATTACACTTGAGAGCATTACTTACCTGGAATACTATTGAATTTTTTCAGTCTTGCTGAAAATTAACTGTTGAAATTGTGACAAAAGTTTGCCAAAATAACCATATTTCCTCCACGAAGCAGCTATTCACGAGAAACTACCACAAAGTACCAAAAGGCTTCAGTAACAGAAGGCAACAAATTTGGCTGCCAAGTGTATTTCCTGCACTGGATGAACTCTGTTCATGTGACTGACATACGATTGCTGTTTGATTGAACGTACCACATTTAACTATTCTGGACAGGAGTTGTGCGCTGAAAGCGGCTGATGGTATTACAGGGCAGTTCAGAAAGTGTCCCCTGCAGCGAGAGACTCTGCAGCCTGGAACACTGGTGCTTGAAAGACATTAATAGAATTGCTTGTACTTGAAGAGCAATTTGATTTTTTTTTTCTCTTTTCCCTTTTGGGGTCTCACCCTGCAACCTTTGCTCTTTGCCGCTTTGCGGGCTGGTGTAAGGGTGTTACCAATCCAGATGGGGTGTGTGTGAATGACAGCTCAAGTTTAGTTCATTTGCTGTTAGCCATTTTTCAGGGCAATAATTGTGTACATGCAAGTACCAGGGTGTTTTATTTCAGTAGAGTCTATTTTAATGTTCTTACTACTTGGTGTAGACCAGGGATGGCAGTGTCAGGGAAGTCTGGGGCAATGCCTAACTCCAGAAGCTGATGGTACCAGGTCCTGCAGTGTTGAAGAGGGCCCAGCAGGGATCCCACCTGCAGGATATGCAGGAGAGATCCTGCCCCCAGCCATGTACCAAGTGTCCCTACAGACCTCTGCTGCACCTCCCTCCGCTCTGACAAGCAGTGTGGCAACTGGAGGGGATGTCTGTGACCTGCATGACTGGGAGAGCTGTTTTTGGGAACAGATAGGATTAAAAATAGCACCAAACCTCTGTGCTCTCCTTTTCACCACACGCAGTCACATACATGAAGGGTTTCGTCCTCAGAGACTGTACAAGATGCGTAAGGGAGAAACTGCAGCTTGCCATAAGGTATGAAATACAAGGTTATCAAGCACTGAACAGCTTGTCAGACATTCGTACAGGCAGAATTTCCATAGCACATAAGAAAAATATCCATTCGTCAGGACCCTGGCTTCAGGATGGCTGCTGGAATTGCTCTGTGCACATCCTCTGTTAGAGGTTCAGACTCAGCCCTCTGACTTTAAAATCCATGAATGGATTCTCTTCATAGTGGCAGAGATGAGGTAGGAAAAGGCTGTGAAGGCATATTCCAGTATTTAAGAGCAAAAATGTGTTTATTTTAGCATATAAATATTCTTATTTTGAGTAAGGTGGTAATACTAAAGACAAAAAAATTTAACACAGAAACACATCCAAAAAAGTTACAAACCCTCATTCCCGATCTTCCTGTTTTCATCACAAAGAATATTCCACTGTAGTAGGTCGTTGCTCTGCAGCCTGTTAGCAGGTGAGGTGATTGGATCCAGTTGGCTTGGTAGATACCAGAATCAGAACAGAATAAACCAATTCCAACCATGCATCTTGCCAAAGAATCGTTCAAGCCCTTCCATCTCGTGTCCATGTCAGATGAAGACATAGGAGTTGCCAGGTGCAGAAATCCTTATGGAGAGGAGAGCAGAGGGTCTGGGGCTCCCTGTGATGAGGCAGTGCCAGAGATGAAAGGTGTCAAAGCAGGAAGTCCAGAAACAAACAGTTCCAGAAGTGGCACGTTCCTGGAATCAGCCCACAGGGAAGGAACTCCCAGACAGTCCTGTGGGACCCAGAGCATCCCAGATTTCTTTGTTCCCAGCTGGCTGAACAGCACCCATCTTAACAGACAGTGAGGTGCCCTCCTTGTGCCCATTGTCTCGTCTTATCTAGTCACAGGGACAAGGATTGTCTTTCAGGGCTTGCTTACACAGCGAAGGTGATGATTCCACAATAGCTACAGCAGGATGACTTCATGTGACCACACTCATTCTGCAGCCGCTGGTGCAGCTCCCGGTTCATACCATACCTTAACTGGAGCAGCGTCAGTGTGTCAGTGTGCCTCACAAAGTTAAGCAAGACCTGGGACTCAGTTCAGGGTTTCTAGTCACTTCTCGTTTACAAAGAATTCAGCTTTAAGAAAAGCAGTTGAAAAGCTCCTGAGAATAACAAATAACAAATGAGTAAATCTTGCTCCAGAGCCATATAACACAATTAAAAATAAGTAAGTGATGTGTAAAGCAAGTATATGTAGTCGCTGTAAAAAAAATAATCATGCATTTCTAATCTATTGGCATAGGTGTATAAAGCAGAATTAATTGATAAACATATCAATTAATTGATCAACATTATAAAAGCCTTAAACAAAACCTTTGTGCAAAGGTAATGAGTAATCCAACCAGACAGTGTGAAAGGGACTGTTGGTGCTGTGGGGCCAGATTAATGTGACTGTCCATGCCCCTAGGTAGAGTTACTAAAGGATAAAAGCTTTGAACATTGTTGCAGAGTTCAATGAAAATAAAAACTTTCACTCAGCGTGCAGAAGCTCTCAGCAATGCAAATGAAGTATTAGAATGCATAAAGATGGCAAATAATTGAATATTATGGTTCTGTTTAACAAATTGTTTATTTGCGTGCAATTAATGCATCCTGGGCTGACCCGAAAAATGTGAGTAGAAATAAAGCTTAGAGAAAAGTGCTACGGGTGAGCAGAGACCTGCAGTGGCTCCGAGCAGTCAGCAGAAAGAGAAGCAAAGCAGGGAACTGGGGGGTTTGGATACGGGCTCTTCCTCCGGGGTTGTGCCGTGTGTGTGTTTCTGGTTGCGTTTCACTCGGATGGGGGAAACGCACAACAGGGAGGGAAAGCGCTTGGTTTCTTTAATTTCCCCCACTTTGTGTTGCAGTTCTCATGCCCTGAGCTTCACACAGAGTACACGCTCCGCACCACAATTCACAACAACGCATCTTTGCAGCTCCATTCCCAACGGAACCGCTTTCCCCAGCCCGGAACGCTGCTCCCGCTTCCCGGTGAGCCTTCCCCAGGGCAGGCCTGCCCTACCCCAGGCGCTGCTGCCTTCCTTCCAGGCCTCCCTGTGCCGGAGGTCACAGTTGACCATTGCAAGAACAATAAGGATTTTTAGGGGCATTATGACTGGGTTAGTAAAACACAGCTGCCCCTGAAAGTCCCTCATTTTTCTTGCTGCCGCTCGGTCCGTCTCTAGGGGGGCAGAGGTCTGACAGTCCTTTCTCTCCGGTGTGCACACTCGGCTCTGCCGATAACGCCTCCTTACCGCCCGCTGCCCGGCCGTGACACGGCCAGGCGAAGGTGTGGAACTGCTTTGTCGTCCCTGCAGGCTCCTTCCTAAACGCCGCCCTGCGCTTCAGCGTAACGCCAGGTGGCTCGTCTGTCACGGCAGAAATGCCACCAAACAAAGCCTGGCATGGCTTGCTGCAAGCAGCCCTCAAATCCCCCAAACCATTGGGCACAAGGAAATAACACGTTGGCTTGCAATAACACGTTGTCTTGTAAATACGCGTGGTACCAGCAACCAGGTGAGCACTGGTGCTTTGCCCAGCAGAAGTGGAGACCCCAGGGCTGACCGGCTGCGTGTGCAGGCAGCACCACGCGTCTTGAACCGTCACCTGCAGCTTAAAAGCTGCCCAGCGCAGCTCCCAGCTCCCACACCCACTTGCCCAACTGCAAAAGCAGTTGCTTTTAATTTATTAATAAAGCTGGGAGTTTAATTAGGGAATCACTACAGCGTTCTCAACAATTTTCAGCTTAAGTAATAATCTGAAAGAGATCTATAGGTTTCCTACTAAAAAGGTGCCAAGTAGTTGGCTGGGAATTTTCAATCCTCACCCACAAGTCCTCCTAGAAATTCCAGCCCAGCCCAGCATGTCCCTAGGGCAAGGCTCTAGATTAATCAGTGGTTTGAATTTTGATGGAGATGGACTCAACAGAAGCCATAGACATATTCCCACAATTCTGTTCCGTTGTTTCCCCATTAACTCTCTGTACGGTGCTGGGACAGGTCCCATCCCAGTGGTGCAGGAAGCATCCCTGTGAACTGTCACCCTCGAGAGGGACTTTGTGATGTGCTTGAGGGCTTCCGCTGCATTTGTGGCAGAGCAGGGAATCCCTGAGGACTCTCAGGGCTTTTCTTTTCTTTTCTTTTTTTTCCCCTTTTTCCTTGCAGTAAAGACATTGTGTCCCTGAGCAAACACCCTTTTCCCAGTCTCAGTTACAGGCTAGAAAGGACAAGAGTGGTTGAGTGCACAAACCTGCGAGGTGAGATGCAGCAGCAGAGCGGTCTTGAAGAGCGCAGCTGCCACTCTCCCTGCCTGGGCCCAAGTGTTTGCTGGCCCCAACCAGTGTGTTACCACTTGGCTCCAAACCAGAGAGTTGCCACACTCAGCCAAAGAGAGCAGCATCTTCTTTGGGGCTGCCACAGTTTAAACATGCCATCTCCAGGGACACAGGGCAGGCTGGCGCGGCTGCTCTGCAGGCCATGGAAATGCCAGGGCCCGGGGCAGCCACAAAGATGTGCAACGCACGACAAATATCCCCACCCATCCTCACAGGGGATGACACTCAGCAGTAGAAGGCAACACAGCATCCACAAGAAGACCCCGAGACCCTCTCATTACTCTACAAAACCACACCCTATTTTCATTTAGAATTTCTTCTAAGGCTTGCAAGTCAAATGCAAGCAAACCCTATGCCCCAATTTGGTAATAAAACATGAGCCATGATTCCTATTCAAATATTATTTGCATCTTTGAAAAAATTACAACAGTAGTATAATAATAATTAAAAAAAAACAGCAGCAGCCCTGTGAATGCTAATGATGTTCGTGTCCAAAATGAAGCATAAAAGCCCAAGCCCACAAGAAGTAAAGCATGAGTCAGAGTGTCAGCAGTCCCACACTGAGAGCAGCACTCACGGCTGCTTCACTCATTTAAGGAATCAATTCCTTTGTAATGAGCATCAAGTAGTTTTTTAGGACTAAAATGAAAATGAGATGCACGCTATTATTATTTTCAAAAGTTCCTTTTTTTTTCTTTCTTTCTTTTTTCTTGGTTTGACAATAAACATCTCTCTGTAGTTGGAAGGAGCCCTAGAGAAGGGCCAGGTCCCTGCAGCACTTGCTGTTGTACTGACATGGAAGAAAATCTGGTGAGCTCATGCCCCAGGGAGACCTCAACCTCCCCAGCAGCCAAGACCCCACCACACAGACAGAGCACACCCCCGGTACAGAAAAGCAGGTAGCAGAGTCTTTACGGGTTTCACCCTGGACAGGTTCTCTCACCCTGACTATTATTTTACTCGTATGGGGTTGTTGGCAGATTCCAGCAAGGCTGGCTGTGTGTTGCTCCAGGGAACCCCTTTTGCCAAGGCTTTACATGTTCCTTCTTGGCCGTGCAGAGCAGGAGGCTGCGTGTGCTGGGAGGAGAGGGGAACACTGCCCAAGCTGCTCTCAGCCCCCTGCCATCCCACTTTCATTTCCAGGTAAGGCACAATCCGATTTTAATCATCAAAGCACACATCTCTAGATTACACTGATATTGGGGTGTTTGGAGACTGAAGTCTTTCTGGTGTGTTGGATTTGAAACTCATAAAATGCAAGAACAGCACAAAACCAAACCAAAGGTAAAAAAGTATTTCAGCTTCTAGCTTTAGTCATTGAAGGGGATTGTTAGAAATGGACAAAGGGCTGTTTCCCTTAATTTTTTTAAGCGTGAATTTTCTCTTGACAGTTTCCTTTCAGAAACAGAAATTGGAAACAAATTGTCACAAAACAAAGGGACGGATCCTCAGCTGGAATGGACTGGAATTACAAATGAGTAACACCCGCTCACAGGAGAGACTCAGGCCCTTTTAAAAACCGCTGCCGATTTTGCTCTGCCATGCCAAGAGCCTCAGCCGCTGGTTTCAGACAGTAGCAGCACGGGCTCTAGGTAGCTTGAAAAAGACAGAGGGCAGCCTTCAGAGCAGCTGAAAACACACCAGGACCCCAAGGACTCCGTGCAATGTACAATTCCCGAACCTGGAGCTGACTCCAGGTGCACGAGCCAGCAGACACAACAGCAAGAGAATAACTGATACCACTGTGGCCCTGAAATTAATGAGCTGCTTTGGAGAAATGCCGGCAAAGCAGGCTTCCAGAAACCACTCACATGTGGGACTTTCTGAAAAGGAGTTTGTCTCAGATTTTTCTCTCAAAACCAAGATCAGGCTGATCACCATCTTGAAAATGACACAAGAGGTCCCCAAGAAAATATTAACTGTGCAGTGCAGGCATGATTAATTGTGATCCATCTCGGCCAGCCCTGCCCCGAGAGATACTGCAGCACAGCACAGTTGCACCCAGCGTTTGGGAAATGCCATCAGCCGTGAACAAGTTACCGAGAGCAGCGGTTACTGGCTTTGGGTCCTGCCAGCACAAATCATCACTCTCATCGGGCTGGCCTTTGTGCAGGCCCAAGCATGCTCCAGAAGCGGTGATGTTAGCTGGGTTCATTAGTCTCCCTCACCCACAAGAAAACAAAAATACACGTTGAGAAAATTCAGGAAGTTTCTCACTGTGCCAAGGAACAAGACGACCTCCCCGTCGGCTCTGTCTCCAGTGGCGAGAGCTGCCCAGTCACTGTGTGGAGAGCTGAGCTCCATGTCCCCAGGGCTCCAGCAGAGTCCCCGGGAAGACCCAAAGCACAGGAGGGTGCACTGCACCAGGACCCCAAAGTGAATAAACATCTGAGCGCTAATGGATGAGCACCTGTCCTCGGGGGGCAGGGGGTGAGTCTGGCCGGGTGCATTTCACATTTCACTTCCTTCCTTGGAGCATCGCTTCTCCTCCCTCCCACCCCCAACATCAGCAAAGGAGCTGGAAAGTCAGAGTTATTTTCAGGGGATGGTACATTTAGGCTCTGTTAATCTTGACTGGGTCCCTTTGAAAATGACAAGATTGGATAATCAAACACATTACACAGACTTTCCTTGGAGGCCACTTTGACAACAAGTCTCCCACCATTCAGCAACAGAGGCCAGTGGTTGGAATAGTGATGCTTGATGCTGCGCTGACTTGCCTCCTCGTGGTGACCTCACTGCCATTTATATGCAGAGCCCTCAGAGAACAAGGAAATTAAAGTAGCTAACTGACTTTAAGTATATAAAATAAAACAATTAGTCATCAAAAAGTCTTCTAGAGGCTGTCGTGTTACACCCACCTTGAGTGGCAAGAGACCATTATCTGGCTGAGGCTGGCAAAGCGGTTGGCAGTGCTGCCTGGTCAAATCAGACAGCCACAGGAGCTCATTGGCAGAAGACACCCAGAGCAACTCAGAAGGGAGCTGCTGGTGTGACGACCAATGGATTAAACTGGCTGGCACAAGGTAAGGGACAGGAAGGGAGAACACTAGGAGAAAACCCCCAAGGGAGAAGCTTTAGCTAGAAGAGGCTACATAACTGGTAGTAAATTCACCTGGGCATGGCCAACCAGCCCAGTCTTTTAGTCACCAAAAGAATTGGAGGGGCACATCCAAACAGCCTATTGACAACGGCCCCTGGCCCATGCTGATTTTCAATCCATACCCAGGATCAGATGGAAGAGTCCCAGGCCAAAGCTCTGCCCAGGACCAGGCTCAGTACACGGCCATCAGCTGCTGGGTTATTAGCGTGGCTGTAACCCATTGGTACAGCCCCCAGCACGGCAGAGCTGGAGAAACGGAGCAGGTTGGTCGGTGTATGGACAGCAGGCAGCAGCGCACCGACACCGGCCAGGTCCCTGCCTTACCACAGAGCTGTGCCTGGACTGG
The DNA here is from genome assembly GCA_013398155.1 of Pedionomus torquatus. NCBI lineage: Eukaryota > Metazoa > Chordata > Aves > Charadriiformes > Pedionomidae > Pedionomus > Pedionomus torquatus. The sequence continues at coordinate 11,630 of VZRU01013788.1, read as the reverse complement.
TCAATGAAAGGAACAGCAGACGTGCTGCTGGATCACCCTGCCACTGCTGCCTCTGATCCTGAGTCTACCTAGACTTTTTGTGACCAGCGAGTTCAGAGAGAAGCTCCCAGCCAGAGGCTGCCGAGCTTGGGCTTTGCCAGAACAGAATTTGGCCTGACCAGCAGTGAAGGAAGCAGAGTTTAAAGAGAGCAGCAGGAAATTGCCAAGCAAAAGGGATTTTAAAATAATTTCACTTTAAACAAAATTAAGGCATTACCATAAAGTAAATGGCCACACCTTGCTACTGACGCGGTTCTGCTAATAGGACCAGCTTTTCCATAGCTATTCAAATATAATGAGACCTAGATGCCTAACTAACTCTTTTAAGCTCATTTCCAAACTCTAGCCAAAAATGACTTTCTGATTCACCACTTTCTCAGGCACACCAGTATTTAGAGAAAGCCTGCAGGCTGGTACTGTGCTGTACAAAGTACATAAGCACATGTTTAATTACTCCATGGACCAGGGATGTGATTAATCATATGCTTAAAGTTAAGCATGTGCTTAAACATGCTACTGACCTGGAGCTTTAAGTGGATCTAGTAGGTATTCTGGTGCTCTTCATTTTCCAGTTCTTTGAGACTCAATAAGTGGAAAGAATACAAGAATAGTCCCGTGGTCATACACACCAAAGAATTCTCACAAATTCTGTCTGGTTTCTGGGTTCTTTTTTCTTCAATTACAACTTTTGTACCTGTTCTCCCCATGTTTCCACCAATACTGATGGTGGGTATTACAAGAGTATGCATATTTTCAGAAAGTACTAGCATTAAAACATGAGCTATATTATTACAATTCACAAGCTCTTAAAAGTTTTGGGTTAGTTTTTACTTTGCTTGAGTAAGGCTAAGAACTTAGATTCATTTGCACATTTTGGGGATTAGCTCCCTTGTGTCTGAGCAGTGTACAAAGTCCTAAAAAATTATGAAGCATATCATTAAAACTATTGCCCCTGCTAGCAGCGAACTCATCACATGGAAGAACTCAAGCATAAAATATGCGTCAGCTATGGGTGGTCACGTAAATTCACATTTCATTAGCCACAGTGTGCACGATCCTGGGGATTTTTTCCCCTGTGCTTTTTCACATACCCAGCAAAGGCGTACTCCTAGTTCATCACCATTTCAGGAAGGTCAAATTGTATCAGTTCCCCAGGGATGAGCAAGGAGAGGAGGCTGGGACCTGAAAGCTCTATTTTTTTTTTTTAAATAATCAACCGCCTCTTTTATGACTAAGGAAATCCCCACTCAGGGAGCCTGGATGGGCTGGACAAGATCTGCTTCTCGAAGCAGGCGTGTGACCTGTGTGCGCTGCCAGCTGGAGCGTCGCATACGTGGGGAACACCCACGCTCCACGTTCACCCAGTAAAATCGTTTAATATTGACAAGGCAAGAGACTTCAATCAATTTTCAACGACCAATGGAAAGCACGCAGGATTTGATTACAAGGGAGGAGGCACATGTCTCTCAAGGAAGCCTTTTTTGAGGAAGAAAACAGATACAACAATGGTAAACACTTTGGCTGCTCCTCCTAACTAATCCCATCACATTGTTTATTGCCAGTACATCCATGAAAAGCGCCTGTTTTGGCTCCCAGGGGCACGCCAGAGAAAAGAACAGTCCCCAGAGAGACGGCTGGCTGAGCCTGGGTGCCCTCACTCTTCTCACAGAAGATTAACCTGGAGCTTTTAAACTATGTTGTTCTCAGCTTAAGATGGTGGCCTTGTTGTAGGTTTACGGCTTTTTTTTTTTTTTTTTTGAGTAAAATCTTTCACAGAATAGCAGAGTCTATATTCCTAAGGAATCTAGCCTCGATGCTGTAAGTTTAGGAGAATTTACATGACTTTTTCTCTCATGTCAGTGTTACTTCACAATGTAACTTGGAAATGTTTTTCTGAAGGGACCAGACTTCCCAGATGTAGGTTCAGTAACAAATGGGAATGCCCACTGGCCCTATATATCCAGAAGATCCTTACAGTAGTACAGGTCACAGAACCACCCCCCTCATTTGCTGAATACCATTAATTAAACTAGACAGGCTTTGGCAACGTAGAGTTGATGTAGTGTCCTTAGAACTCCTCATAAGAGTAGGTCAGAGAAGCCCAATTCACCTACCACATAGATTGAAAGTCACAGCAATGTTCAGAGAAGCTGAATTGTGTAGAGGTGCTGGTGGCTGCTGGTGTTCGGTGCCTGACCACCAGTGACTTGTGCCAGGAGCAGCTTCGTGTCTGTAAGTTTCAGACATCTGACACCAAAGCCATCAGCACATCTAAGAGTTGAGTATGTGGCTGAAAACCTTTCCGTTTGCATATGAGCCATAAGTCTTAGCATCTGTGATTAAGAGTTGATTGTACAAACTTGCTCTGATTAGCGGGATAAGAGAGGCACTTGTGAGGGTGCTACCTCTCCCCTCTGGTGTTGAACTATCCCAGCGATACACTGACCCTGCTCCCATCTTCCCCATCTCCGCCTCAAGACAGCCTAGACCAAGGACCCACTTCTTAGACAGATAAAGTTAACTGAAGTCCATCTTAGGTGAATTAGGAACCATTTGCCAGATACTTTTAATGAGATACTTTGATGAGAATGAGAAGGTGCCAGTTAAAGCTCTGCTGCAGCCCCCGTTTATGACTGCAATTCAGGATTGCACAGTGTGCACAAGAAATGCTCAGGAAACAGGGAAAGTCTGTCCCTTTAAAAATACTATTAATGAACCAGAGGCCTTGCTCCAACCCCTGCTATAGTCAGTAAGATTTCAGTTCATCAGAGCTGGACTTGGGCATACACAAGGTATTTTTCCTTTGGCCCAAAGAGATTTAGGGACATGACAGACTACAAGCAGCACTAGGACTGGCCGGTGAGAATACACTGAGTGTGGAAACCCGTGCCTTTTCTGCCCGCTCCCTGCTGCCTGGTGCTCTTTTTCATTTTACTTCAGGTCAACCACCATAATCAATGTACTCAGTTTCACTTTTTTTTTTTTCTCTTTTCCTTCCTGGCTGTCAGGTAAGAGCACTTACACCCAAAGTCATGCCTGGAGTAACGGCCCGTATCTTTAGTTGATGTGGAAATGACTCTGGTGGGAGACTATTTCTGGAAGCTGTATTGGGATGTTCTGCATTTCTTTCACCTGGACTAAAGCGTTTCCTTCCAGGTGTGGATTTACTCAAGTGGGAGAGGAGTTCCCAGTCACCACATCCCTCTCATTCAGCTCTCCTGCTCTCTGCCCAGGCCACAGATGAGAGAAGCACAGGTACCACTCGGGCAGATCCTGGCTAACAAGCTGGGTCTCTAAAAAGCACTGCTTATGTTTGTGGCCCATTAGGTCAGGACTTCGGGGGGAATAAATCAGTGCAGCTCCACTGCAGCCACCACTCACACCCATTTACACCAACTTAACAGCTCAGCCCCCTGTGCTTTACAACAGCTTCATTAAATGTATTTTTAAGCACTTAAACTTGTGCTTGCTGCCTGAAAGCAACTGACCGTAACTCAGCATCAATGTAACACTGGTACTGAGCTAGTAATAAAATATTTCCATTTGGAAAATGCACTTCAAAGTTAGAAAGGTTTGAAAGTTACAATATTTCTAAGTATTTACCAACATGTTGCTCTAAAATTATAGAAGTGCTCAGGGCTGTTCATCCCAAAACATTCACCCATCACCAAGATAAGAGTACAGGACAAACCCTGAGCTGCTGCAGACCAGGGTATCTCCACTGGCTTACAGGAGATGTTTTATTTAGCAATGGGCACACCTGCTGTTTCTTTGGAGATCTGTAAATTCATTCTGTGATGCAGATAATCTACAAGCCAAATTTATATTTTAAGATTAAACTCCTATCAGGTGTTTTGAAGTGAAACTACAGTTTGTATTCGTTTTGAAGGCAATAATATCTTAAAAGTATAAAGACATCCAAAACTTTATGTAACTAGTATTATGTAACACCTTAAACTGGCTCATAAGCATTTTCCTTACTCTGGATTTATTACATTTTTATTTGGGGCATGTGAAACAACTCGCTATACAAGTGCAGTTACTCACATGAGGCTGGGCTGGGGAGGGGAAAGCTGACTCCAGTGAGAAGCTAATTACCATGTTTGCAAAGATGTCTGTGAAGAAAGAGTCAGAAAAAAAGTGTTGTTTCATTGTGTCTCCCTGCCCTTAATGGCCACTGATACAGAAATTGAATAAAGTCCTGGAAGGAGGCTAGAGAAAGTATTCGTTTTAAAGGCTGGACACATGCAGAACCTCCAACTGCATATAGCATTAATGTCATAAATTTGTGTGAATATTCTCATTCAGGCTATAATTTATTCCCCAAGGAGGTGCAAAACCAGCTCAAATATGCTACATGTGAACCAAACTCTTCCAATGAAGCGAGTGCAGTATGTGAATCCTGGAGCTAAATTTAGGCTGGGACTTGGAGTAACATAATTCTAACCTCAGAGTGGCACTTTGAGCCACAGCTAACAAACATTGTGAAATGATTCAGTTAAGTTCTGCTCCTTTGTTGCAATCTATTTTGAATGAAGTTTTGGAAGCTCTTTACTAACTCACATCTAAGAAATTCAGCTTGTGTTACTCAGTTGAATTTTGTTGTTCATTGCATTTGTTTAAAAAAAAGGGGGGGGGGGAGGGGGAATTGCTGTTAAAATATAGATTCAAGCTGGTTTTAGGGTGCATACAAGAAGAGCTCATGTGAATCAGACATTCTTAATATTTTGAAAGCAATACATAAACCACCCTTAACTGTATTGCCGAATAATCCACAACACTGAAAAAAAATGGGTACTGTAAATATCTGATTACGTTTTTTTACACAAATTACATTATTTGTTTTATGGTCCAAGGTAAATTAAAACAGGCAAGCTCATTTGCAATTAAACACCTTTCTGTTTCTTGTTCAGTACAACTGCTACGTTTGCATGCGAATGTTTTCTTCCTCCAGAAATATTTCCATAAAAATTAACAGATGAAGTCACAATTATACAAAAGATCTTTGTAGTCAAAGCAGATTTTGTAATAAAAAACATTTTACATGCCACTTAGTCTACTTTTATAGTATCCTTCAGGTGTAAAATACACCCAAAATGCTAGAATTGAAGAAACTTTTATCTTTCATAAAATATCAAAATAGCATTTACAGTTTTAAACCAAGCATATTTTAACAGAACTATATTAAAATTCATCTTTATGAAACAGTCTCTTTTCATACAAGCTTTTTCATGCATATTCTGGCTCCAAAGCTCCAAATCAGTTTGCCACAACTTGTTTCACTGGAATTCATCAAAAGACTGAAAAGCCAAGTGCCAAAGAGCTGAGCTCCTGGCCCCAGCATAAACTGTCCTACCAATCACTGCAGCCTGGAAAGTCCCAGTTCTCAGAATTAGCTGATGTTTAAAACAAGAGATCATAATCAAAATCACGATTCCTGACAAAGTCTCACTATTTCACTCTATAAATTCTTAATTCATTTTCCAGCATTTGTAGGTTCCTGCTAGCTCCACCCTCTCAAATATCAGCATTTGCTGCTCTCTTAAAGAAAATTCCGTTTTGGGGAAATGTGATATTATTCCAGATGTTTCAGCATAAGGCAATTCTGCCTAACCCAACCTGATCGTCACTCTGTAACAAAGCTGAGAGTTAAACAGCTTCTGGAATTTATTCCTTAAAGTACTGCACTTGCATATTTGAATTTAACCCTATTGACAATATCGCATCAAAAGCCCCGTTCTTTGTAACACAGCAGAGCCACTCCTAAAAGAGTCTTTTTCCAAAAACATAAAACCATGACTAATTTTAGCAGGCCTCTGGCCACTTGTAGATTAGTTCCTACAGGCTGCTGATTGAATTTAAGTGTTTTAAATTGTGTTCCTCACCATGGATTTATTTTTTTTTTATCATGCAAAGAGATCTTGCTAAATGAAATCTGCTTTCAAATTTTATAGTTTGAGGAAATTCCATACTTAGAGCTACAAAAAAAAAATAGTAAAGTGCATTTATAGAGATTCAAAACAGCTGTAAGAACTGGTATTTCTCTATTTCATTTCATCAAGAATTCACCAGGAAAAGGATGGGAAGAGTCCCTTCCCCACCTCCAGTTGTTCAGGACTGACCCTTTCACCAGATCAGGCAGTTCAGGGGAACATTTGCTCCTCAAAATAACACCCAAAGTAGCATACATTCCTCCATGATCTGTCATCTGCACCGCAACTGTCTGAGCAAGACTCCAAAGCCTTAAGTCAGATGTGACACTTTGTAATTAAAATAATAACGATGAGTGACAACACTAGCAGGCATGATCTGAGTCAAGACTTCAGTCCTGGACCTATAAATGGTGTCACTAGCAAATCTGTATTAGGAAAATACTCAAATCCTGCGTGATGCCATGGAATGTGGGTACATCATCCACCCACGTGGATGTCCAGGACACCATGAAGGACTTTCTGCCAACGGTGATGAAGAACAAAGGCCTGTTGCCTGCTGCCACAAAATGGAAAAAAACAGCAGGCTAATCCTCCTAAAGCAAGAGGCCACTAAAATCCAACTAAAATCCAAGAAGTCTATATGAAACCAAATCTACCAAGCAATGTCTTGGGAATATTTTGATTATTCTGTGCTAAGGAAATATGCCATGAATCCACAGTCCATCAGTTAGGGAAGAGGAAGCGCTCTCTGGAGCAGCATCCCCCCTGGCTCATTTCCCTCAGTCTGCAGCCACATGATTTCTTTTCCACACTGTTGCTGGCTCACACTAATGTCCACACAAATGTGCAGACTGGCGATTGGATGTGAAAGACCTCAGCAAGGAAGGGCTTCCCTACCCTGCCATCAGACACTGCCTTCTTTTGGAGCTCAGCACTTGTAACTCCCTGTTAGCACCACCTGCACACACATACCCTTCTCACTTGCTCCCCCAAGCAGAAAGCAGGAAAGTCTCTACCAAGCAAATATCATACCCAGCAAAGGGAGACTGCTCTGTCTGTGCCTTGTGAAAGCCAGGTAGATGCCACCAAGCTTTCTTATTTTACAGGGATCTCACCTGGACTGCAGGAAGGGGCTGAAGCCTCAGATGGGTGCCCCAACCTATGGACCCAAGCTGTCCCTGCAGCCTCCTCTAGGCTCTCCTGCCCTTCTCTCCCCTTTGGGATCTGTCACTTTTGGGTGCCCAGGAAGGGAAGTGATGAGATCAACAGAAGCTGGAAGGATTTTCTCAAGCAGGCCAGCAGCAGGAAGAGGAAAGCACATTCTCTTCCACGTCTGGTTTGCCTCTGTATGCTTAAGAGCTGGCTTGCAGTGGAGCTGGCACAGAGCACACCCCAAGCTCAGGGTTTGCCATCTGCAGATGGGGCCAAGGGCGGAGGGGAAAGCATCTGCAAGCTGGGTGCACACTGGATGCTTCACTCCTACGAAATTTAGTCCTCACTAAGGGTCCAAGGCTCTAACACACAAGCATGCCCAGACTTCTGTGAAAGGTCTGTGCTGAACGACAGGGCCAACACAAGGCATGGTCTGAATCCAACCTGTCCCTGATTACATCTATCTGTAACCCAGACGCCACAGACTTGCTACGCTGTGCCCTAACTGCAACTTAAAATACAACCCTGGCTTGAAGGTCTCTATTTGCAAACATAGAGGAACAGTGGTTCCTAAATTGCAGACAAACATTTGACTTCACCCAGTGCAATTCAAAGAATATCCTGCATGAACCCCACCCTCCTGCTCAACAACTCAAGCTCTTAATGTCTAGATAGTTTTCTTTCAGGCCTTATCACAGATAAAATATGGCCCTTTTTTTGTTGAAGGAGTAGAACCTGCCAAATATTTACCAACTCTTTCAGAAAGCTGAAAATGTCACTCCTACAGCGTAATAAACTTCCCCGGAAAGGTCCTGATAAATAGAGAGCCTTGCTGTACTGCCCAGAACTAGTTTAGTGTGGCCCGAGTATTGCCAAGTCTGACTGACGAAGAAAGCATATTTGTACACACAGAAAGATTAGCAAGAGAGGCACAAACTTTAGAAGTGAAAATAAAACAAAGCCCTATTATTAACCGGGCAGGGGGGGAATAACTGTGTCTGCATCCCAGAGAGCAAAGGATATTATGAAAGCTTCAGAGCTAAAACAGTAATTTAAGAGCTTGTCCACAACTTGCAGCAGAAGCTTGAACCATCTTCTTTAGCATTTGGAAAGTGCTAAAGCGTGGCCTACCCCCAACCCAGCCTTCAGAGCAATATTATTTAAAAATAAAATAAAATATTTTTACTTTGTAATTTGACCCACAAAAAGTCATTTGGGGCACGAGGGAATGTTCCCTTCCAGCCTGAACTTTAATTCAGAGAGAATGTTTAAATGCAACAGTGTAAAACAGATGCTGAGAAATACATTTGCAACGCACTGTATGTTCTTTGGGGCACAAACAGAAGTTGGAAAGTGCCTGTCAATGCCGAGTGTGCTGCTACGATCTAAATAATCACTAATAATGTAGATAAATGGAGAAAAAATACATTCCCAGTATCAGCAAGTCTTTCAACAGAGTTCTAGCGGCTATAAACAACTACATCTTGCTAGCTCAAACAGATGAATAAATTCATCAAGCAAATGGGGGGAAAAAAAAAAAAAAAGATTTCTAAAAGTTACAAAGGTGTTGGAAGCTCAAATGAACACATTTAACAAGTCCTGATGACCATAAAGTGCTGAGCGCTCCCTCCTTACAGAAGCCAGGTTTCAACAGAATCTTGAGTGTTGCACTCAAATCAAAAGACAGTAACTCAAATTATGCTACACAGAGCTCCAAAATAAGGTTTGGGGTGACCAAACTTGCTGTAGTTACTTAAAGGCAGGAGAAACCAATTATAGCTGGAAAAAAATTTTCCAGATTATGTTAAACCTGGCAAAAGCTAAACCCAGCAGTTTACCCCAGCTTTACAAAGCAAACCACAATTAAGAAAATCTCCTACGAAAGGGAAAACTTCAGTTTAGCCTATCAGCTAGCCCAAGAGCCTAAACAGCAACACAAACAACCTCAACAAAAATTGCTGCTTGCCAGCGATACCTATGAAGTCGTACAAGAAGCTGGAAGGAAGAAGTTAAACAGGCACAGAGATCTACTCCCTGTTCCCCCCTTTCACACCATCGGGTTTTAATGTTAATGATATGGCTCCGCATGCCTAAAGTATTTTTACACTATGCTCGTCTTCTTGTAGCTCCGTCTTGTTCTCCGGCAGATGATTAGAATCAGATTTCTGTGATTTAACTGCAGATTAATTTTGTTAAGAGCTACAGTTCTGCAAGGAGGGCTGCAAATAGGCGAGCACAACGGTCCCTTAATAGCGTTCTCTCCAAAAAGGGTAACAGTATTTTCGCCTTTACTCCTTACTTTCACATACTTTTCCTTTTTGTGGCCGCTAGACAGAGTTCTTTGGAAAAACGGGCATATGGGGAAAAGAAACATGTAAAAAAAAATTCCTTTAAATTTTGCTTTCAGAGAGAGCTCCCAACCAGTGCTTATGAATAGGTTTGTAAGGAGAGCAGGCCCGAGGCAGACCTGGCTGCGTCCACCGTCCCCAAAGTCAGACAACCAAGGGACTGCACACGGGAAATAATTCTGATACATGAAGGTCTGTTTGCCCTGGCACATGTCAGAGGAATAGCTATTAATATATGTTTTAGTGTGCTGTGCACAAGTATTTGGATATAAAAGGCTGATGGAAAAAAAAGTGCGCAGAAGTCTGTAATACCATTTGCAAACTTTCTGTAACTGTGAAACACTGGGTAAATATTGTTATTTTTATAGGCAAATGCTACAGAATATAGCACTGAAAACAGGGTCTGTTTGCAAAAATCTCATGGGAGTGGAGCATAAAAGTTGTGTGGAGTGTGTAAATGTCTGTGTACGCACATGCAGAATGTAGACTCCTGCAATGCTACAGAGAGACAATTAAACTCTGAATGAATCAAAAAAAAAACCATACAGGAAGATTTTAATTTTCCATTTGCTTTTACAGACCTTAGCCATGAGAATACTGTTGCCACTTGGCCTTCTTCCCTATTCTAGGTCAATCTCATTCACTTTACAAGAGAGAAGTAAAAACATCTCAACACAAATGAAAAGAAAATTACGAGGACCCTGAAAATAATTCTAGTCTGAGAACTTGAAAAGTGATGTAACATAACACAGAATAGCACCTAAGTTATAAATACGATGCTATACAAGCAGAGTGCTACATACACCACTGAGCTGTGTATGTACAGTGACCAAAGGAGCACAGAGCTCCAATGTCTCCAGAAGTGGTGTGCTGAACTGAAATCAAAGACGAGAGTAACGCGGAATATCAGAACGGTCGGAGGTAAAAAGCACTGAAGTGAATGAAAAAGAAAATTACCGGGAGCCAGGCGACTCGCTATGTATGNATTTAGTTTTAGATTAGAAGGTTGTTTTTTTTAAAAAAAAAAAAAAAAAAAAAAAAAAAAAAAAAAAAAAAAAAAGTAGGAAAGGAAAGGAAAAAGAGATGTGTTTTCTGAAAGTGAAAGCGGTGGGAAGGATGCACATGGCCTTGCAGGAGCGAAAGCCGGGCGCTCTCCCCTCGAAGGCAGGGCCCGGGCACAGCCTCCAGTGCCCCG
>VZRU01013786.1:161053-324800 GCA_013398155.1 Pedionomus torquatus | reverse complement strand
TGGATGAGTCGGGCTTTCCTTGCTGCCAGCAGCCGGGGAGGCAGCGGTCCTTGCTGCTGGGTTGGGGATCCCACCGGACCTGGACACCCCAGCGTGCTCCTGCCCTGCGGCTGCTGGTGGGGGAGCGGGCTGTTCCAGCCTGCTCATTTCGGGTGTTTTTCCTTCCCCCCCCCTCTCTTAGATACTGCGGGTCTCGCTCGGGGTCTTGCCGCACCGGCGAGGAGCGAGCGCTTTCCAGCTCTTCCCTGTTGGCTCTGCCGGACAGACGTGTCCATCTGTCGGTGCGGGAGGTGGGTGTTCATCTCCACAGCAACGCTGGCTGGAGAGCGGTGGTATTCTGCGCCAGGTGTGCGCCGTGTGCATGTCCACAGGCGGACTGTAAATACAGTTGAAAGTCCATTCTGAAATTATTTTTTGGTTGGGGGTGTCGGGAAGGGAGAGCCATGCTGGTGGCCGTGCAGGCCACAGCTGATGGATGGCCCCAGAGGAAGGTCCCAGCTGCATGGGGCCAAGCCTGGCCAGCCAGAGAGGTGGAAGGACAGCAGGACGGTGTGGGTGCTGGGGAGCCCTGTGGCTGGCAGGCTGCACCACCCTGCTTTGCCCTTGAGTTTGCGGCTGGGAGAAAGACACTTAGCTGTTGATTCTAATTTCATTATGTCACAAGTGCCAAACATGCCTCTTACTAATAAAAGGCAAAGCAGAGCAGCAATATTTTTTTTTTTCTCCCCCCCCTCTTTGAAAACACACCAATGTTTTCAGTTGCATAGTGGACGTTGCTGCGGAGCAGGAGGGTGCTGACCCTGTAGTGTTTCAAATTTCAGATCTTAAATCTGTTGAGGGCTGAGTTATGCGGGTTCCTTCGCTCGGTGATGATGCTGGAGCAGACGATGTGCATGGCAGTTCTGGCAAAAGCTTTTCTCCTGTCTTCTCTCTGTCCCAGTCTTTGGGAGAGTGGAGCCTGCAGGGCCTGTAACGTGTTAGCTCTTAGTAAATATTTATTTTGATGGTCCAAGTGTGCCTGCTGGAGGGTCAGTCCCTCCTGGGGGAGGATGGGAGCAGACAGGCTCTGGGAGCTGCTCCCGACCCCTTGGGTCCCCAGGAGCAGCAGCGAAGCACCCTGTGTCCCGCCTTCGTTTGCCTCGAATTCGCAGCGCGCATCCCTGGCTGGTGGTAGCCTGGCTCCAAAATGGCTGGTTGGCTTGGTTCGGTAGCAGGAGTTTTAACCCTCCTTTTGCCACGCTGCCACCGACTGAGTTGTGCAAACAGAGTGATGGTGCTCACCGCAGAATTCAGAGCACGTACTTAAATGCTGATAGTAACATTGTGATGATGTGCTTGATCCTGCTAGGTTGGGTTGCTGGGTTTCCCGAATGACTGTGACGTCTGGTGACAGGCTCAGAGGTTTTTGGTCTTTCCTTCTTGTTAGAACAGTGGAGTGAAGAAGGGGGAGGTGAAGGGGGTGCAGAGGCGCATCCAGCTGAGTTGCAGTCAGGTGTGTGTTGTTCAGGCTGTGTTGCAATCAGGTGCACATTGTTTGAATTGATGCAGAATCTGGGGATTCTTCACCAAGGTATTTTTGGTGAGATACCCTGTAATAGGAAAATGTGCTAGTAGGCCTGGGCATTAGTTCAGAAGGCTGAGCAGGCAGAGTGCATGGAGCACAGAGCTGCTTGCTGTCTCGGGCACACATTTGAGAGTTGCAGAATCTGCTAACCAGAGCTGCTCCTGCAGCGTGAAAATGTTCTGGATCCAGGCTGTGCACACCAGCTTGTACGTTTCACCTGTACCTCTTGTGTTGCAGAAGCTGGTGCACAGACCCTTGGACACCTCCAGAAGCAGAGCAGAAAGGCTGCCCCTGAAGTGTTGGGGTGCAGCACGTTCCTGCTCTACGGCTGCGGAGGTGATGCCATGAGGCTGTAGTTCTCCTTAGGTTTGCTCTGTTGACAGTGTTCGGTGTCAGTGTGCAGTGGCAGGAGCTGGTCTCAAATGAGCCCCAGTGTTGTGTGGTGGTCACTGGTGCTTTGGTGCCCGCCAAGGAGCAGTGGTACCCCAAGGCAGCCTTGCTGGGGTGGTCATAGCTTCTGCCGCGTTTCCCCTGGCTGGGCTGAGGTTGCTTTGTGCCTGCTGGTGTGCTGGCGAGCAGAACCCTGCCAAGTGGCTGAGGACTGCCCGGAGGAGCAGAGCGTGGCTGGTCGCCGCGTCCCCACTGTCCTTGTGCGCCGTTCCCATCGGCAGCCCCTGACTGTGCCAGACAGAACTGTAGATGTCAGGCTTTGCACAGAAAGGAGAGCGAGGAGGGAGGGCGAGGGAGAGACAAGCGCGCAGCAGCGGGGCTGTGAGTTTCAAATTAACCTTCTGCTTTGTTGGTGTCTAATGCGAGGTGCCCCCGGCCCCCCAGTGTAACGCATGCTGTGACTGAGAGCCGGCGGGATTTACATGCAGAGGAGCTGGGCTGAGCTGGCACCTCCGGTGCTGGAGCCAGGAGTAGGGCTTCCCTCCCCAGCGGCGCTGGGGGCAAGGGGACAGCAGGTGCCCAGGGCGGCACTGGACCTGGCTGTCAGAGCCAAAGGCACCCGGTGGGTCCCACCGGGGCTGGCAGGGTTCACTGTGTCCCTGTGGATGCCAGTCAATGCTTTCACCTCCAGCTTTGAGGAATGGGAGCTCCGGCCTTCCCTCTGGCAGATGGATTTGCAGTACCCAGGCCTCTGCTCCTCAAATGCTCCTTCAGATGTCAGAGACTAAATTTCTCTTTAATTTTCTCCTGTTAATTTTGTCCCTTTTAGTCTTACATACTTCCTTCCCCAGTTCCTTTCTTCTTGCTGTTTTTCATGTTCTGTAGAGACAGTTAAAAGCAGCTTAACGCTGTGAGCTTGTTTGGAAGTCAAAAGATCCGTTTTAGCTCTGACGTTGACTTTGGGCAAGCCACCAAATGTTTGCCTCAGCTGGAGTATGAAATGGGATAATACGTAGTTCACATGCAGAGACTGTAAGTGGGGGTTAATTATGAAAAATCATAACGTGTCTTAAATTCCCAGAGCATTGTTACATCCTTAAATTTTGTTCTTTGTTACTGTCTCAATTTCCCCCCTCCCCGTTTCCACATAACTCACGAGCTGTTCGGCTTTGTTCCCCATGCCTTCTGGTACGCAAATACCTTCCTGCCTGGGATGCAAATACCTTCCTGCCTGCTCTAGCCACTGGAGTCCTTAGAGAAGGATGTCCTCTTCTATAGCCACGTTGTGGATTAAGTAATTCATGCTGTAGGCCTTTCTTGTTTTCCCAGTGCTTTGCCTGTGCTGGGGAATTTTGTTCTGGCACCTTGGAGAGGAGGGAGGCAGCTGGGACAGTGCGTTTGTGGCAGGTCTGAACCTGGCTGGGCTGAGCATCTTGTAGTACCTGTGCGTCACACGGTCACAGACCTTGTTCTGCAGAATCCTTGCCAGTCCGGCTTCAGCTGACCTTTGTTAGGGTGGGGGAGGAAGGGAGAAGTGAACCCTCTTGTCTGAGATGGGTCTTTCACTGTGGATCTTTCATCACGTGTGTGATGAATGCCAGCTCTGCTTGTGGGGTGGGGATGGGGGTACCCACCACACTGAGGGCAGAGGGGTCACCAGTAGCGACTTGGCACCTCTTGGTGGGTGGGTTGTACTGGAGACCTGTGCTCTGGTACTGGAGGAATGGGACTGGTTGGTCTTTGTTTTGTAAGATCTTTCAATCATTCCTGGTTTTGCTGCTTTTTGGAGCATGGAGCAGTGGCGTGCAGGAGGCCTGGTTATGTCAGCCAGGGTTTGTAGTCATAGTCCAAGTTTAAGCAGAGCCACATATGAAGGTATAGGAGATACACATTTTGAACTCCGTTGTGTTTCTTGGGGTGGGCTCCTGTAGAGACATCATGTTGGATCTGCAGTGCAGCCGGAGGGAGCAGTGGCATGGAGGAGCCTGCCAGCGGTTGGGTTGTGTAATTGACCAAGGAATAAGGACTGTGTAAGAGAAGTGTGCACTGCCTCCATGCCAGGCTGATGCTGTAGGAGGACCAGTGGGATGAGTTTTGTGGCAATACTGCATGGCTCACGGAGGGGAGCGGAGCTGGTGCACCATGCCTTGCTGCCACACACACTGTTTTGCGTGGAGTGGCATGTGTTCTGCATGCTGGCACGGGATGCCTGGCCCCTTGGAGGGTGCTCGACGCCTCATGCCTCTCTGCGATTTCAGAAATTTGACGAACAGTGGCATGTGTCTGAAGGAGCTGCTACAGATTTTTTCCTTGGTTGTCATATTTTAACCAGCCTCTTCACTCTTTCCTCTTTATTTTGAGCAGTGTGAAAGTCCTGGAGCTTTGCATGAGATCCTGGAAATTCCCCAGGTGGTGCGTCTGGTGCCAGAGCAGTCCTGTGTGAAAAGCTCCCTTCATGGCGGGCTTGCAGCAGTTTCACCTGGAACTGCAGACACTTGAGCAACTGAGCCAAGCTCTGGAAGCACCTGGGGGATTGCTTAAAGCTTGATGTGGAGAAAGGTTGAGCTCTGTTCTGTGCAGCAATGGCTGGCTGGGGTCAGCCTAACAGCAGGAGTGGCACAATTGGCTTCTCTTCGTTTGAAGCCTCCCAGCTGTGCCCAGGGCTGTAGACATGGTTGCCAGAAGTCTTGTGCGAGATCTTCCTGCTGTTGGTAATGGGATCAGAACTGTTCAACCAACCACTCCTCCATCGATGCTTCTCTGAGTAGCATTACTTTGTGTCTCCAAAGTGATAGGAGCTCTTTGGAGTGGATGTTTCTTTCCATTTAGTCCAAGTGGCTGCTGGGCTGTGAAACTGTCTGGTTACTTCATGTAGGAGCTGTCAGGACCCTAGTTTTTCAGCCTTCTTTTTCTCAGCCCCTTCTTGCTCCGTGGTGTGAAGCCTGTGAAGTAGCAGTGATTAGTGAGATGCTTTTGATGAGATTCTGCAGGACGCACTGGCCATCCTTTGCAGATAATGGGTTATGTGGTGTCCCTGTCACTGGCCTTCAGCTCGATAGAGCTGTCTGCTGAGCTCCGTTCTCTCTTGAAAGCTCAGCTGGGCCTCTTCTGGTGTACCAGGGCAGGGTCAGTGCAATGGCACAGCCTACTGAATTGCTAAGGCCAAACAAGAAATGCCCAAGTGAGGTTTATTACAGAAAGAAAAGAACATGAGTGAACCAGCTCCCTCTTTCCCACCTGCCCTGGTGTATGCAGGAGAAGCTGGGTCCCTCGCAAAGCTTTCCAGAGCTCAGGACCTTTAGAGGTCAAGGTGCTACCTAAGCAGAAGTGAACTGGCCAACAGAATGTTTGGGAGCAAAGTTCTCACGCTGCTGAATTTCTGCTGTGGCATCTTCAGCTGCACCTGGTGGGAGAGAGTGGTGGGAGCAGGGAGGGAGGCTAATGGTGCACTGCTGCTCTGGGTCTGTGGGTGGGTTGTGTGGTCAGGTCCCCCCTCTGAAGTTCTCCAGTAGAGAATGTGGGCAGAGAGGTGTCAGATAGAGCCCTGGATATTTTTTTAGTACCCAGCAGGTCTTCTGCATTTTAAAATTAAAAATAAAGATGGGGAAACAAAAAGCTACACCCTTCCATTTAAATACACCATGCCAGGAGGCAAAAGATGGTATTTTTGTCATGGTTTTCCCTATTCAAAATATTTGGGATATTAAAATCTGTTTCTGTGTCTTTTTGGGTACCTTGCTGGATTACGGAGCAGGAATGGGTGCTTTCCCAACTTCTGTTTTAATTTACCTTTTTAAGACTCCCCACTCTCTTTGTTTTTGCTGTTGTCTGGGTGTTGAACAGTTCAGTCCCTGCAGACGGTACCGAATGATGGTCTTGGTTGTGCCTGACCCGGCTGGGTCTCAGGAGAGGAAGGGGATCTGGAGTCATCCCTCTGATGACAAAATGCTGAGGGAAGGGTGTGATGCGGGTAGGAGCAGCCTGCCTCCTGCTTCTGCTCCCCTGCTCATCTTCAGAGGGTGTGATGGATACAGCACAAGAACCCCTGGGCAGTTTTTAGCTGCAAACGTGATGCTTGTAACTGCTGTCAGGGACCGCTCCTGCCTTCCTGACAACTAGAAATAAAAGAGGCCTGAGAGTATTATGGTACAGATCGTTTACAAAAGGAGAAGATAATGATAAAATAAGGCTTCTTTTGGGTAGAAACAGCTGCTTTGCATACTGTGGCAGAGAGGATAGAGGGTTTGTTCTTTAACGTTTTCATTGTGTGTTGAGTGTAAAAGTTTTTTTTGGTTGTGTTTTGTTTTTTCGGGATTTTTGTTGATTTTTTTTTTTTAAGGTTCCTTCTTCCTCGTATGAGCCTCTTGCGCAGCAGAGGAAGAGAAACACTCAACAAAAATAGAGCATGTGTTTTCTTAAAATGAGATTGCTGTGGCATGTTTAGGACTTGAAACTGTGTGACTTTGAAGTTGACTTCATTTCACGCTGGTGATATCCTTTTAACTGTCTTAAGTAAACAATGCGATTCAGCTCTGAAAAGTGTCTTCTAAAAAGCTGTGCTCGGTTTCTAATTCTGACTGTTTCAAAGATTTTCATAACAAATACCCTCTGCTTACTAGCAACCCTTCCTACTTAGAAAAGTTTGCATTGATTTATTATTATTTTTTTCAAAGGATTTACTTACACTTTAGAATGCCCCGTGGACATTATTTTCAGTTCAAGAATGGTTTATTTGAGTTCGGCTTAATTGAATTGGAAACAGTTACAAGTTGTACCAAAGCTAGTTAATTTCGAACCAAAACAAGAATGTCCACGAGCAGGTTTACACTGTGATGAGCAAATCGTGCTGCGTTCTCTGGCCGTAAGTTGAATTTCTGTTGTTTACTCACGTATATGTTCTCCTGGCAAGTAAGTCTGGTGGAGGGCTCAGCACCACCTGGGGTGCTGTGCGGGGATAAGAGGAGGCAGAAGCAGGGCCGGTGTTGCAGAGGCTGTTGTTTCACAGGCAGTTGAAGCCGATGCAGCTGCTAAGGGCGGACTTGCCTTGGATGCTTCTTTTTTGCTGGCATGGAGCTTTGGTGCAGTGGCATGGGGGGAAGTAGTTTAGGGAAGGGACCTGGGTTAGAAAAGCTCTGCCAAAGGAGGAGGAGAAAAAAAGCTTCCTTAAAATATTTTTTGTTGGTTGGGTTTTGTTTTTTTTTGTCTTGTTTAGCCATCTTCCCTTTATATTGAAATAATTGTGAGATATGATGTGTTGCTGCAGAAAATGCTGTGCTGAAACAGAGAGAGGGGAGTGCGGAGGCAGGAATTGAGTGCCCTTCCCGAAGGAGTGATGGCAGGAGAACTGCTTGTTTTGCTGCCGTGATAGCTTAAAGTATGTGTTGAGTTAGGGCCTAAGTGCATTTGGTGAAGGGCCGCTGTAGAGGAATACACTGCTTTTATTTATTTATTGATTTTGATTAGTATTTTTTCCTTCTCCTTGTTGGGAGTACAGTATGGTTAAACTTGAAGGATCCCTGTGCAGCCTTCTAGGACTGGCTGTGCAGCAGCTCTGTCCTCAGGCTTTGGAAGGAAGAGGTGGTCCCTGCAGTGCCCTGTGCTCCTTCTGAGTGTCCTTCTCCATACTTTGTGAGCCCCAGAGCGGGGAGCCAGTACTTCTTCTTGGGGCTGAGGGTGGGAATAGTTAAACTCTGCCCGTGGGCTGCTGGTGTGAGCAGCCAGGGCTGTTTGCAGCCTGGGACCTCATCCCCAGGCACTGCTGCATCAATGTGGCTCCAGCATCTGCTGCAGGTTTGGTCTCCTGGTGAGTTCTGCCATCACACCTCCTACTGCTGCCTGGGCAGGCCCATGAAGGACAGTTCAGCTTGGATTACTTTTGTTTGTATTTTTACCTGCTTGCTTAAATAAATAAATAAATATCTTTGCTCCTCCCTGGTCCTGTGCAGCAGCACTGGCCAATGTTATTCTCTAGGAGGTTTGTACATACCTTGGATATCTCCATCTCTTCTCTCCTGTCCTCTGTTCTTTGCAGTTCTAGAGCAAATACATGCTGCAGGTTTTAAAACTGATTTTGTTTTTATTTAAGCAATTGCATAATAACATTTAGAAGCTGTCTCTTTCATGTCTCTACTAACATTGTAAAGGTCTGGAATTTAATTGTTGGTAGTGGAGGGGATGGTGGAGAGCAGCACAGAGCACCAGTGAGGGGTGAGGGCTGGGCTGAGCGCATGCAATGTGCTCTTCCCACATTGGCAAGGTACATTTGGTCTGTATATCCACCCACGTCTGAGTGGCGGGGTCTCTGCCCCATGCTTGGCCTCGTTACTCACCGGTTCTGCGAGTGGGGTGGTAGAGATGAGACTGCTGAGACCACTGCCCCTTTGCCACTATCTGTAGTGAAATTTTTTAATGGACTCAAAGCTGAATTTATGTGATAAGGCCGACCCGAGTGAGAATACTTTGCCAGCTTTGCTGAAGCGTTTCAGAGGGGGATGAAGTGATCCAGCTCCGCTGTGTGGACACGTTTGCTCGTGTGTGGTGCTGTCACCTCCTTTGGCTGGTGCTGGTTTTCTGGGCAAGGGGGTCGCACTCGGTTACCTCCATCAGTTGCTATAGTAATTTAGCTGCATTGGTACAACCTTTAGCTTGGTTTGCCATCACTTCAGCCTTGTCCTTCAGCTGTTATGGTCATCTTTGTATAGGTGCCTGTTTTCCTGGTCATTAAAGAGCAATTCCTGTGTAAAACCCCCAGATTCTTCAGGTGTTTCTATGGACTGAACATTTCTTACTAGTTTAATCTGTACAAAGTTAAACTTCATAACCCAGAGTGAAAATGTGAACAACTGGCTTCCAAGTCAGGACAAAGAGAAGTGATTGCTCCTGCAAGCACACGCTCAAGACCTTGAATAAAAAGGGTGGTTTCTAAATAAGATGATTCGGGACATGAGAATTGCTGTTAGAAGCTGCTGTGATTTCTTTGATAACATTTATTTTGAAACTTTGCATTTAGGGGGGAAAAACCCTAATGTAGAATATTTCAACTTCAGTACTCTTTCGAAACAGTTTAGGTATGTATTATCTGTTGTGGCGGGGAAGTTCATCCTTTCTATCTTGCTTGATCGTTCAAACTTGGCTCCTGTTTAGATGTGTCATGCTGCAGCCTCTCTAAGAAACCAGGCTTGCTCACTGACTGCAGATAAGGAGGTAATGTATTTCTAAACAGTGTTTCGAAAATGCCTGCCTGGGTGTAGTTTAATGAACGTTTCACATTTACAGAGGGGACTTCATGTATCCCATGGCTGGGAAGCAGGCAGCCCCAGGACGCTCTGCAGAGACAGGGCTGTGTCGGTTTGCTTTCTGCCAGAGCTGACAGCCTGTGCTCAGAGTTGCAGTGACGAGAAACTTGCATTTAATAAAAGTCACCATGGAAAGGTTCTTGGGATCTTGCCAGGGAGAGTTTCCTGTTTAAAATTAGAAAGTGGATTTTTTTTTCTTTTTTTCTTTTTTAAGCCTTGATGTAAACTGGTAATTGCTAGAGTTTTCTTTTAAATCCTAAGATGCCAGCCAGGGAGGGGAGCAATCAGAACCCCAAAACAGTAGAATTGCAGATTGAGGCTTTTTGTGAGAGGGAAAAATAGTAAATTTTGTGTAATATTGAGCCCCCTTCTCTGTGATGAGAAGCGACTCGGTAGGCAAATGCAAAGTGTGTAAATGCAGAGAGCTCTGATTCCGTCCCAGCCTTTGTCACGCGTGTTGGGCAGG
Source organism: Pedionomus torquatus (assembly GCA_013398155.1). NCBI lineage: Eukaryota > Metazoa > Chordata > Aves > Charadriiformes > Pedionomidae > Pedionomus > Pedionomus torquatus. Next base: position 315,085 of record VZRU01013786.1, on the reverse strand, counting down.
GTCGGAGCGGGTTGGGCTGTGCTGCTGAGCACACCTGCAGCCGCTGCCCAGCGCTGGAGAACGTGCCAAGAATCTCAGCAGCGAGAAGGGAAGCTCGGATGAAATGCAGTGTGATAAAGCAAACTGCTCTAGTTGTAGTTTTTGGAAAGGCGAACTTGTTGAACTGTAGTAATAGCTCTGGATTTCATTCTGTTCAAGTAATTTTTACCATTGCTGGCTTTGGGCTTGCTCTTTTGGGGGATCAGATGTGTGGTTTGTTATTTACGATGCGTGCCGCCTTCTGCATCCTCCCTGGATGGAGAGCTCTGAGATGAAGGCTCAAGCAGCTGTACAGTGTCTGAAGAAGAGTCAAACTTCTGAATCTCCAGGTTTTTCTAAATGCTCACCTCTTTCACTTGCCTTTCTGCTCCACTGAAGCAACCAGCAGTTGGACCCAGCAGATGTGACCCATGGTGTGTCTGTGTGATGGCGGCTGCATCAGGAGGGGAGACGGGGTGTTCTGGATGGCTGCTGAGACCACCTGGCACTTGAATGAGGTGTTGCTGTCGCTGCCGCAAGGCTTGTGCTCCCCAGCGCCCGCTCCGCTCTCATCCCGAGCGAGGAGGAACACGGCTGCCCTGGTGGGGAGTCACTGCTTTGGGCTTTCTCTTGCCAGCTCTTATTTTGCTCTTGAGTGGGCCTGGAGGATTTATCCCATTCCTTTGTTTTATATGGAAAGAAACCTTATCCCTGTGGCTTCTGTTGCTGTTGGTAGTAGGACTGTTTGCGGAGATAAGGCCCTTTTCCCCCCTGCCCTCCCCCGGGAGCGGCTGGCAGCCTGCCTCTGCTCGGTGACCCACCGAGGCTGTCCGAGCTGGATCTGTGTATGCTAATGGGCCTGGCTTGTCCTGGCTTGTTTGTAATGATTTGTGGCTGCATTTATATGCAAATACTAACAACTTGCTGCTGAGTTAATTAGCGTTTTTTCTCTTTGCTTCCTGGAGCTTTAGCAAAAGGTCTTTATTCTCCCCATTTCAGTTGTCTGACCTGCCCCACCCACTCCCCCACGACAGCATCCCACTGCCTGCATGGAGGATGCTTTGGTCCCCACGTCCCCAGTGCCTGGGTCAAGGGTATCATATCCCTGCCACCTGCACCAAGGGTCTTGGGTCCCCCTGCCCTTCCGCTGCCTGCTCTGGGGGTGCCGTGTCCCTGTTGCCTGCGCCGAGTGTGCCGAGTCCCCATGTTCCTGCTGCCTGCACGAAGGATGGTCAGTGGGTGCTCTGTGGGAGCAGCACCCATACAGTAGATGGGCTGTGCTCTGTTTCCTTTGGGAATTCCAGGCCTAGTTGTGTGAATTGGCCAGAGACTGCTGTGAACCTCAGGGGAAAGCTGCCTGTCTTGTGTGCCTTCAGGAGCCGGTCGAGGTGGTCACCACAGCTGGATGCTTTGGATGACTGGGTGGGCGTTTTGCTGCCTGACTCTGGGAGTTGCTGCTTTGTGGAGGAGGAGAACCAAACCAACTTTTTATGTCTGGAAACGCTGAGTGTTTGCTTTCTAATGGTAAGGTTGAAGGCATTAGATGGAATCAGATGAATGATTCTTACCAGACTAGAGGCTCCGAGGGCCTGTCTGGTGACCTGGACATGACAAGGATGGAGTGAGAATTGCTGGCCTTTGACATCAGCCGGGAGTTTGATTTTTGCTTTTGCAGAGAGGAAGGCAGGCATTTCCTCTTCTCCTGGGAACAGTGTCTTTGTGTCCTCGGTTGGGCTTGAGGATTTTACTCCTTTTGATCTTTCATTCCATCTTATTTTTGTGGTCCCTGCAGGTGTTTGCTTTTGCCAGAGCCGCAGGAGTTGCATATTGGATAAGTTACTCGCCTTGCTTTGCGGCAGAGGCAGAAGGCGGGGGCTGCAGGAGGAGCCCCCCGGGCATTGCTGGGCAGGAGCAGCTCTGGGTGCTGTGGTTGTGCCAGGGCTGCCGTTCCTGACTGGCATTAGGAGGCCAGGCAGTTCTTCTGCGGGCGTCTCGCACTATCACCGCCCTGCGTGCTCGTCCCACCCTTCCTCCTTTCTGCCCTGGAGCCAAGGCTTTTTCACAGTTACTGAGTCAGAATTTCTTTCTTTTTTTTTTTTTTCTTTTAAGCTTTTGTTTTTACCCTGGAAGGTAGGGCCGTGGCTTCTAGGCTGCAGGAGCAGAGCAGAGGAGCCTGAGCCTGCTGCAGCCTCTGATCCCTGCAAGGACTCCCTCTGCTCGCCCCGTGAGGAGGATCTGCATGGTGCAGCCCTCCCTTGGGGCTGGGGGACATCTCCCTGGGCTCTTTGTGCAAGAAACCTTCATACAAGTCCCTTGGAAAGGCTTGAGGTGGGTTGGGACTGACTGTCTTGGGCAACAGCAGTGCTCATCTATAAAGTCCCAGTGTTTGGGTCAGAGGGGCTCTTCTCAGAGGTGGTGATTCTCTCCCTTTTAAAGTGCCAGGTACTTCAAAAGTTTGTATTTTGGGCTCTCACCTTTATTTATTTCCATATCTTTGACTTGTGCACTATTTGGCCTGTGAGCTCTTTTGGCAGTAAAATGCCTAAACAGTGCGTGAGACATTGAGGTAGCACTTACTCATGGGAAGGAAGCAACTCAGAGTCTGAGGCCAGGGACTGGCAAGCCCCAGGTGGAAGCAGGCAACCTTTTGCTCCTAAATTGACTCTTATCATCCCACTCCACCTTGCTCATACTTAGACCCTTGGTGCCCTATTGCATGACGGTGGAGGAGTGAACTTGAGGCTGAGTGGAGTAACTTCTGCTGCGTTGCATCCAGCTGGAAGGGGGACGTACCCACGCTAGTGCAGAGCTCCACATCCTGATATGAAAGCTTCTGGAAGTGGTATCTAGCTGGGCAAGAGGCTTTTACCAGCGTCAGAAGCCCTGATTGCTGCGTATTTTCACGATCACCTGATCACCAGTGAATTGGAGGGGGTTTGGAGTGTTTTATTTAGGTTTCCTGCTCCAGTGCCCCTCTGAGTTGAAGAAACTCTCGCATGCAGTGGTGTTTGTCACTGTTGGATTTTAGACTCGGGAGATGTGTTTTTCCAGTGCTCGCTCTTTCACTTGTCCATTTCACATCCTGCAAGACAAAGGGACGTGGAATTGCAGACCTGTCCTGCTGCCATGCCGAGAATAACATGGTTTTGATTAATCCAAGGGGAGAAAGTCAGTTTCTCATAGCAACCCCGATGATTAAAGCTCCGGGAGAGGCAATTATTCCTGGTGTACGAAACTCTCCTACCACACTTGTCACGGGTGGTTTTCTAAAGCTTATCCACTGTGGCAAGTCAGTGCCACTGTTTGTAGCGGAGCCTGGGGCGTTTGATAGGCAGATGCCTCTCCCTGCCCTACCATTCTACTTCTTGACTTTTCTGTGCAGAAGACAGTCTTCCCATGGGGAGAACTCACCCACCCCAAGCTTTGCCAAAGAAGCCTGGACCCCACTACCCTGGCCATGTGCCTCCATCCTCCCCCTGCGCCAGCTTTGGTACTTGAGGGTCACTGTCTGGAGATGTTTTGCATGTGGACTAATAAAACCAGAAACTTTTTATTGCAGGCCTCTAACCGTCAATGTTTTGGTGAGAAGTTGGCTTGGTGTGGCCACAGCGTGGCACTGCATGGCCCATTGATGCCAGCAGTGCTTTGTTGAGCTCGGATGTGCCAAGTGCCACATAGGGGTTGCTGACCTCGGCTTCCTATAAAGGGGTTGCTGGGTGTCCTGTGGCCTCAGATGGGTTTCCACAATGATGGAGAAGGCATCCTTTAATCCAGGTTATAGATAGATTTTCTCTTAGAATTTCAGTGAGAGAGAGATTTTGTTCCTGAGTATCCATAATGAATGTTGAAGGTGCTTATTTCAGAGCTTACTAGTGCTCCCCACCACTTCTCCCCCTGCCTGACTTCCTGGGGCTTTCTCTTCTTTGATCTTTCCTTTCTGGTTGACTTGCTCATGATTCAAAACTTCCTCAGAGTGCTTAGTTTGGATGCAGGCTCTGGCAGCTGATAGAAACTGTACCGGAGGGACGCCTGTCAGCGTGCCCCGCACAGGGGTCAGGATTGCTCACAGGACTCTGTCCTTGTCACAGGCTCCGGGGAACCTTGGGGTTTGTCTGGAGATGTGCACCGGTGCTGCCTGAGCTCTGCTCAGAAGGGTGATGTGTGGAAACAGGATGGGGACAGAGGCTACTTTTTTGATAGGAGATGAGCTGAGGGCTATCAGCACTGGTTCCTATGGGAGAGATGGTACGGGGGGCTTTGGTCCGAGCAGCACTCACACCCAGGCAGTGACTTGCCCGATGTCACCCCAGGGAACAGAGTTTAGATTCTGTCACTATAACCAGATTGCTCTTTGTTTTTTTCTTTCCAAAATACTTTCCCTTTGGAGTAAAGACCTAAATACCTGTTTACCTTAATAAGCAGGTGAACATCTTAAGCTTCTCCCCAGAGGGGCAGGTAATGTGCTTCCCCAAGCAGCAGCTTTGAATATCTGCAGTCTGGGGGATGGCATCTTCTTAAGCGCTGGCTGTAAGCATTGAATTCATACTCTGGATTGCGGTGGTCTTGTTTAACTGGACCATGAGAGTCTGCTGCAATAGATCCAGTTTTTCCTCCAGGGTGGGACTCCAATGAGCTTTTCTTTAGCACTGGCTTCTGCTCAGGGCCTCTCATCTAAGTTAAAACTGGGACAGGCAGACCAAATCACTAGTGCTCTCAAAGTGAGTTCCCCCTTGCCATTATCTCCCCTGGTGAAGCTGTGGGCAGAGGGGGTCTGCAGCCAGGCAGTGTCAGCAGCTTTTCAGGGTTTTGCTGCACCTTGAGGGCCAGGGACACCATGTGTCCTGCTGCTGGGGACCAGGGACGCTGGGGCTCTGTGCTGCTGGGGTCAGGGATGTTCTGGTCCCTGCTGCTGCGCGGCCCATGTGCCTGTCCCTGCTGGGGCCAGGCTGGGCTCTAGCTGCCCAACCCTGGGTGAAAAGTTCAAATCTGCATTTAAAAAGAGGAGAGCCATTATGCAGTTGGGAGGTCTCCAATCTAGTTGATTTTTTTTTTTATTTTATTTACAGCTGAATTTGGTCTCTTACACAGAAGGAGCCAAGGCCAGGTGTGCTGGCTGGGCAGTGCTGAGCCTCGGCCAGGGCAGGATGCAGGGCTTGGGCGGGAGGGCAGGGATGCTATGGAGAGCTGGGGCAGAGGGCCTGGAGCTGAGTCTTCCCAGCAGTGCCCGGAGCTCTGCAGAGGCCCTGGATAGCACCTGGCAGCTTTCGTTTGGTTAGAGGAGTGTTTGATGTAGGTAGTTCCAACTCCTCTCCTCGTGGCATCAGGCTGCCTCTGTTACAGACTGGAGCGTGGCCTGGATTTGGAATGAGAAGCCCCAGGGTTTCAGGTGGTTCCTGCCCCATTCTGATGCTAAGAAGGAGGTGTGTAACTTGCTGGGAGCAAGGGCTGCTGCTCCAGCCCTGGGATGTGCCCACTGCTCCACCCTGCCTTGAGCAGATGGACTGTGTGACCTCTGGTTGGTGAGGCCAGGAGAGCGAGGGTTCTACCGGGGTCTCCACATGCTTGCTTTGTCTGCTCTAGTGCTTCAGCAAGGAGATACACACTCCCACCTGCTGCTGACAGAGTCCCAAAGTTCCATTTGGGTTCCTTTTTGAAGGTGGCACGAGTGCACCTTCATATTTGAGCTGTTGTTGCTATCTAATGGTTTTCAAGAAAGACATCTCACGGTGGTGTGACCACTGCTGCTGGGAAGTCGAACTCACAAAATTCCCAGAACTGTCCCCAGACTGGTACCATCCTACTGTACCACTCTCCCTGTCACTCACTGTCCACCAACCCCCTCTACCTCGGTACCCCATGGATGGGCAAACCCTCCGGCACAGTGGGTCTAAGCAGATGAGGGTTTGGAGGAAATGAGCAGCAGGGGGTGAAGTTGGGTTGTTGTGTCCCTGCTGCCCCCAGAACAGGTCTGTGCTGCTGTCAGGCGGCAGCTGGGTTGCTGCATGCCTGCTATGGCCATCCGACTGTAACAGGAAAAGAAAATGGTCCGTGTGATTTGAACTCTTTATTCCAGGGTGGGAAATAAGGTTTGAAGACAAAACCTCACCCTCTCTCATTTTCTGTGAAAGTGCAGAAATGCTGATTTTTGTGAAATCCTTGTGAGCTGGTTCCCAGTGCTGCCATGGACCTTTGCTAAGATTTTATAGGAAGCTGAGATCAGCCTGGGTATGGTCCAGGTAGGAGGGTCTGAATTTAGGATCTTGTGTGAAATACAGGGATTTCTTGTTCTGTTTTGGGCTAGTGGGGCTGCATCTGTCCTAGTGACTGTCTCAGCGTAAAGGTCTGAGGTGAGAAGCAACTTAAAAAGGCTGCGTGGCATGTGAGGAAGCAAGTTAGCTCTTAATCATATCATGTATTAGCCTCCTTTGCAGTAGATACATCTGCTGTAAAATGCTTAGTGCTGAGAGCCTGATTGGGCAGCCCATGCTAAGTGTTCAAACTCCTGCTGCCTTTTTTCTTCAAACAATATCTTCTGGCTTCCAGATTTCTGATAAATTGATAAGAGGAATTGCGTGAGTCAATAGAGTTGTAGACACTTTGCCAATATAACCCTAGCGCTATTGATCTGCCAGTAAATTAAAGTCTTACTTAGAGGCTGCCGATATTTCTAATCTCCTGCCTCACCAATTACAACCTCCCAGCTACCTGGGAAAGACAGCGGATGGGAGACAAGGCTTCAGAGGTTTCTCCCAGCAAGCTGGACTGAAGCAGCGCAGCCAGAGCCTGCACGGGGTGGAGGAGCTTGCTCCAGGAGTGGTTTTGGGGGCAGCAGTAATATTTGGGAAAGCTGTAGAAGGGTTTTTCCGGGTCAGGGTTTATCCTGCTGCAGTTCCCAGGGCGTAGCCCTTGCTGGTGGAGGATGAAGACAGTTTAGAGGGGCAGCGAGCCCCTGACCCCGCGCAGTGTCCAGCCATAGCTGGGATGCTCTGCCTTCAGTCCTCTGCCTTTGGGATGCTCTGCCCTCAGTCCTCTGCCTTTCATGGCACAGGGCGGCCAATGTTGTCTCATGCTGACGTTGTCAGGGTCATGTTGTCGGGACTTGCAAGTCCCTGCAGCAGAGGGGGACAGGTCTGAGAATATGCTTGCTGGAAGAGGAGGGATGGGGGGAACTCCGCTGTCCCGTGGCTTTTGCCCCGCTGCCTTCCCTGGGCTGAGCCCCCGCGTCTGCCCCTTTGAGGCTGGGGAGGAGAGCTGGGCTTTCAGCTGTCCGAGAGGGACGATGGATCAGAGAGCTCCCGCAGGGGCTCCCACATCCCGGTGAGGTTTCAGCAGATCCTCGCCTGATAAGCCCCTTTCAAGTCTCATTTACGTTTGAAAGTCCGTAGTTAGCTTTGGGAAGAAATCTCCAGATAAAGGCTGTGTTCTTTCTAATACCCCAGAGCGAAAATCAATGGGAGGGATAATTCCTTCCCTTGTCCTACACAGACTTTCATGTGTTTCTACCTCCAGCAGCACCTTTTAAATAAAGAAAAGAAAAAAGCCCCCCCCACTACTCTGCCTCTTGGGGCAGAGCCCAGGCTCCTGCCGAATCCCCCCCGATACACAGGGCAGCGTGGTCAGTTGGAGGGTTTCTGTCAGCCTGTTTGGTTCAGTTTGGGCTTTTATTGGGGTGGCAGAGCTGGGTCTGCAGGGCTTGAAGCAGGCATATTTCTGGGAATTCATGTACAGAGTGGTCCAGTAGCTGGAGCAGAGGACCTGGGTCTTGTGAAGTGGCAGAGCAATCTCATGATGAAAGGATTTTTAAAATATAAGGATTTCCTCCTTTCATTAAAGCCAGTGGAGTGAAGGTACTCACTGTTACAAAACTGCTTGACAGGTGAAGATGTGCCCATAGGATTATAATTGTTTGATCCGAAGCTTCTGCAGAGTGCTCTGGACAGTGATGTCTCTTCTGCTGTGCATCCTGCAGCTTCTGCTTTGAGGCAGATGCATTTTCCAGAAATACTTTGGTAAGAATTAGTAGCCGAGACTGGTACGAGACAGCTCCTTCGGACTGCTCTGGAACATGCTTACATCTAAAACATGTATCCTTCAGAAATTAAGTTATTTATCTGGCCACCTCTCTGCTAGCTGTATTGAATTGTATTTTCCCTGATGTTGTGAAGTTATCGTATAGGATGTACATTAAAAGTTGTAAGTATTCCAAGTACTGCTGTTTTGGCAGGGATTTGCTGAGTATCATGATCCATCTGTAATGGAGTGGAGATGCTGACCTGCAGCAGGATATATTTACACCAAAAGCTTTTTCGTGGAGGAAACATCCGAGCAGTCGAACTGTCTGAATGCTTTCTTTAAATTTCTGGTAGTTTAATGTACAGTGTGAGTAGTGATGGTGAAGGTAAAGAGGAACAGCCTGTCGGGCACCAGGTTGCCTTGCCTGGTTAGAAGAGATGTAAGTATTCCTGAAATGGCAGCAATGGGAAAGCTGGAGAAGATCTTCAGCGTTGACCAGATCGTAAAAACCAGATGTTAGAAAGGTTCAGGCTGACTCAATCCTTTGTGTATTATCTGAGATATTAGAATCCTGTTCACACCTGATGATGCCAATGCTTGAGGCAAGGGCAGGTTGGAACAAAGTTTCTCTGCTGTTTCTAAGTGAGTTTTCAGGGTTTGCTTGGGGTATTTTGCTCGGTCTGCAATCAAAGATGCAGACTGTCTCTCAGTAGCTTGTGCCCATTCAGTTACCCTTGTAGTGGGTGACCTGAGGGAGGGAAGGTGTTCTCTGGAAGTGGTGCACTGCTGACTGTTGTCATTGTGGTCAGTACAGGAAAGGGCATTTCAGTCCCCTAAGTGCTGATGTAATTGCTTTAATGTAACTGCTTGATGTAATTGAAGGTAGTGCATGCTAGGTCTGCCTCGGTATTAAGCCCTGGTCCCCAGGGTTGCAGGGTGATGTGGGCGAAAGGCACCAGTGCCCATGGAAGCCCCTGCAGGACATCCAGGCTGGGTCCAGCCCTTGGGTCACTCCTGTGGGCCTGTGCGTGGGCCAGCAGACCTCATGCAGTGCAACCCTGGGAGCATCTCCCCAACTTGGGTGGGTGCATCTCTCCGACCTGCTGCTGCTTCACGGGGACCCAATTCCCTGTGCTCCCTTCTGGCCAGAGCTCAGCGTCCCACAGTCCAAGGTTGGACAAAAGGGTTTGTGAAACTTTGTGGATGGCAGATAAATCCTTGCTAGTTTCAGCTGGTGCAGATAATGGACTGGGGATTCAGCCTGGTTTTCTGCATGTTTCTGTTGGCCAAGGCTGGAGCTGCTCTCTGCAGCTCTCAGTGGAGCAGGTAGTCACCCAGGGTGACTTCCATCATAAATATTGCATGGCACTCGACAGGGAGAGACAGCGCCAGGATGAAAAACATTCATTAGTAGCATCTCTGTGTCTGTCCAGGTCTGCTTTAGGATCAGGATCGGCTGAAGCGTATTTCTGGTGGGTTGGTGGTGATTTCTCCCCAGCTGTCAAAGAGACAGAGCGTGACTCTGCTACCAGCCCTTGTGTTTCTCCTTCTTTGGATCCTGAAATATTTAGCACTCTGTACGTGAACTTAATGACTGAGAAGGAATATTAATGGATCACAGTCCAAAACCTCTAAATCAAATGTCTCTTGACTTGCAGGAAGTCTAAGTTTGGGATTTTTATGCTCTCTGCCCAGGTTGGTAATTTAGTCAGCATTCCTAATTTATTTCCACAAATTGGAGAAGGCTGTAATTTACTATTTTAAGAAGCACGTGGTTCAAAAGACCTTTAATTAAAAAAAGAAAGTTCAGTGCACGTCTGAAACTATAAGAATCACCAGACTGCATCAGAACAGTAATTTGTAGTAATTTGACCTGTGCAAAGTGGACATTTCATCCTAATTTTCTTCTTCTCTGACCTGTCTGCGTAACAGTGTATTTATAGAGTCATTGAGGCACAGGTCTGGAAGGGGACTCTTGCTGTACCGGGAGAGTGATGCCGCTGCGATCCATGGCTGACTGTCCTTACAGTCTTGCGCTGGGCAGCCTGTTGCCAACGCTTCATGCCTCATAGTTAACAGAGAGAAAACATTCACTCCTAACCTAAAACTTGTCCTGCAGTGAATACAAAAGTACATTTTTTTTGGCTTGGTGGATAATAAGTAAAGTAGTCACGGCTATTTTTATGACAATTACTGGTCTGTTGGAAAGCTTACCACTCTCTTCCAAAGCTTTACAAGACCAATTATCCATTGAAACAGAAAGGCTCATATAACGTTTAAAACAAATCTTGAGGGGTTCTACTCCACCACTCCAGTACTTCCAGTATGGGTTTTAGCCTGTGTGATCTCTTGGCTTCAGGGGTGTCTGGCAACACCGTGTTTCCCCGTGTGAGCGAGAGCTGCCTTTCAATGACAGCGACTGTCACTTTGGTTTTGGTAGTATAAGACAGGAGACCTGATTTACTTCTTTCTACCTTTTGGTGCTTTTAAATACCTCTGTCTTATTCTTGGCCTTTTTATCTGCCTTACACTCTTACCTCTTGTAACTTCAGGCTTTTTGCACTCTTGCTATGTAAAGGTCTTACCACACCTCTTGCACTTCGCTGCAGTGTCTGATCCTCCTCCAGCCCGGGCTGGGGTTGGGGGGGACACGTCTGGTTCTGGAGTGAGGACACTGCTCCTGGGGGGGACTCTGTCATCCTGCCCCAGCCACATGCTGTGCACAGGAAGCTTTCCACAAGTCTGTCCCCACTGAAGCACATGCTGTACTCTTGCAGGAGAAAAGCTAATTAAAAACCAAGAAGTGCCCATGAGTAGTTCGTAGGCAATTTCTTTGTGTACTATCTAGCAGAAAAACAGCGTGTAGGATTGCCTGCCAGCGTTAAGACTCTCTGAAGCTCCTCTCTGGTTGTCTCTGTACATGGCTGATCTAATTGTTCAAGTTACAGATTTTGCTACCTGGCTATTCAGCTGTTCTCTGGCATCACTTGTATGTTTGGAACAAAAGCCCCTGGATCTGGTGCATATGGGCTATGGCAAATGCTTTGCTGCCACGTAGAAATAAATGGTTAATGTATAGTTCTTGTATTAGTCACCTAACTTCGTGTTTCACCTCAAATATTAAAAAGGAAGTTGAGGATAGAAGTAAAGTGTCGTTTTTGCAAAATAGTAAAAGTTGGGTAAGAATAAATGCTCCCACAGGAACAGTAACTTCAGAGGGCACATGCTTCAGGTTCAGGCTGAAGACCTGCTACTGTACACAAAGCTGTACAGCCGTGTTGCACTACAGCTCCACTGTTCACCCCCTTTTTTCACAAGGTATTCCAGTATATTCTCTGAAATGCAGGTTCCCAGTGCAGAAGATGGTGGGTTGGGGAGGGATGCACGCCTGTGTCTTATCCCTAAAGCTAGCTGGGCTGGTGCAGCCTGTAAAATATTGTCCCTGGTGGCCAAGCGGAGGTGTGGTGAGAGCTATAAAGAGTGCAAGATGCCCAGCAGTGTATTAAACACTAGTTGAGTACAGGAGGGCAGCATATCACAGGAGAGAGATAAGCAAAGTTCTCTGATTGTGGATCAATAAAGGTTAGTGACATCATATCTCAAAGTGAGAGAACCTGCTTTCTGCAGAGCCATTTATCAGATTGCAGGCTGAAGCTGCATTAACCTCTTCCTAACCAGGTATCTGTTCAGCATCTGATTCCAGACCAAATAACCTTCCCTATCTGCCACAGAAGGTTTTCTGACCTTGCCTTCATAATCCTGGCAGTTTAATGTTAGCATGGCTGTTCTGGAGGGCTTCTCCACTGGACGCTTCTGCTTGGCTCTTTGCTGCAGCAAAGAATCCAGCAGGGCATCCCATGACCCAGCACCGTGCCGGCTGGGAGCTGAGTCGTGGGATGCCCTGCTGTTGGAAGTGCTTCACATCTCAAGCTTTATCTGTTCTTCTCTTATTTGATGCTGTTATGGCATCGGTGAGGTGGAAGATGCTACTTGTCGGTGTTAGGACACAAGAGAAGTTAGTCATTTTGTTTGGTAAAGGTCTGGCATTGTGTCAGGCATCTCAGGATGTGGTTGCATAAAAGGCATCCTTAGATTAACTTGTTTTCCACAGCAGCGACGGCAGTGAAATCGTTGTGGCATGGTCTTTAGGAAAGCTTATGTGGAGTGGGTGGCAGGAGGCCCTGGGTGTGCTGCTGTGTGGCTGGCCTTCCTCGCAGTGTCTGTCTTCTGGTCTTACTGTTATTGTTACCAAAATAGATTAAAGCAAAATTGAATCTGTCAACCCATTCTGCAGTCCTGTTTCTTTGGTGCATGCTGTGAGGCACCAGCTTTCCACATGAATGCAGCTTCTGAATGTGGAGAACGTGGAGCCGCGTGCCTGTGCCGGCTAAATTTAGGGCAGGGGGTTGTGGGTGAATCCTNGGGTGAATCCTGGGGGGGGGCTGGTGTGAGTGGCTGCTCTTTGGAAACCTGTCCTAGTAGCACACAAGGTCGTTGGTTCAACCTGAGAGGATCCTCCAGAAGGCTTTTCTTTTATTGCTTTTCGCTTTCTGATCTTGTCTTCACGCTGTTGGTAACATTAGATACCTGCAAATGAGCAAACTGTCACTTTTGTTATTTAATGGAATGTGCTCTTCATTGCTAAACTGACTAGTATGTTGGTAGTAAGTTCAGCAAGAAACTACAGCATGAATTGTTAAGATCTTTTGTGTGTTCCTGACAAGTATTAAAGCCTACTGTTTTCAAAATTACTTTGGTCTGTTGTCTTCTACCTCCCACTCTTTCGAATACCCAAGTGGCACGGGTGACTTTTCTTGCACCAGCGGGTTTGAAGTAACGTGGAGGCTCTTGTTCCCCCAGTGAAAGCATCAGGACTTCCCACCCCTGTGGCAGTGGTGTTTGTGCCAGAGAGTCCTAGAGGCTTCCTGGCAAACCTCCGGGGACCCATGTTTTGCTTACAGCAGCTGTTTAAGGGAAAGATTGCATTTTCTATTGCTTCCCTTGAAGAACTCTGCCTTACAATCAACCCCTGCTTGTGTCTAATGACCAGCTGCTATTATGGCTTGTGTTCTTAGAGAAAGAGCGTAGCCTTTTTGGAAACCATGTGATGTGATGCTTCAGTCTGTGAGCTGTGATGCAAACTTCTGTCCAGGTGTCACAGGTGGAGCACTACCTTGGCTGAGATCTTGTGGCACTTTCAGCCCTACTTTTACAATGACGTTGAATTTAGCACACAGTTACAGTGTGTAAAATAGGGATGCTCGCTCACTTTTTCCCTGTGTTTTGGTGTTTAAGGATGACAATGCTATATTAGAACAAAATTAAATACTCCCGTGTATGCAGGACTTGTTTTTTATTATATGATTCAAAACAAATGAACAACCTAATTTTCAGTGAGTGTCCTTCATGTAATCATTCAGTCAAGATCAGTGTTTACATCAGAGATGTGTACAAGGGCACATGCATGCACAAAAAGGGTTATCAAACACTGGAACAGGCTGCCCAGGAAAGTGGTTGAATTACCATCCCTGGTATTTAAAAGATGGGTAGACGTGGTGCTTTGGGGCATGGTTTAGTGGTGGCTTGGCAGTGTTAGGTTAATGATAGGACTTAATCTTAAAAGGTTGCTTCCAGTCTAAGCAATTCTATGATTCTGTAGCAAGAGAAATGGTAAAAATGAGTTGGATTGTGCCGTGATGGCAGCTGCCAGGGAGCTCTGAAGCTTCCTCCAGGTGAAGGCGTCCAAAGTGCCTGGGGACTTCCAGCGTGGCATCTATCAGAGAATGTCCTTGCCAGCAGAGGAGTGTTAATGATCCGCCGCAGTGTCGCTGCCCTGTAGAGCAGGAGTAGGATGTAGGTATTTCTGCTGTGCAGGAGCAGGTCTCTGGTTTTCAGTGAATGAAAGGAGAGGCTTCTGCCTGGAGGAATTCTGTGGTCTAAGTTTAGAGATAAGATAGCAAGGAAGGATGATAGACGGAGGGTAAGGGGTAAGAGGAGAGTTAATTCCCTGAATGAACTTCTGTTGTCTAGCAAGGAAATACCAATTTTTTTCAGAACCTACAGAGACTTGAGTTATAAAGACTTTTTGATTACCTTTCATCCTTTCTTCATTGGTGATTTCTCTTTGCAAAAAGAGCCCCTTTCTGTGATCCTCTCGGCCGTGCCCTGGGGAGAGGCTGGGGGCTGTGCTGCTGCGTGTCCTGGCGGGTCGGGGGAGACGCTGGCGATGCGAGGCTGCGCTAATGGGCTGATGTCCAAGTGGAAAGTGTATTTTCAATGAGGAAGTGCTGAGATATTAGTGGAGCCTGGATTACCCTGTGATTGTGCTGTCAATACTGCTGTATTGAGTCGGAGAGAGCCTGCACAACACAGGGAAACACTTAGCTCACTACTGCTGCTTATTGAGAAGCCAATAGCAATTTACTTGCTGACACTTGACATCGAATCCATTCCCAGAGGTGCAGCTCCTGCTAAACCACTGTTGGGCTCTCCTTCACACCTGCGCCTTCCCTCAGCCTTGAAGCTGCAAATGGGGTGATGCTGATGCTCCTCCAAACACACCTGCAGGAGGGGGAGAAGGAGGGACGAGTGCCAGTCCCTGTGCGAGGCCTTATTCTGATGGGACTGGCAGGTAGGGGCCAGCTTCTGTAGGGCAGTGGTAAACCTTCATTACAGAGCTGGTCTCAGATGGGGTTAACTTTGTGCAGATACACTTCCTTGTCTTGCATATATTTGGTAAAGAAGAGGGAATGTGGGTACCTAGTCCTTCCATCCCAGATGCTGAAAGCTTGAAGCACCTGGGATGTCTGGGCCAAAACAGCCGAATTCCTGCTGTCCCAGTTTTCTGTTTTCCTGGGACAAGCATAGTCGAGAGCTCCCATGGCCCTTCTTGCATCCTTATAAGAAAACCTTTTAAAAAAAAAAAACTTAAGTTGACGCGCTGCCAAATAATTTAGACAAAAATAATGTCCAGAATATTTCTTTGAGGACCTAACTCCCTAAAATGGGGACTAAAGCATGAAGAAGTAATGATGGGATGAGAACGGAGCTGGAGTACTGATATGAGATGACTAGGGAGGAGAAGGAGAAAGCGGCGAATCTGTGTCCCGGTGATGTACTCGACCAGGAGCATCAAGTGCTGGTGCTGCAGTTCTGTTGAGAGTCAGAAGGCCCAAGTGTATGGTCTTCTCAGAGTCTAATGTGGTGGGGCGATGAAACCCCTGCAGGGTTTGAACTGTGACTCTTGCTGTTTTAATATATTGCCTGGCAAACAATTTTAAATGTTCCAAAGAAAATATCTTCCTATTAACTGTGGCGGTGCTTTTTGGTGCTTTTTTGCCCTGTTCCTTTTGTGTTTCCCTTGTGTGCCTGAACCTCCTGCAGAGGGGTAGAAAATCTGCGTCCTAAATACAAAAGGAAAAAGAGACAATGTGATGCATGAGGAAGACACTTGGAGCTACTGTTTTCATTTTGCAGAAGTAAAATTTAGGTCATATTGCAGGTCATGTTTTAAATATATCTGTTGCTCTGTGCTTACAGTTTGTGTAGCCTGTGTGCAGCTGCCCTGGCTCTGCAGGGTGTGGAGGAGAAGGAACTGTTGTGCTCTGGACCCCAGGCAGCATCTGTTTCCAGACCAGCCACGCAGGAGGGCACTGTGCCTCACTGGGGGTCTGCTCCTGACGAGGAGAAGCCGTTCCCAACCACTATGGAGTGGCCAAGCACAAAGCGATTGGTGTTTGGCGGTCCTGGAGCTCCCCTGAGGAGAGCAGGGACTTGATGGGAATGTATGGCACTGCCTCCAGACTCCTGCGAAAGCAGGGCTCACTCTGGAGCAGCGTAGGTAAGGTGCTTCAGGTGCTCTGTGTCTGGCCTGTGGTCCCTGCAGCGCAGCGTGGGCTGCCTGTGGTCCCAGCCTGTGGTGGATGGTGTGGCTTTGCTGGCTGCCAGTCAGGTATTGACCTGCTGTCTTTGTTGAATGTGCCTTCCCTGCCAGGAACTCTGGACATGGTGTGCCTCTTCCCCCCCTTCCCTGCCCTGTCCAGCTCTTGTCCCAAGGCAGATGTTCCTGTTTGTGGTCCTGAGCCAGAATAAGCAGCAGGTGCCTGTGTGCGGAGACTTGCTGCTCAGTGCAGTGGCTGTAACCAGAGCCGGGAGATTATTTGGCCAGGAAACCCGTCTGGGGACCTCCAGGGACCTGACCGCTCAGTGTCGGTGATGCCTTTCAGTGATATTGGCTTGCTTCGTGCACTTCAAAAAAAAAGAGTACAAAAATGCATTTGGGGAGAGTCTAAGGAAGGGTAGGAGTGGCATGTAATGTGTGAGAGCAGAAAGAATAAGGAATATCAATATCTGATGCCTTTTGAACGTCAGTGGAGGGCAAAGCAGCAGGTGTGTATTTTGGGATGCTGGATGGCTAGGACGGCAGGTGTAACACTTCAGCACATGCTTTTGTAGAGGTCCCTATTGCTTATTATATTTTCTAGTCTGTTGCTAATCTTGTTCAGCAGTTGCTCCTCTTAATTATTTAAGTACTTTTACAGAGATGTGGCAGATTAATCCTTTTAGTTCTGCTTGCTGCCAAAAGAGATTGCCACCATTATTCTCATGCTATGGAAGGAGAGGTTGGAGCAAGGAGAAAGAAGAGCAGGGCTAAATTTAGAAAGGCTGCATTTACACCTGTGTGCTGTTCTGTAGTGGGAGACAAGCATATGGTGGCAGGTTCCAGTCCTGAACTGTGTGAGGTCATAACGGCAGGGGCAAGGCTGGAAGAGTAGCCAAAATCTGGAGGGTGGAGAGTCTTGAGAGTGTCACGACCACGCTATGGCCTCTTCGGTGGTACCTCCTTCTGCAGCCCTTCTGCACCGCTCTCTTAGCAGGGAGGGCAACTGCTGAGGCATCACTTATCTGGTCCTTGCCTCGCTGGAACACAAATATTAACTGACAAACAGTTGCATAATAAATGGCACAATCACTTTGGCTTGTTGACTTCTCTTCCAGCAAAAGAAATAAACAGGGAAAAGTAGGAAAGTTAACTTATAAACCAATAAATTGTTATTGCGCTTACGTTACTGTGGCCTGAGGCTTGCATGATGCCTGCTGGACTGCTGTCTTCTAGAAGCTCAACTTGGAAGAAACACAGAAATGTTTACTTGTTAAATATACAGGACAACATGATTGCTTTAGGCGCTGTGGTGTAACGTGCGTGCAGCTGATTCCAGTGGTATGCCATCTCCTCGTTGCCTATTTTCCTCAGAACACTTCACAGAGCAGTTTTTAAGCCTCGCCTGGCTCTGTCCGCAGGAACCTAGTAATTTTCTTGAGCAGAAGTGTCTGAGGTTGAAAGCTGCTCTGTCAGTGTTTACTAAAAGGTATCCAGAGTGGAAATGTAAATCTGCCAGAGCAGATCTTGTGTATATTTGGGGTTGCCTGAGTTACCTCTTGTTAGGAACGTTAATGCTGGCTCATTAAGACTGCCTCCTCTCTACTGCTGGTGCAGGCGTTGCTTTCTAAATATTGATGTAACAGCTTCCTCACTGGGACGTGGTTTGCAGCCTGGCTGCTTCCATGGGATGAATTCCTGTCATCTGCTGCTGTGCTGGTGTGCACGTCCTCACACGCGTGTGTGTGTGTGCACCAGCCTCCAGCCAGAACTTGTATAGCTCGGTTAAAGCCATTTGCTTTTGTGCTGTAGAACATCCGTTCCTGCGGTCGCTCTGCTAGTTGCCGCCTCCATCTGTTCACAGCCAACTTGTTTCTTCTGTAATGTGGTCGCAGTTGTACATGCGATTCCAGCTGAGGTCTTGCAGTGCTATTAACGTGCCGTTTATTACTTCCTTATCTCCACAAACACTCTGAATAACATATAAAGATCATGTTTGCCACTTTCACAGCTGCATCCCTTTGGTTCTGCCATCCTGACTAGCTCATTGGTCTGTCTCCTCCTTTATAATTCCCGATGCAGAGTTTTCTTGTTAAACTCTTGGATGTAGTTCCTTTCTTGTTATTATAGGTCTCAAATTGTAACTTCTTTCTTATGTAATATTCTGCTCTTCCACTGTGTTGAATTTGCTTCCCAACTTAATTTCATCAAGTTTTGGTGCTCTCTGCTGACTTGCAGCAAGGCTGTCAGCAAAGTTAGTTTGCAAGATGACTCCCAAGCCCTTTCCAAATAACCTCCATCCGGGGCAGTATTTTCTTTAAATCATTTTGCTGTCGTCTTCTCTTGGCCTAATTTTCTTCCTTTTTAAAAGCTTAGATAGTCCCTGTCTTCGCTGGCTGAATTCCCCATGGGACGGTATTGAAGAAGGGGCAGTTATTTCAGTAAAGAAAGAGACTGGGTTAGTTTGCACAATGTGTCTTTGATAAACCTGCCTTATGTTTAATCCTGGTTTCCATTTATTGCTGTCTCTTTAATTATTCTTCCCTTCACAATACTTACAGCTTTGTCTGTTATGAGATAAAGCTAATAAAACCCACGGCAGTGTCTCCCCAGCCCGTTTTTAATAAAGGCATTGTATTTGCTGTTCTCTACCCAACACAATTCATGAACTGATGGATGGTTGGGAATATCAGATGTTGAACCTGTCGGAGATGTATTTGGCTGTTCGTAATTGTGAATTAATTGTTGTTTTGGTTTTTTTCCCCCCCATATTCATGCATTAAACTTGCAAGTTTTGCTTCCTCCTTAGTTATGCCAACTCTGTTACTGTACCTCTGTTATTAGTTGTCCTGGCCTTTACACTTCCCTCTCTCCCCACCCCAGCATCTGTGTCTTAGATGAAATGGAGGTATTTAGTCTTGAGGTCATGGTTAAGTTTTTTGTTTACACACACCATATGCTTGAACAGGAGAAGCCTGGATGTAGAACTCAAGATGCATCTGTGAACTGTGGAAAGTCTGAGCCTAATTGTCTTGCTCCAGTTCCTCAGGGAGGTGATGGCAGCTCTAATCACTGGCTCAAATCACGACACATTAAGAGAAAATAGGAGGGGGGGGAAGGTGTCTTGAAAGTTGAGGTGAATGGTCTCTGCTTGGGAGTGAGGGGCAGAGGAGGAGAAGGTCAAGTTTTCACAGGATTCTGGTAAACAGAGTGAGCTCAGCTATTAATGGTTAATAGCTGCGAGAGGTTGCCAGGCTGTGATGTTTGTACATTATGTCGTCTTCTGAGAAGAAACTGTTTGGGTGTAATTTTGAAAATTTTACATTGTTTGTTCCAAACATAGCTGTAGCCCCAGCTGTGAAAAATGTTTGTCAAATGTAGGAATTTTTTTTGCCTCTGTAGCGCTGGTAATTTTTTTGGAACAGGAGAAGGGAAAGCATACACTCCACCAAGGGAAGGTGGATGAGAGCGAGTTAGTCACTTTTCCATGTTTAGATCCTGGTGTGGGAAAGGATCTGTCTGAGCAGAGAGAGGTGACACTCAGTGCTCCTGGGAAATAAAGCTTTTGGGAACTCAGAAGCCCAAGGAGAGCCAGTGGGTAGGTATAGCCTTGTATCCTTTGGTAGAAGCTTTCCAGTCCATCCTAAGCCTCTGTCCTCTCCCAGCAAGCTATACCAGGGGCCAGATGTTCCTTTGAGCCTGTGATAAATGCCATTTTGTGATTTGGTTTGAATGGCGCAATGTGAGCGTGGGAGAAGAGGCTGAAGATTCATGTCCATGGCATGTGTATTCACTTTAGTACCTCCCTTGCTAAATAGCAGGTTCTTGTCCTGATCTGGTGGGGCATCTCTCCTCCCTTTACAGTCCAACTTCCAGGTGAAGTACAAGTATCACCACCAAGCATCACTGTGAGGCTAGTGGAATACGGAAGGAGGTATTTTTGGCTTGATCCTGAGGTTGGTTTTGGTTGTCTGAGCCATAGCTCCCTGGTGCTGAGAGCTGCTGCTTTTGGGGTGGCTCTTGCAGACCTCTCCATCTTCTGGACAGCAGAAGCTTTGTCCCTGGAGTGAGCAGAGCCACATGTTCCCTAATTTAGTGGCAGATGTGTTTCAGGGCTTAGGTAAGTTGCTGGTTTTGAGGGAAACATGAATCATGTTGGCTACTGGGGAGTCTGATGAATAACCCTGCTGTGTGGTTACGGGCTTGAGGATATTTTGCCGAGAGGTGCCACTGCACTCCTGGTTTCCATTTGGCCTCCCTTAAGAAAGGTGGGGTCATCCTGGACCTGGGCTATTTCTAGTTTGGAAGGGCTCATACTCAGCTGATGTTTCTGAGAAAGCAGCTGAAACTTAAGTCATTTGGGGTTACTTTACTAGCCAAGGGTTGTGGACCTGCTGGAGTCACACTCACAGGCGGGATACGAGCCCTACAAAGCCAGAATTGTGTGATTTTTCATAAATCTGCATCAGATCCCCAGCTAGCAGAGGGGCAGCCCACATCCCTCAGTTTTGGCCCTGGAGGGAATGAGCCGACCTGGGGCTGCCACAGGGAAGGACAGAGCACCACTCCCTCCTGGCCTCCCTCCCATGGCATTTTGGGGAGCTTTGCCTAGGAGCAGGTTTGGAAAGCTCCAGCTGTGTGTCCAACTTCCCAGTGCAGAGAGCTGTAGCTCTGTCCCCTGCCATGGGCTCTGTGTTGGACCAAGGGGGACATAGAGCACCGGGATTCTGCACCGGCCCCCATCCCACCACCCCTCCTGGACCTTCACAGTGCCTCCGGGTGCCAGCAGAATGAAAGCTGGTGTGCAAGACAAGAAGAGGGCAGAGTGCCATCCTGCAACATGGTGGGCTTAAAAGTATAAGTGAGATTTGTCTTTTCTCTACACTTTCATCCAAACGAGACTTTAAACAAGAAGTAAATTAGTATCATGAATAATGGAAACCAAAACTAAATGGATGATTATAATTGAAACATTTGAAAGAACACACAAATCCTCCTAAAGCAGGTGACCTTGTCTGTAGGGATCTCCCAAACACACTGCCAAAGGTGGCTGGAAGGCAGCAAGAGGTCAGGACCAAAAATCCAAGGGTTTCTTTAGATACATTCAGTACCTGCCACATGCAGGGCAACAGGAGTAGCTGGGGTTGATGGTGGGAAGATCTTCTGCATGGCTGGCAGTGGTGGGTTTGCTCTGACAGTTTTTCCTGCTCTTCCTTTTAGCTTCATTTTCATTTTTTATTACTACTTCTCTAAAATTTTGTTGTGTTTATGGTCCATGATCTCTGGTATGCAGGATCACCAGATGGTTGTCTTGCTGTGTATTCTGATGTGTTCTGTCTTGCATCTTTCTGAGGTGATTATTCAGCATCTTCCTTCTGTCTAAATCTCCTTGATCTTTCAAAGCTGGTTGTTATTCCTTGTGTTCCTTGCAGTGCACACATGCCAGCTTCTGACTTGTACCATCTCTCATTTCTACAAGAAGCTCACAAAGCCAGCAGTGCTTGATATGTAGTCTGAGCTGTGGCTGTGACGGGTCATTCTGGCAACTGCAGCTTATGATTAAAAAGAAAATCAGTCACTGTCATCTTGGACCCCAGCACCAGTGATTTGACAGTCCACAATACATCAGCTTCTTCCTCATCAGAGGTTCTTAGACTCAGGACTGCCCCAAGGGTTGTCCTCTGACTCAGGCTGCTACCAGAAAGCTCGTCTTATTTTGACAAGCACAGCCAGCCACATGATTTCCCTGCCTGAAGAAGCTGCAGTGAGACCCAGGGGACCCTTGAATTCCAATTTTTGGTCAGATCTTCAGGGGCTTGGTGGGTGGCTTCAGAAGAAGAGCAGAGGGTAAGACCTGCGATTATTGTTGCTGCATGATCACACCCAGGAAATTCCCTTACGTGCTTGGTCCTCCTGGGTATTTGGAGCCGTCACATGGGCTTTCAGGCAGGGCTAGGACTGCCTGTCGCAGCCTCCAGTCTTGCAATTCAAGTGCAGGACAGCAGCTGCAGCTGAGATCGTCTCCCCCAGAAAAGGGAACCGGTTTGCAACTCTGTTTTCAGAGCATTGAACTTGGCATCTCGTGTGACCACTGTTCATGGTTGCCAGAGGTCTGCCAAGGATGCTCCATACTCCTTGCTGTGTGAACTTATGGAACTTCCTACAGCCCTGGGGGCACTGAGGGCACATACCCGTGCGTGGGGTGAGCAGGGAAAGAGGGGGGCTGCTTCACCCAGTTAATGAGCTGGTCAAATATCCCCAAATGTCCAAGGTGTTGCATGTATCTTATGAATGTGTGCCTCAGTGCAAAATACTGATAAGCTGATTAATTTTCCAGAACTGTCACCCTTGCAAAAAAGTGTAGTCATGCAGGGTTAGTTTTCATCTTCCTTCTCACTCCCACTTTCTGTGGTGTGTTAAAATTGGATTTTAATTGAGTATCTTGTCCCCAGCTGTATCTTTTAATGCTAGCATTTGCTGTTGCTACTAGAGATATTTTAAATAGGATGGAAGGTCATCCATAGGATTATCTGTGGGGATGTGTGGCCCACATTAGGAAACGATTTAGACAACAGAGCAAAGGAAATTTTATTTGTAAAATGTCTTTAATTTATCGCATCTCGTTCAGAGTTGGGGGCAAGGAAACGATTCAGTTGAGGTCTGACGAGATGATGTATTGATGGGTACGTAGGTGCAGATTGCAGAAAGCCCAGGAAAGGGTCTTGCGTCATCTGTGGCAAGAGATGAGCTGTGTAGTCTACCAAACACAACTGTCATGGGTTGGACAGGTTTCAAAGATTTGACAGCTGGTTTTATGTCCCCTTGGAGCTGAAAGATCGAATGCAGGCTGGCTGAGCTCCAGCTGCCTCCTGCTATGGTTTGGCTCATGGTATCGCTGTTAAAGGGAAGGACCTGAATCAAATTGAGCATGAGAGGAAGGACATTTAGGATGAGCCCGATGGTCACAAAGTACCCCATGTCTGTAGGCTGGAGGGAGGTACCAGCACCTCAAAAGAGAGCACAGGGGCTTGACCTTCCTGGAGACATCATTCCCAAGTTGCCAGCGTATTGTGCAACTACCAAAGCAAATGTGCAAAAGGAGATGAGAGAGGAAAAACTGCCAAGCATTTTTGGTGCTGGAGACTTGGGTTCAAGTTCAGCTCTTCTCCATGTTCATAATAGACTTGAGCAAACTGCCGGCCTTTCCTTGCTCCACTTCTCCAGAGTGGAGCAGAGCTCCTGTGTTGAGAGGGCGTTCAGTGATGTCAAAGCCTTCAGCGCTGGTGTGGGCTCACCTGCGGCTCCTGCTTACGGGCCCGAGCGGCGTGTGCTGCCGCCGCTTTGCTTGGTTTGTGCAGACCCAGCACCAGCTCGTTGGGAGCTCAGGGAGGGGAGAAGGATGCTGGGTATCTCATGCGCACTGTTCCAGCACTCTTGTTCAGTCCTTAACTAATGCATAGAGTAATATAAATAGCTTATTAAAATGCCAAAAAAGATCATGAAACGTACTTCGGCTGGTTTTGTTGGTGTTTTTTTTTTATTTTTAGTAGGAAAATGTATCTGTACATTCCTCAGCATTTTAAGGACATACCTATAATAACCTATGGCGTGAAAATAATTTATTTTCTGGTTTTATTGATAACAGAGCCTACAGACTTGGGGAAAAGTGTGCAAACTACTTCTCAGCCTCCCTTCCAGACTGATCCTCTTGGATAGAACCAAAAAAGAGCTGCAGTCATTCAGCCTTTGATGTGCAGGAGGCCAGGATGGATGATATAATGATTCCTTTAGGCCTTGCTTCCTGAAGGTATCTCCTTATCCTCATTTAACCAAGTAGTTAAAACGTTGCCTGCAAGCAGATGGCAGGATGCCTACTGCTTCTCCCTGCCCGGTAGGGAAAGGATGTGGGGGTGAGGAAGAGAGTTTGTAAATTAGAGACTTGTTTTGTAAATTAGTTCATTCTTTGTCTGACTTGTGAAGCTGGTACCTCCGCCTTGCGGCTCAGCAGAGGAGGTGAGAGCAGGAGAAAGGAAGGAGCTGGAGAAAGACGTTATGCAAAGGAGACTGCCTGGGTGTTGAGATGAAGCTTCCCTGGGGGAGGTTTCTTGGCAGCCTCTCTGTGTTAGGAACTTGGACCTGCTCGGCTGCAGTATCATGGGATATTGCTGAATATTCTCAGAGTTTCACCAGTCTCTGAAAGGTCTCGCTGAAGTATTGTCCTCTCGGCAGTTGTGTCATGAGGGACAGCGGCTCTGCTGTGGCAGTTCTACTCTGCTTACAGGGAGAGAACAGGAAAAGTCATGACAGACAAAAGCTTTCCCGTGGTCTGTAGGGTTCCAGAGGGGCCACCGCAGGAGACCAGGACTGATGTGGGGCTTTTTCAGGCTGATTGCATTTTGTGGTGGTTCAAGGGCATTTCTGTGTGGGGCAGAGCCCACCAGGCTGCTACTGGAGTGACCATGCTGCGTTCTCTTGGCAGACTGGATCCTGCCAGCATGTTGGGCTGGCTGAGCACGGTGCTGGCTGGCCTCGGCCCCCGCAGCCCTGGGTGGCTGCTGTGAGCAGGGTGTCACAGGGGCTCCAAGAGGAGTGTCATAATGAAGAGCAATACCTTCTGTAGTTTAAACTCACTCTTTCCCCCTTCTTTTCATGTTGTCTTTTCTATGAACCTTTGAAGAAGGCCTTCTTAATTAAGGCTTTCCCAATTGGGGTTTTTGCTTTTGAAAGAAAAATTGCTTTGCGTTTGGGGTTTTGCTTTTGAAAGAAAAGTAAGGAACAACTTTCTCATTTAACATCTGTTCTGGCTCTTTTTAACTCACTTGCTGTTTACCATATTGAGTTTTCTCTTAAACTTCTTTCTGCTTGTGTTGTCTTGCACGTTGCCCTCTTTTTGCTCTCTACAGGAAAATTATATTGTTGCTTTCTGTGTCGTCATTACTAACTTCCAAAGTGGTGTGATCTCCTGATCTTCTCTGTATGGTAAAATTAAATCAGTTATTTTGTGGTGATTTTTTTTTTTTCCTTAAAGCTATTCTGGGCTCTGTACTGGAGTTGTTCTTCCTTTGGGTTTAACGCTTCAAAAATGAACTATTGATTTCTGGAAAAAGTCCTGTTTTTTACATATTGCTCCTAGGAAGGTGCATGAGCATAGAAATGTTCCTGGGTAATTACTGCAGGGCAGCACTTTCCACAGAAGCTCTTCTGGTGGATAGTCCCCTTTAGACCCTCCTTGAAGCTGGCCCAAGTCTTCCATACTTGTTTCATGCCTTCAAACTTATTCATTCTCCCAGAGCTACAGCAGTGGGCAGCTGGAGGTGGGTAGGGCAACCTTGGCCTTAGGTACTTTGGCAAAAGGCTCTGTTGGGGGCTAGCTCTGGTCTTGAGACTCCTGGCAGTGTGTGGTTTCCATCTTCCAGATGGGAGGAAGAAATGATTTCTTCCCTTTCCTCATTTGTTTTTTGTTGTTGCCTCTTGTGTGATGCTCAATACCCTCAGCTCTGGAGAAGGATCTTCTCTCCTCTGTACTCCAGCTTTTCTGTTACAGAGGCTGTAAGAGAAAGCACAGTCTCTTCCATTCCTCAGGTTTAGAAGGCTCAGGGGATAATGTATGGTTGGACTCGACGATCTCAGAGGTCCCTTCCAACCATGAAAATTCTGTGATAGTTTAGGCTTTTTTGTGTAATTGCTGGTGATTACATATGTATGTTGTGGAGCAGGTGTGTCAGAATATCTACAGATGATCCTTGCGATTTCTAGGGTGAGGAAATAAACTCTTAGATTTTGTGAGGAAACTGTTGGAGGATAAATGCATCTTCATTGACTTGTGATAATGAAGTTGCAGGTCTTGAAAAGGCCGCACAGTGTTCCAGACTATTTTATGACCGAGATATTTTTATTTTGTTCCATTTAGTAAAGGTGACTTGCCTGACTTCTGCCACATTCAGAAGTGTTGATCGTGGTCATCGGACGTAGGTAGTGATCCTTTATTCTCCCTGTAGAACACTGGCACATCTAGCAGACAAGTTTCACTTGTCCTTTTTCCTTTTATTTTTTTTTCTTTTTCTTTTTTTTTTCTTGAACCTTGACAAAGAGAAAGAAATAAGTTACCTTTAGAAGTGGAGACTGGATTTTTAGCCTCTTGTTCAGATTGCTTGTGATGTAGAAGTGGTGGATTTCTTGTGTCGTTCTTTACCAGCTCCTTCCTTTTCTTACACAGATGTATACATTAGTCCAGTTGTTGAACAGCTTTCTTCCTTTTCCATCTAACAGTTTTACTTATTTGTGGGCTTGCTTACTTTACTTTTTTGAGAAATTCTTTAAGGAGTGAGAAATGATTTGTACTTTTACACTTCATGTCTATTTCAGTTATTCAATTGACTTTTGAATCAACCAAAAAGGCTTTTATGGCGTGTTGCATAGTCTTGCCTATGCAGCTGCCTGTCATGTTGGGAGAGGTCAGGCTCTAAGCTGTGCTGGGTTGGGTCCTTTGGAGATCCCATAGAGTCTGTTTCCATCTCCAGGGCTGGTTTTTCAAGGGAGCACAGGTAATCTACTTACCCTTTTACTGTAAGTGTATGATGGCTTTCCTATGGGACTCTCAGTTCCCTTTCTGTGGATTCTGGCTCAGTGCACATCTCTTTACTTGTTTTCCTCCTCTTTTTTTTTTTTTTTTTCTTTTTTTTTTTTTTTAAGCTTTTCTTCCTCATGTCACTGCTGGGGATGTTCGCATTCCCTGGATGCCTTTTAGAAAGCTGTTAAGTGGTTTATCCTTAAAATGCTCATCTTGTGGAGAATTTTTGTTGCTGTTCAGGCAGTGATGTGTTTTCAGTGGAAGAAGTTTGCGAGATCACTGAGACGCTTCTGTGTTGTACAGTTAACCTGTGGATTTACTGCTGGGATGCAGTTTGAAAAACAAGCCAGGCTTTTTGTGTCACCTTGGGTGAACACCTATGTTTGCTCCTGCTGCCGTCATGGCTGTTCTGACCCCTTACGGGCGCAGGCAGGTCTTGGTGTGCACAAACCACATTGTTGTCTTATTAGAGGGGAAAACATTCAGCTGGTTGGATCACAAACCCCACTAAGAAGAGAATAAACCCCTGCAGTTGTGAAGCTCTTTTTTAAAAGTTCCTTCACAGGAAAACATTGCCCTCTTGGAGGGGAGGTGTGGAGGAGGCTGCATTCAGACCTGATTGCAGGAGTGGGGTTTGTGTGATAGCTTAGCCCTGTTCTCTGAGAGACTTCTCATCATTTGTCCTGGGCACAGAAAAATCAAAAGAAATCTTGCCTGAGAAGCCTTTTCTGTTCCCTCTGCCTGGGGAGGCTGCCTGAGCCCTCACCTGTTGGAGAGCAGCCCCATGTTTCTGGGGTTGGGAGCCAGCGCTGTCACCCCTGGGGCTCTTGGAGCAAGTCCCAGCCTCTGTCTGTTCCAGTCTCCTTTCTCTCTGCCACGCACCTTCCCTTGCCTAGAGCTAAAACAAAGAGCCAAGAATTAATTGTTTTGTGTTTCCTTTTTTCCCCCTTGTTGCATTGTGGTCTGATTGGTATCTGGGCTCATTGGACACTGGAAGCGTTCGCTTCCCCTTCTCCAGAGGCAGGTGTTGGAGAGCTGGCTAAACGCTTGAATACAAAAGCACGGGGATGGGCTGAGCCAGGCGGAGATCCTTCCATTCCTGCTCTTCCTTGACTCCCCATGGCATCGCAGTTGGTGGCAGTGGAGTCACAAAGAGGGATGCTGGTGCTCAGCATGGCTGATGCACAACCTGGCAGGCTGCAGGTGCTTTGGCAGAGCCTGATGGAGTAACTGGTGTCAGGCTTCACATTTTAGCCTCTCCATCCTTCATTAGTTTGGGGCAGTGAAAAGAGGGACATGCTTATCCTTATGGCATTGCAAGTGCTGGATAAAAAAAAAGTGCTGTTTGCAAGCGTAGATGCCCCATAATGTGTGTGGGGAGGGAAAGGGCTTAGAGCTTGGAGTAGTCCAGGTGGGGTGGTGGAGCACACATGCAGGACCCAGTGTGGCACTGATGGATGCGGGCTTGGCTTCCCCCTAGACTGGCTCTGCAGGATCCTGCACTCCTCTAGTTTCAAAACAAGCCAAGGGATCTTCTGGAGGTGGTGTTTCTGTCCATTACTGCAGGCTACAAACGGTAGATAATATCCCACCTGTGGAGGTTAAATAAACTTTCCCAGACTTGTGGTGTAAACAAAGGTTAAATAAATAAATAAAGTTTATTTCACATCTACCATGGAATTTCACTGACATGGAGTTTAACTTGGTGCTCAGAAAAGGGCTGTGAGGGGAGAAGAGAAAGTCACTGTGAAGTGTGAGGAAGAGGAAGATGCAAAGGGGGAACAGGGGAAACCGAGCGACTTAAAGGGTTAGAGATTTGAGTGGAAATGATTATGTTAGTGTTGCTTTAAGCCTTGTCATGTAGACTTTAGGACTATCAACCCTCTCAAACACAGGGCTTGTTTTCCAAATAGAAATCTGAGTTGGGATAAATGCAGAGGCATTGGGCAGCATCTCTTCAGTGGAGCTTAATGAGATACGAAAAACTGAGGGAAAGAACAAAATGGGCTTCTTGGATTCAGCAGATGGTGCAATTGTAGCAGGGCAGTGAAAGCTTCCAACTGTGTTGGTAACTTCATTGGTTCTTCACCTTTTCCTTTTATGTGCATTAGACTTTTGGGCTTTATCATCCGTGTGAACCCCTGTAAAATATTGATCCCATAATCCAAGGAAGAGACGGGATTTTGGAAAGAGGAGGGGGAAGCACCTTGGTCACCTTTGATTATGGGTTCCACCCTGTTGGGGCGGTAGTGGGCTGCTGGGGTGCTGAGGGTTTGAGTTCCCAAAGGACCACCCAAGTTTCTTGTGCTTTGGGAGCAGCTTGATAGTAGAATACCAGCCCTGACTTGAACCAGAGGGCGGGGGCAGTCGCTGTGGTTTTGATCAGTGTTGACTGAAGAGTTTTGGAGCTTCGTGGCTTGTTCCTAATTAAAGCCTTGAATCTGTTGATACTGGGCTGTGCAGCGGTGCTGGGGAGGTGGTGGTGGCCCATGGGACAGCCCTTTCCCGCGGCATCCTTCTGACATTTCACCTCTCTGTCTTTTTGCTTTCTTGAAAATGGCTGAGGCTGCCTCTTGGGGCTTTTTTTGTGGATGTTTCTCATTGCTGGTTTTTCAGAGAAGCGCTTGATCAGGAGACCATGTTTCTAGTAATTATGCTTCATATGGACCTATTTTCTTATGCATTTAATAGGGCTCTGTCTTTTCAGCTTGTACTTGGCCTGAACTCTTGAGCAAATTAAATTATGTCAGGGGCCTTCCACAAGTGAGATGGGCATTAAAATCTTTGATTTTTCTCAGGGCAATTATTGTGACCAGGTGAGGAAGAGGAGGCTGTTCAGTGAGTGATGCAGGGCAGAAACGTTAAGACCCCTTCATTAGTAATGCTGAAGTTCAGTATTTCAAGCTCCTGACTTCAGTAGCCTGCTCATGAGGCAGGAATCCCGGGGTGACCTGTGGGCTTTGAGCAGTGCCTGGAGATACCCCTTCAAGGGAGTTTCTTTTTACCAGGTGCCCTTGCCTTTTAGCTCTGCTGAGAAAGCCATTTTTGAAGATGAGAAAAAAAAAATTCCCTTAGTGCACCTTCTAATTGTTCATTTAGGAGCAGAACTTTCCTCCAGCTGGGAGGGCTTAAGGCTGCTGTAAAGTGCTAATTAAAAGTAATAGTGATAATGAAAACAGATGTTTTCAAGAAGAGTAAGTGGTATTGGGGCACCAATCTGCTGTCTCTGGCTTCTCTGCAGGAGAGTGAGCTGGTGTCCCCAGTGCTGCGTTTCCAGGAGGACTGGGGAACAGGGCTGGATCCTGGGTGGCTCTCTCTGCTTTGAAAAAAGAGGATGGTTCTTGATAAAGCGTGGAGTTTCGGTGCAGGGCTTGCCTCCCATGGACAGAGCTACCACCTCTGATATGCGTGCTGCCTTCCAGTGCCAGGTGTGGAGGGGTGGGTGTGCCAAGGTGGATCTGAGTCAATGCACTGAGGCTGGGATGTGGAGAGGCAGGCAGGCTGCTGCCGACCGCAGGGTAGTAGTATGGCATCGATGGAGCTTTCAGACACGGTTACAGGAGGGACAATAAATAATGCTGAAAGCAATGGGCTGCAAGCACTGCTTGATCCACAGCAGATCAGTTGAGGACTTCACAGTCCTGCATGTCCCAGTGCCTTCCAGTAACGTGACTCTCACTGCTGCAGTCATTCTGGGAGCAATGAGTTTTGCAGAGAGGAGGGGACATGCTGGTTAAAAAAATATCCCATCTCTTGGAGCTATATTATCCTTTTTCTCAGCTGTAGTTTATTAGGAACTGGGAAAATGCTGTTATTTAACTGAAATGAGTTTGAGTAACTTTTTTTTTTTTCTTTTTTTTTTTTCCCCCCTCCCCAGGAGCAGAGCCTTATGCACGTAGGTTACAATTGCCAGCAATCTTTTCTGGGGAGTCTTTGTTATCTAGGTCCACCATGCTTAGCAAGTGCTGTTACTGTTAGAGCATTAATTACCATGCCTAGTATTAAAGCGGTTTACATGGGGAGCTTGGAGTTATTCAGCTAAGGTTAGTCTCTGGCTTAAGAGGCTTTCTGCGGTAGCTTTCTGAGCACAGAGGTATTAACAACACAGAAGACAGAGAAGACCACTTGAAATTTCATCGACCCTTTTTGGCTGCTGTGTTAGGTGGGGTTTTTTTGTTTTGTGTTTAAAAGATTGATCTGTCTCTCCCATTGCCTGGTCTTGCTGACTGTAAGTGGTGACCTTTCCAGGCCTTAGTGGGAAAGTGTGGGTGTCTGAAGGAAGGGCTGGCTGTTCAGTAGCTATCTTCATGACCGTTATTTGACTTTTCCTCTTGTACTGTAGAAACAACCTTTCCCACTGCTCAAAAGTTGATATATTCTGTAGAGCTTTCCATAGGTGACCGGAGAATTTATTGCCTCATGTTTGTTACTTGTCCCTCTTGAAGACTTAAGTTGTTCAGAAGCTTTGTTGGTTGTTGAAATGTCCCCTATTTTCTCCCATTTTGTGGAGGAGTAGAATAAAATTGTTAAAGAGACTGAATAATTTTCTGGAATGTTGTTCTAGAACAGGAGAGGGGAAACAATTCCAGTAAGGCTTCAGGGAGGTGCCTCTACGCCATGTCCTAGTGAGTATGATCAGTGATGCTCGGCTCATCTCCCAACGAGGACCCTGCAGGACTCTGGCTCCATGGACCACGTCTTGCAATGAGGTAGTTTTCATGTAATGCCGGTGTTTTGCTTGCTACATGGCTGAGAAGCATGCATGAAACGGGAAACCTTATGTGTAGACTTGAGCTGTGTATGTTAGTGCTTGAGATGGAGAAATGAGCTTTGCAGAAGGCTTGTGGAGCTGGGGTTGGCTGTAAGTGATAGTGGATTTTCTGGGAACAACAAAGGGTCCCTTGTCTTGAAGAACCCGGTGCTTGGTGCTGGCTGCAGTTGACTCTTCTGCTCCTCCTGGTCCTGGCAGAAATGGAAGGGTGGAGGCTGACCATTTCTAAGGGTGACACAGAGGAAGATCTCCTCCCCTTTGCTAAATTTTAATAAGAAATAATTGTTTTCATCTTGCTTATATTCAGAATTACTTATGAGCAACCCCAGCCCTCTGAGACCTCTGTGATGAGTTTCGTGAGGTCTGCAGCCCATCATAACGAGTGTTTTGAGGTGAGAACAGACAAGTTTTAGAAGCCCATGTCTAAAATCTCCAGCCTCTTAAGGCAGTGGCTGTATGGTATGACATGTTCAGTCATCGGAGCACCAATTTCGATCACTTTGAGTCATCATTAACTTTTTAACTGCTCTGCAAGCAAGCTGGAAAGGTAAAACACCTTCTTCACCGGTCTCCTTGGATACAGATGTGCATGGGAAGGACCAGCCTGGAAAAAAGGGATTGGTTCAGCAATGGAAGGAGGAGAGGGTTGTGAGGGTGTGTAAAGTTTTGTCTTTCACCCTTGAGAATAACTTGGTTCAAGAATCCTTCACTGACTATGTTTGTGGAGGAGGTGGCAACCTTTTAAGGGGAGGGAGGCACCAGGGAATGGGCAGACTGGGTGGTAGATACTAGAGAGTAGGGAGATCACTGGGATCCTGACAGCATGAAGAGGAGAAGAAAGAGGGGAAAAAGGGCATTAACCAGAAGCACCATCTGAGGTCTAATACAGGTTGAGGCCAGACCATAGTAAGATTGCTTTGACTGGTGTAAAGTTTATTTTGCAAATGTCAACTGTGATTACTCAGAGAAAGTGA
Organism: Pedionomus torquatus; assembly: GCA_013398155.1. Classification (NCBI taxonomy): domain Eukaryota; kingdom Metazoa; phylum Chordata; class Aves; order Charadriiformes; family Pedionomidae; genus Pedionomus; species Pedionomus torquatus. The sequence goes on along the minus strand of VZRU01013786.1, from coordinate 282,860 downwards.
CCCAGACTGCATGAAAGCAGCCAGCCAAAACGGTGGAGTTTGCACCGAGCGCTGCCTGCAGTCTGTAGCATATGGTCCTTCGGGTTAATACTGAGATGAAGCTGTCAGAGCCTTGTCCGTACTGGGAGATAATGGGACCCATACTCCATAATTAGTGCCCGTAGAGCTGCTGACAGAACCCTGGAGCTTCAGCTCTTGTTAAACTCATTTTCAGCTGTCATTTGGCAGTGGTGGCAACGTGAAGCCCAGTTATGTTATATTTTCCATTCCTGTTCCTGCTGATGGAGAAGTAATAGATGCTTTTGCCAGAGTAGATAGAATCTGGCAGTTTGTGTTTTGCGTATCGTCTAAAGGCCAGTTGATGCCTGTTACTGTGTTTAATTCAAGAGAAATTTATTGGTATTTGAAGTGACTTTAGAATCAAAATTTTGTCTTGCTTTGTGCTGGTAGATCAGTTGCTCGTGTTGCAGGCCCCTGGTGGCAAGCTGACAAGCCACCGTGTGTCACCTGTTTTTGAGGTATGGCCTGGGTGCACTCACATCCCGTGGTACACAGAAGCGGATCTCACAAAACAAGAAAGAATTCCTAACACATTGCAGAGTAATTAATGTCCCTGAAGGGAAAAACTCTATTAAACCTTCTAGAAAGGATGTAGAANTTTCAGCTGTCATTTGGCAGTGGTGGCAACGTGAAGCCCAGTTATGTTATATTTTCCATTCCTGTTCCTGCTGATGGAGAAGTAATAGATGCTTTTGCCAGAGTAGATAGAATCTGGCAGTTTGTGTTTTGCGTATCGTCTAAAGGCCAGTTGATGCCTGTTACTGTGTTTAATTCAAGAGAAATTTATTGGTATTTGAAGTGACTTTAGAATCAAAATGTTGTCTTGCTTTGTGCTGGTAGATCAGTTGCTCGTGTTGCAGGCCCCTGGTGGCAAGCTGACAAGCCACCGTGTGTCACCTGTTTTTGAGGTATGGCCTGGGTGCACTCACACCCCGTGGTGCACTCACACCCCGTGGTACACAGAGGCGGATCTCACAAAACAAGAAAGAATTCCTAACACATTGCAGAGTAATTAATGTCCCTGAAGGGAAAAACTCTATTAAACCTTCTAGAAAGGATGTAGAAAACTGTAGAAAGTCCAGAGTGGAGAAAAAGGCAATTAAAATACTGAAGAAAATGTTTTAGAGTGGGAAGGTGAGGAGTTTTAAATTTCAGCTGTTTGGAAGGAGGATCCAGAACTGAAATTACAAGTTTTTGCATTTGAGCTCTTGCTTCCCTCCAGAAAAAGGTGAGCATCAGGCATGTGTGCAAGAGTGAGGCCACGAGATGAGTGGTGTGCATGATAAATAGTCCCTGAACTATGTCTACTAATGTGAACTTCTCCATCCAAACAGTAGCCTGGAGTTGGCTTGAGGTTACTGCTTTGGCATGGCAGAGTGTGGAGGACTCTCACCAAGGTTCAGAGGGGCTTCAGATGGAAGATTATGCCCTGGCAATTCTTACTTTTGTAAAAAGCTCGAGACAGCATTAGGAACATCTTGCAGGCACCCTGCAATTATCATAATAAACAGTTTTATCATCTGCTTGGCAATCAATAATGTGGCTTATGCTGTTTTAGTATCTCACTGGTATTGATTACCTTAACAACTGTGCTGCGGTCAGCTTCTGTTAACCCATGCTCTACTGATGGGGCTCATCTGTCCTGCTTCAGGAGGCAAAGGACTTGTACTTTAAACCTCTAGGTGTGTGCCAAAATTAGCAGCAGAACAGGTCAAACCCAGCTTTTAATCAGAGAAGCTTCATGGTAGGATTTTAATCCAGGAAAGTGGAATTGAGCATGTATTCTGTATACGTAATATTTTTTAAAAAGGGTTGAAATGTAATTTTCAGTTTGGGCTTCTAACACTTGTGCAGTGCTTTGTCGGAGGAGTTTCCCTGAGGAGTATGTGCCTCACACCTCTGTCCTCCAAGGAGGGAGGCTGCTCCCTCTGCAGCGAAGTTGTAATGTTTTACCGAGGAGCTGGGCTCCGAACGGGTCTGGCATGAGAGCATGCACTGGGCATCCCCTTCTTTGGGTTCTGCTGGCACTACCAGAGAACTGGCTGAAGCACTGGCCTGCTGGCACATCGCACACCTGCCTGGCCCATGAGAACAAAGGCTGTGGCATCAGGCGTGTGCTGTGAAACTCCACCAACCCCCCCAGCAGCCTCTCACGCTGAGCTGGGGGAGCTGGATGCTGCTGCCTGTGCCAAAGACTTTGTCTCGGATAAGTGAACCCTTGGGGGTGTTTTGACAGCATCGCCTCCGCTTCCGGCAGAGCAGGCAGCGGTTAAGTGTATCAGGTTAGTAGCTTACTCCATTCTGGGAGGAAGAAAGATGACTTTCTATGTCAGTGTCCAGATGGGACTTTAAGGAAAGATAGGACTTTCTGGGATTTGGGTGGACCAAGGTAGTTGGGTCTCGTGGCCCAGTGTTTCTCCTAATGGAATTTCCCATCATTTACTGCCCTGCTGATTTCTGATCAATGAAAATAAAATTGCATTGCCTCCTGAGAGGCTCCATGTATGGCTACAGCCTCCAGCTGTGTCAGTTCCGGTAAGATAATCTCATCAGGCGTGCAAGAGGGTAATAGGAAATAAAAATAAAACCCGCAATTAGCAAGAGGCCAAGCAGCAGAGTAACGCTTTCAATTCTGGAGGTCTGGAGGAGTGTGTGTAACTTCCTTCCCCATCTCCAAAGGTTCCTGCGTCCCTCCCAGGTGTGCCACAATGCAGCCCTAGCTGAGTTCAGGAGTCTGCATGGATCCACCCAGCACATGCTTTGAAACCCGTATTTATCTGAATCTGTGTCAGGTCTCCCTTGTGGGATGGTTAAACTTTCACAAGAGATGTGTTTGTTCTAAAGTGTACCAGGGATGTAGCAGCTGATAGAGAGGCTGCGTACTGTGGACTAGGAGAGCATGAACTTGAGACTTTGAGCCGTCGAGCGGCCTGTAGTTATTGACTCCTGTTGGTTGCTGCAATCAGAAGGGTTCGTTTTGACCAGATAAAGGAAATACTTAAACTGTATCTGAAGTCTAGAGCAGGGCACTGTTTCAGTAGCAGATGGGGGTGCAGATGTTCTGTTTATGGGAACGTGGGACCTCTTGGATCTGCTAGAAGGCACTCCAAATGGGGAGGTTTCCCAATCATACTGGTAGGTTTCTTTACCAGTTTTAAGGTTCTGGGGTATTTAGGTTATCTTCCAGTGATGTAGGTGTGACCAATAAAATTTACCCCATACTAAAATGCTGATGGCCCATCTGAGCACACATCCTGGTGTCCTTTGCAATGGGGCTTTGCAACACCAGCGTGTAATTCAGAACTAACGTATCAGGCAGCCGCGGTGTTTGTCTAAGCATCAAGCAGAATGGTTACTGAATGACCTAATGCCGGAGCCTGCTTCCCTTGTCCAAAGCGTCGGCTTTCCCGAAGGGTGGGAAAGAGCAACTGCGCCCGGGACCAGGCAGCACGTCTGTTTCCTAACAAGGACTGGATCTGAGCCCTGGCAGAAGAGATCTGCATGACTTATGAATCTAACTCTTACCCTCTGCTTGGCCCTTGACACTAGTCTGGAACGCACATGTTGTTTGGGTAAATCAGTAGAAAGGAAAAGCATTGGCAGGACTTCTTCCCGAGGCTTGTGAGCCTGCATCTGAAGAGCGCTGCTCAGAGCACAGTCCAGCAGCGGAGCGTTTGCTTTTCAGGCTGGGCCATCTAAGGTTGGCTCTGTCTTCTCCTGAAGTCGTGTTGCAGGGCTGGTTGAAGCTTAGCGGTGGTAGTTTGTAAGAGCTGGCTCTGGGAATGCAAATGCTTCTAGCATTTCTGACTGGGTGGGGTGGCTGAGTGTGTGGAGTAACTGGAAGATGGGGGGTGGATGAGCCATCAGCAGAGCCACAAAAGCCAGCGGGGATCCCTCACTTTCAGGACATGCCGCCGTGGTTTGCGTCCTGTAGTCTTGCTAGAAAGGCTGCACCTTGTTTGGCAGCTCTTACTGGTAGAAGCTANTATACGTGTCTTTATGGTGTCTGATACTCGGGACAGCTCTCTCTTAACGAGTGTCCCTGTGGGTTAGAAGGGTGTAGGTGTTACCCACTGCGAGGTCTTACAGATGTAACTGCCCTTTGTAATCGGGACCAGGTGGCCCATTCGGAGCTTTGGCAGCTCTTACTGGTAGAAGCTGCTGGCCAGGCTGTTAGGGTAAAAATGGAGGAGAAGAAAAAGGCAAGCTTCAGAACTGTGGCAAAAGGGGAGAAACGGCCAGGCCCTTTTCCCAGGCATTAAGGTGTGGGGGGGCTTGGGGGACCACAGAGTCCGTGCGACAGAGGGAGGCAGTTTGTCCTCAAGAGCTCTTTGGTAGTTTTGGAGTTAGGTCAACAACAGTGCACTGAAAATGCAAACCAGATGCAAATATAGTTATTTATGCAGCAACATAGGCTGGAAACAGCATTTGACGAGAAATGTTGGGTTTTTAGTGCAAAAGGGTGAATTGCACAACTGCAGACTTGTGGAATGTGCGATGTTTTGAAAGAAACCAGTGTGGAAAGAAAATCTGAAACTTCTGTGGTGTCCTACACAAGAGGAGAGAAGTTCTTGCAGGACCTGAAAACAAGCTCCGTGCCTTGGGAGCTTGTAAATGCTGTGTCACTTACGAACTAAGCAAGTGCTTTGCTTTGTGCTGTGGAGAGAAATGCAACTCCAAGCTAGTTTACCTCGGCTAGAAAATACTTTCAGTGCGAAGAGTCTCTCTGGAGGAATAAACGCTCTTTTCCCCAGCTGCTCGCTTAAAACCCTCTGGCACTCCTCTGGATTACTCTGTTCTCAATGGCAGCGGGTTGATGATTATATAAATATTTTCATGTGTAGTACAGTAGCTGGCTCAAAGGGATCAGCAAACTTGGAATAATAGTTCATAGCAAAATGTTTTCTGAAAAGCTGCCTGACTCTTGTAGTACTCTCGTTGGCTCAATTTTAGCTGGTGTGAAGGACAGGGGAAAAAATGTGGATAATGTAGAAGGTTCACCTTTTCAAGGAGACCCTTTCTCTTAAGTTTCGTGCCAAGTGCTTGAGCCCTACAGCTTTCAGCCCTGTTTTGTTCAACGTTTCCTTTGCTTCCTGCTGCTTGAAAAGCTGTTTATGCTAATGATCCTGTGAAGATCTGAGGAACTGGCTGTGCCTATGCATGTGAGCCTGTGTGTAAGAGAGAGCTTGCATTTTCTGTCCCGTTAACGAGCGTGCGCAGTGCAGCACTTGTTTGTGTTGTCAGCACGCCAGTTCTGGAGCGCTGTCGGCTGCCAAAGGCAAGCCCTCCATGTGGTTGTCTTCCTGCTGGGAGAAGACCGTCCTGGCCTTTTGAGGTGCCTGATGGATCTTTCCTTACTGTAGATCACTGTGTGCTACCTCGTCCTCTTCTGGGACTTCGTGCCCTTCAAGACCTATTGGCTAGAATCCCTCAGAAGGGAAAACACTCAGCATGCAGAGGGGCTTCCACGGAGGCATGCGAATTCTTGATTTTGCCAGGATAGCAAACCGATTCATAGGACTACAAAGATGATTAGGGGCCTAGACCATCTTTCTTATGAGGAGAGGCTGAGGGAGTTGGGTCTTTTTAGTCTGGAGAAGAGAAGACTGAAGGGGAATCTGATCAACACCTATAAATACTTACTGGATGGGTGTTAAGAGGATGGGGCCAATCATTTTTCAGTGGTGCCCAGTGACAGGACAAGAGGAAATGGGCACAAACTTGAACATGTAGACTAGCTCCATCTAAACACGAGGAGGAACACAGGTTCCTGTGGAGCCTGCTCTAGGTGAGCCTGCTTTGGCAGGGGGGTTGGACTAGATGATCTCCAGAGGCCCCTTCCAACTTCAGATCGTTCTGAGATTCTGTGACTTGCAGCCCTGGGACTCTTGTCAATGGGTGTTGGAACCTGTGGGCCAGCGTTGGCTGGATTCTCTTCCACTAGCAGGCAGACCTGGCTTGCTAATTCCACTCCTGGTGCAATGGTGTTGGACGTGGCCATGTGTCCAGCTGGAAACAACAGTCTGGCTCTGAGAAATGTCTGCAGAGAAGCTCTAGAAGTCAAAACTGAGCTTGGGTTTTTGGTTGGTAAAGCCTAACCGCAGAAGAGGAAGATGCAGAGCTTGTACAGGGTTTGACAAGACTGATACTTCATTGTGAGCACTCAGCAAACCATGCTTGTTGATGAGGCAGCTCTACTGTGATCAGATGTGTGCCAAAACACAACTTGGTCTTGCTTGGAAAGGTGCAAGGTGTAACTCGCTATGTGAAAGAGGAAAATTACTTTATAATATCTTCTTTAAAATGTTGACTTTGGTAAATAAATATATCAGTATTTTGAGGGGGGGGGGTGTTGGTTGTTTGTTGTTGTGGTTGTTTGGGTGTTTTGTTTTGGTTTTTTTTGGTTAGGAATTGCATAAGAGGAATTCCAAGTCACTGACATTGTAAAATGTTGATGGAAACCTCCAACTGGAAATTGTTCTTCAAGCCCTGCATCCACATTCACTACTATGCTTAGATTTTGGCTCATAAGTACTATTCTGTCCTAGTATTTCAAGTCCTGTTGCAGAATTCTCAACACTTCCTTTAGGCTGGCAGGTATTCTTACTGCTTTCTGGCACCTTAATGAATGGGAGAGAGCAGGAATCCGCAACTTCTGTTTAAGTTAAAAGCATTTTGTGAAACCGGGGATTGAAACTATCTCTATATTGCTACCAAGCTTTAATATCCAGTCCTTGTTGCTTAGGAAATTTAAAAAGATCCATCTATTCTAGGAAGTGACTTTACACATATTTGTGTCATAAAAGCTTCTGCATAAATCTCGTAAAGTGACAACATCCTCATGCAACCTTATTTTACCTTCTTATGTGACCATCCTGCTTACTAAGTGAGACAGTGTGTGATCATGTAATTAAAGACAGTATCTTAATGCATATGTATAAAGGAGCAAAATTTAAGTTGCTTTGGCAATAAACATTCTGCTCTTCCTTGATTTTTGAATTCTTGATCCTAGGTAATGATTTTTATCATGTCTTTTCCATATGCAATTTCCCAAGTGCTATGAGAGTGCTGTGTAGCACGCCAGGTGCAGGGAAACGACAGAAAGCTTTGATGCTTCAGGTTCATTTTGTCACCACTGCAGATGGACATGCTAACTGCCTTGCGTCCCCTTTCCTGAACTTCCTGATCTTGGGAGCTTTGAACATACCCGATCCTAGGGATTATGAATTTTACTTGGCTGCTCGGTCACCTTTGGTACATCCATTCCTCTTAGGCTGGAAGGAGTATCACTACGTGCCATTCCTGAGCCAGGAGCTTCCTGGGTGACCTGAGCTTTACCACTTGCCAGGTTCCGTCGTCTGAGGACACTCTGAAAGACCAAGCTGAGCGTGAAAGGAGGGATGTGCCCAGAGCATCTAAAACCCAGCTTTTGGTCCTTATGCTGTCTTTGCCCCTTGTCTCTGTCCCTTCCCGCTTCTGCTTTGAATCACCAGCACCTGTTCTGGAGAGCTAATCTAGGGTATTCTCTTCTCCTGTATTTATGGTACTGATTTATAGAGCCTCCCTTGGCACAACAGGTAGGTCCGTATTTACAAAGTTTAGAGGCCGTTGTGCAGTTTTCTCCAACAGGAGCCACTCGGTTCAGATGCTGAATGCGAGCATTTGCGTGAGCCGCATCTTTTGTGGAGCCGTGGCAAGAGGCTTCAGAGCTGGCTGGAGTTGGAGCTGCTGCTGCTTGCCAGGATGCTCTGAAGGAGCAGACCCTGCTCATTATAGGGTTGAGCACTTCTCTCCACTGTGTGGCTGTGGGAATAGGCAGGGGGAGGGGTGCCTTGCTGGGTATCTTCCAGGGTAATGGCCGTGGATGTAATGCATCTGCTTGTATCTTTTCCCTGTCCTCGGCACCCTTTTTTTCATGGTGCCATGTGGGTCATTAGCTGAGGGAACAGTTTCTCACTGTCTCTTTCTCCTTTTGTTTTCCTCCTTCCTCATTGCTTCCAGTCTTGGTTTACTGCCAAACAGCCTCTTGTGAAAGGGCCGCCTAATTAACCCTGTGCTAATTAACAATTTAAAATTACACAGCACGGCTGTTCATATTTAATTCTCGGGAAGCCTGGGCAACAGTAGGAACCCCCTCCTCCCTCCCGCTCCTGTCCCTGCCGCCCGTGCTGCTGCTGCCGTGCATCCCTGGGGGGGAAGCAGCCTGGTGTCGCAGGCTGGGGGCTGCCTCTGGAGCCCACAGTTTGCCAGGGGGGTGGAGGGTGTTGGTTTAGCACCAGCCACTACCTGGCGGTGGAAGAATTGCTCTAAGATGGCACGTCTGTCCCTGGGAGGATGGGGACAGGGGCTGGAGGGAGGTGACGGGGGAAGACGCGGGGATTGACTGCACTTGTGTTCTGGACAGAGTGTGGCTGCAAACTGCCTTCTGTGGTTAGTAGAAACTCTGGATGAAAGCATGGGGCATGCACTGCACCGCTTTAGTCTGCACTGTGTCGTCTGATGTTGCCCAGCGGTGGACCGTCGTGGCTGCTGCTCCTGCCCTGATGGAGCATTCCCTGCCCCGTGGTGTCTGCCCTCCTCCAGCTGGTTCCCAGATCTGCTTGGAGGGCTTGCAAGATGCAGCGATGCTGCAGGGAAGGAGCCAGGGGCTTGGCTGGGCTGTGTGCTGGAGCATGGTGGTGGGAGCAACGGTGGGATGTGAGGCCAGAGAAGGGACCGAGGAGAGCCCTTCCCTGCCACTGGGGCAGCAGGAGCACAGGGAGTCTCCAGCGCTCAGGCTGTTCTCTCTGTAACTGGAGTTCATTGATTTTACGGGAAACCATGTTTACAGACAGAGTGCTGATCGACCTGACGAGTTGACTTCTGCCTCCTTAAGTAAGAACTACCTTTTCTTATTGACTGGCTGATAAACAGAGCAGAGGGGGTGGTGGGTAGGGAGAAGACTCGAGGTGTGGAGCACACAGAGGTCCGTCTGCCCTCGCAAGCTCCTCTTGTCCTGTGCGGGTCACTTAGGGGGTGGTCTGGGATAGGGGAAGGTGCAGGGTCCAAAATAGCGAATTAATAACTACATTTTACCCCTGCTTAAAATCCAGTTTGCCTAATGAGATCACTCCTTTCATTTTAGAGGGATGACATCTGCAGTTCCTGTGTGAATAGAAACAGGTATTTCTGTGCCTCTTCCTCCCTGAGCATTGCTCTTCAGGAGTAGCTCTGGTGATGAACTGAATGGGCAAGAAAAGCGTGGGTTTGCGTGGGGGCTTGGCCTGTATCCAGGAGCTCTGACAGTCCATATTTCAGCCGTGGGCTTTGCCACCTGCCCTGGATGGGCTCCTCCATGGTGAGGAAAGGGAGAAGAGAGAAGATTCCTTCAGAGTAGCCCCTCCTGAGCCGGTTAACTTGAAGAGAGTGGGGGGAGAGATGTTAAAGCAACCCAAGGCAGAAAAGCCCGCCAATTAATTGGTAAGCGCTTGCAGGTTTGCCTGGCCTGGCCTGGCGGGGAGAAGAGATTGGCTTTCTTGTCAATAAACAAGTCCCCAGTGCAGCATCAAAGCCGCAGTCCTTTATCAATCGCGGCCTCCTCTTCCCGCATGTTCCTGTAACTTACCAAGCATTTATTACATTGATTTTACAATCAGGCTGTTAACCCTCCCACCCCATCAGCCCTGCTAACCCTTTTGGCCCAACTGTCAGTCAGGCATCTTCCTGCCAATCAAGAGTTCTTGATAATGGAGATGCTCAGATTGGTGCTGTGTCTCATCTAGGCAAGTTTCCTGGAGAGCTGGCGGCGCTGGCAAAATGAATGGTTTTTGTCAAAAAGCATTTGTGGGGTGCTGCTGTTCCACATTGCATTTTGAAGTCTGCACAGCTATTCCCAAAACTTTTCTTGGCAGGAATACAAGGCTTATGGTGTTTCTTATGTTACTCAGATTTTTTTTTCACCCAATACAAATTTGTTTTGGTTTAACTTGGATTGCAGTTGTCAATGCAAAAGGTGGCAGTGAGGGGGAGAGAGTGTGTCATGTAGGAAGGTGAATGTGCAGCCTCAACACAGAAGGATCTGGGATAAATTTAAAGAAAACACACAGTTAAGGACAAATGTTCAGTGGGAGAGAGCTGTTGTAAATGAGAGCTGCTACAATGCACTGCTAAAGTGTCGTTTTAGCTAAGGTAAGCAGAACTGGCTGATTAAGAAGACTCTGCCTTTTGGCAACAAGATTATGGTAGTCCATTTAGTGCACCGAATTATTTTTACTGCAAATCAAATCACTGTTTATTGCCAGTGCAACCACAAAGACAGCTCTGTGTGGCATAGGGTCCAAGGAAGGTGGGGATCAGAAATACTGTAAGATGATACCGTGTGTGGACACTTGGGATGATTACACTGTTGCTCCTCCATGTCTTCCCATAGGCATCCTTGCCATGCTTGCTTTTGAGAAATACTACTTTCTACCTTCACAGGTAGTTCTAAATATTTTTTCTCAAGCTTCACCAGAAGTAAAATAGGACAAAAATACCTGTCTGGGTACCTTTAAACAGGTATGTTGATGATCCCAATATGATGGCCAGCAATGGGAGAGAGATTTGACCTGCTTTTGTCCTGTTCCACTGCTGCTTCCCACTGCCCAGTGTTTGGGTGTAGGGGAGCATTATTGCTGATGCAGGGGTGAGGACAGACAGAAGACACATCCCCCCATTGCCTCTAGCTCCTGAAGTGCTTTCTGGTGCTAGCAGGGAGAGCTTTGTCTTTCCTCGCCAGTGGATGGCTTGCCAGGGCAGGGGAAAGGATGTCGGAAGCCGTAAAAAAAACTATTTGGTGAAAGCATTTAGGGATGGTGTTCCCAAAGAGTGTGCGGGAATAACCCTCAAAAGGAGCTGTAGTATTTGGAGAATAAGGGAGAGAGATCCTCTTCTCATCTAGAGGGATCATATCAATTCTAACATACTGGTACTAATGGTAGTGTATAGTATCATGGAAACTATACATTTCCATTGTTGTGGATGAAGAGGTACTTGGAAAAAACGGTGTGTAGACATAACGTGTGCCTGGCATGCATATAAGTACATGTATCTATCACTACATATACATAATTATGTAGGAAACAGTATGAAGGGAACATATGAACACAAGGCAAATCAGAAAAGGTGTGGGTGGCTTCATGAGAAAAATAAACTGGTAGGTAATGAAATTGGGAAAAAAGAAATAATGTTGAATGTCGCTCCATTTTCTTTTGCTTGCACGAATTCAGGTACTTCATTCAGTGCTGCTGTGGTCTGTCACCAGCTTTTCTTCATACTTTTTCTTCTCTTTCCCCAGTTGTTGAAGTACCAGTTGCGTCTCTGTGCCACAGCGAGTCCCCAGGTGCTGGCACAGTTGCCGGGAAGGTGGGTGCGTAGGGGAAGGGACTGTTGGCTGTGTTACAGGTGCGCTGCTCTGTAGGAGCTTGCAAGGGTCTTCCAGGTCTTGTGGACTCAAATCAAGCTAGAGAGCACTGGGAACGCTTTCAAACAATGGCTGTAATATTTAAAGCTTAGATAGCAACACAGGTTGTCAAAACACTAATAGTCTCTGGTGAAAGAGACGAAGGGTAGCAGCAGGCTGCTAACGTGACTGGAGCCTTCGAAAGGAGAGGCCTTAAACCCTGTAGGTGTCAGCTGGTACATACAAGTCTTTCAATGTGCAAATTTGGGGGGGAAATCCTGGCTGGTCCTCTGGTCCAGGCAGAGCTCTAGAGCTCCGCAATGGTTGGAGGATGCTCAGGAGCAACTTTGAGAAAGTTGTAGTAAATGGAAGAGGTTTAAAGAAAGACTTAAAATAATTTGTATATATGTAAATGTATTATTTAGAGTAAGTCCCACTGAATCATCTTAAGAGTAAAGGCACACTGTTAAATTAAACCTGTCCAGCCCCTTATACGAGTATCAGCAAAAACTCTCCCCAAGCACGTATTCGGTTTCGGAATAGTCTGATGAGCAAAGCGGTGCTTGTGTTTAGTTGGTAGAAGATAAAACACTGTGGCAAAAGGTACCGTGTGTCACTGATGAGGAAGATCTAGAGCTGGTTTCTTTTGCTGTCTCTCTGTTCACAGATTGTGAAAACATGGAGAAGTTGGCCTCTGCTTGTATAGTTTTTCCTCAGCTGTCTTCTGTGGGTGTTTTTTATCTGTATACCTAAGAAAAGCTGTGGACCACAGGTTAAAAATTACTCTTACAGATAATGTAGTAGTGCTTTAATTTCTGCTGGTGTTTCCTCCCATGTGGCTTGGGCAAGAGCTTCCCATAGGAAGCAAACTATGGAAATGCTTCTTTGTAGACGGGATTACTGGTAGGTTTGCAGTTGAAGTGGTAATCTCCTGCTGTTTATGGTCTGCATCACAATGCTGCAGCTCCTAACAGTAACACTGCCTAATCTCATAGGTCTGTAATGTCTAGAAAGGGGCATCCTGCTGAACTGGTTCTGTTGGGATCTAAGCAGAAGAGATGCTGGCAGGATGCAGTAAATACGGTAGAGGTGGTGGGGAACCATGGATGCCAGCCATGCCCAGCAGCCCGTGCTCAGCAGCTGCCTGGGAGTAAGTGGGAGTTCTTCAGATCTTGTATCTGGTGGGATAGAAATAGAGGGATGGGTGTCCTTCCTTCTCCTCTAGGACTTGCATTGGCCATTCACCTCTGGGGGTGATAGGAAGCCAACTGTGCATAGAGGCTGTGCCCTGCAGGATCTCTGGGAGCTTCCTGGTGTGTGGTGGGTTGACCGCTTTCTGATCCCCAGGATGGACCCTTGTCAGATCTGGAATTTCCTGTTTGGTTTCTCTCCTGACGTTTCTCCGTTTAAACTCTGTCCAGAACACAGCAATTAAATCTCCTGTGCATACCAAACGCTGTTACTATGAAATCTCTGCAAGTTGCTCTGGGTCTCATGGTCTGCCGTGGAGGTGCACATGTAGCTGCGCTAGTTCTGTGCTCCCTGAACCGCTAACAGATGTGCATCACCCAAAAATAACAGCATCTGGCTATGGGAGCCACAGAGTACAATTTTTACAAAGTTTCAGAGCTCTAGCACTGCTGTGGTTTAGTGTCTCTAACTCTGTTTTTGTCAAAAGCTTTTCTGTTACGTTTTTCCTTGGGTTTTTGTTTATTTTCTGAAGATCTGAAGCTTTGGAGAGGCAGTGCCGGTCCTACAATCTGCCTGTTCTCCTTCAGGGAAGGCGTTGTGGGAGGTTTTCACCACCTTCCAGGTCCCTTTGATTTGCCTCTTGCGTTTCTGCTTCCATCGTATCTCCATCGCTTGTTTCCAGCGGTGCGTGACCTCAGGCCAGGCCGCCTGTTCTGGAGCCCATCTTGGGGCACCAGCTCTCGCAGCCTCCCGTTTGCGCCCAAGAGCGGTGTTTGTGGCCCTTGTGGTAGTGGGGTCTTTACAAGAACCGTCTCTCTGCCGTGACTCTAGAGTTGCATTCAGAGGATGTAGGGTAATGTCCTGCGAGCTTTAGCAGAAACTANTCTCCCTGCCTGCAGGTCCAAGCCGTACCGGGTGCAATGAGCGCTCCGTGCCGGCCCTGCCATGGAAGGCTGTGACTCGCCCGTCATCCCCGGGAAGGACAATGGGTGCGGCATCCCTCAGCACCAGCAATGGACTGATCTCAACAGCGCCCACCTCCCCGACACGGCCGGCAGCATGGAGCAGCCCGCGGCGGAGAGCCGCGGCCCCCTGGACAGCCTGAGGGTCCCTTTCCCTGAGCGCGTCCCCGAGAGCGGCGCCGCGGCCGGCCCCGGCACCGAGCCCGCCGGCAAGGAGGTGAGCTGCGGCCAGTGCGCCGCCTCCTTCGCCGGCCTGCAGAGCTACATGGAGCACCGCTGCACCGGCACCCGCCCGCCCCCGCCGCTGAGGGGGGAGAGCGGGAGCGAGAGCAGCGAGGACGGGGAGGAGGAGAGCGACGTGGAGAACCTGGCCGGCGAGATTGTCTACCAGCCGGACGGCTCAGCCTACATCGTGGAGAGCCTCAGCCAGCTGGTGCAGAGCGGGGGCGCCTGCGGCAGCGGGGCTCTCCCCTCGCTGCTCCCGAACTCTCTGCCCAAGCAGGGAGAGCCCTCCAGCGCCGCTCCCGTCTACCCACAGATCATCAACACCTTCCACATAGCCTCATCCTTCGGGAAGTGGTTTGAGGGCTCAGACCAGACCTTCCCGAATACCTCAGCCCTGGCGGGCATCAGCCCCGTCCTGCACAGCTTCCGCGTCTTCGATGTGCGACACAAAAGCAACAAGGATTACCTGAACAGCGACGGTTCTGCCAAAAGCTCCTGCGTATCCAAAGATGTTCCCAACAATGTGGACCTGTCCAAATTCGATGGCTTTGTGCTCTACGGGAAGAGGAAGCCCATCCTGATGTGTTTCTTGTGCAAGCTCTCCTTTGGGTATGTCCGCTCGTTCGTGACCCATGCGGTGCACGACCACCGAATGACTCTGAGTGAGGAGGAGCGGAAAATTCTTAGCAATAAGAACATCTCCGCTATCATCCAAGGGATAGGCAAAGACAAGGAACCCCTTGTCAGCTTTCTGGAACCAAAAAACAAAACCTTTCAGCACCCTCTTGTTTCCGCAGCTAACCTCATAGGCCCTGGACACAGTTTTTATGGTAAATTCAGTGGCATTCGCATGGAAGGCGAGCAAGCCCTCCAGGCCGGGGCAGCCGGCGGAGCGGAGCAGCCGCCGGCGGGTGTCCTGGCCCCCGGCGCTCTCCTCAACCTGGGCGGGCTGACCAGCTCGGCCCTGAAGACTCCCATTACCTCAGTCCCCCTGGGCCCGCTGGCTTCCAGTCCCACCAAATCCTCAGAGGGGAAGGACCCTGGGGTGGCAGAGGGGGAGAAGCAAGAGGGGGGCGACCAGGACAGCCTCTCAGAAAAGGCAGAGCCGGTCGAGGAGGTGGAGGAGGAAGAGGAGGAGGAGGTGGAAGAGGAGGAGGAAGAAGAGGAGGAGGAGGAAGAGGAAGAAGATGAGGATGATGAGGGTTGCAAAGGACTGTTTCCGAGCGAGTTGGAGGACGAGCTGGAGGACCGGCCCCAGGAGGATGCTGGGGCTGTGGCAGGCGGCGGCAGCAGCAAAAAGGACCTTGCTCTCTCAAACCAAAGCATTTCTAACTCTCCCTTAATGCCTAACGTGCTCCAGACCCTGTCGCGGGGCACAGCTTCTACTAGTTCTAATTCTGCTTCTTCCTTTGTCTTTGATGGTGCAAACAGGAGGAATCACTTAAGCTTTAACAATGAGGGCGGCGGAGCCAGCGTGGCAGAGGGCAGCAGGAGGCTGGACTTTATCGATGAAAGTGCCAATAAAGACAATGCCACAGCACCAGAACCAAATGAGAGTGCGGAGGGCGAGGACGGGAGCTACATCTCCCATCACCAGCATGCTGGCCCCCTCTGTGAACTCGGGGGTGGGGAGTGCCCCTCGGGCAGCGGCGTGGAGTGCCCAAAGTGCGACACGGTCCTGGGCTCCTCGCGGTCGCTGGGTGGCCACATGACTATGATGCATTCTCGCAACTCATGTAAGACACTCAAGTGTCCCAAGTGCAATTGGCACTACAAGTACCAGCAGACGCTTGAGGCGCACATGAAGGAGAAACATCCCGAGCCGGGTGGCTCCTGCGTCTACTGCAAAAGTGGACAGCCACACCCGCGGCTGGCACGGGGGGAGAGCTACACCTGTGGTTACAAGCCCTTCCGCTGCGAGGTCTGTAACTACTCCACTACTACCAAAGGCAACCTCAGTATTCATATGCAGTCCGACAAGCATCTCAACAACATGCAGAACCTGCAGAACGGAGGGGGAGAGCAAGTCTTCAGCCACACCGCTGGGGCGGCGGCGGCGGCAGCGGCAGCCGCGGCGGCCGCCGCAGCCAACATTAGTAGCACCTGTGGGGCCCCCTCCCCCACCAAACCAAAAACCAAACCTACGTGGCGGTGCGAGGTGTGCGACTACGAGACCAATGTAGCTAGAAACCTTCGGATTCACATGACCAGTGAGAAGCACATGCACAATATGATGCTGCTTCAGCAAAACATGTCCCAAATCCAACACAACCGGCACCTGGGCCTTGGCAGCCTGCCATCCCCCGCCGAGGCCGAGCTCTACCAGTACTACCTGGCGCAGAACATGAACCTTCCCAACTTGAAGATGGACAGCACTTCCTCGGATGCACAGTTCATGATGGGTGGATTCCAGCTCGATCCCACCAACCCCATGGCAACGATGGCTCCATCTCTAGGTGAGGCTGAAGGGTTTTCCAGCGCGTCCGTGTGTAAGGGAGGGATTGTGTTTGCGTTACTGCGAATCCCTTGTGTACGGACTGGGTGCTGCCTGCCAAATCCCTCCCTCCGGTCTCTGGGGCCTGCCGTGTAGTGCAGCCACGATGCCATGGGTTGTGTGGTCCAGGATGGAGACTACACAGCGGAGACCTCTCTTCTGCGTTACCCCAGACAAGTTTTTCTCATTCTGGGAAAATATGTTACTTTTCTGGTACATATTCGAAGAGTTTTAGTAGGGAGCTAATAAAACAGTAGATACGGATTATTGCTGATGTGCATTAAATGTTCCTTCTCCTCGTGGAAAGCATCCCTGGTACAGTGTTACCTAATGATTTGGTTTGGTAAGAGCAGGGAGTAGTTTGGTGGGTGGCTTTGTGAGGGCGTCTGATCGGCTGCTGGTGCTCTCAAGAGCAGATGTCGAATTGGTTCGTTACGTGCTGTGTTGCCCTGAGAAGAAAAGGTAAGCAAGTTTTGAGAACTGGGCTGAATTCGGTGGAAGGGGTGGTATTTGTCTGCTGAAGAAACTGAGCTGAAACCGTTCTTCTGATGCCAGCGTGAGATACAAGAGTCAAGGCTTGACCGGATGAGAATTACTAAACTGGAGAGGAATGGCTATAGAGAGAGGAGATTGTTTCTTTTGTTGGATGACAAAAACATTTAAAAATGAACTACCAAATGCATTTTTCTTGACAAGGAGCATTCATCGTGTCCATGTTGGCACTGTGCTTGGCACAGTGGGTGGCACACCCTGTCCCAAACAATTTAGCCTAAGAGTTAGACTGGGGATAGAGGGGTCAGGTCCCGTTAGGTTCCTCCCCCCAAACTGCTTTTGTCCCCGAGGGTCAGCAGCAGCCGCTGAGAATGCACATATGTTTCCCAGTGTGTTTGAACTTCACAGCGCTGTGGGGTGAGAGCTGGGCAGAACGGAGGCCTCCCCCGGCATTGGACGTGGCAGATACTGCCTGGAATTACTGCCATCTCTGTGTTGTCTTGTGACTGCTGAGAATTTTTCACAGTGCTTTGAGAAAGTCTGTGGAAAGAGATCTGCCACTTTACCTGCTTCCCTCTCAACTGATTTCTCTGTGCTGCACTCTGCCCTCCTTAACCTTGCCTGTCCATTGACGCTGTTATTACTGATACGCTCCATTACTGGTTCATTGGTCTCATGCATGTTCTCCTTTCCTTCAGCTATTCATAGTGCAGGTTATTATTAGTCCAGAAGGACATGAAAGTCAGAGGAGAAAACAACAACATAAGATTAAAAAAAAAAAAAAAAAAAAGAAAAAGAAAACAGAGGAACTCAAGTGACTATAAATTATCTTCCCCCGCCCCATGGTGTCCCAGCTAGCATCTTTGGGAGGTCAGGGACACAATCTTTTTTAGCATATTTTCAGTAGCTTCAAGTTGCCAACAGATGTAATTGACAGTCATTTGTGATAGTTTCTAGTGTATAAAGTTACAGTGTCATCTCTGGTGGGTTTCTTGGAAGGTGCCCTTTTGGAGCTCGTAGCCTCTCCTTACTGAAGCATAGGGCAGTTGGCATGAGACAAATTGGGAGTATTTTGACTGAAGCCTCCTAAAGTGAACAACAAAGCCTTGAATGTATATGAGCTCGTCTGGAGAGTAATTTGTGAATTGTATACTTGATGATTGCAAATCTCAAGCTGAGGATTATGGAGGGAGGCCCTTCCCATGTCAATAAGCACTTGACACGAGCTCAGCTCGTTAGACTCATGTACACATGCTATGAACTTTGCTAGAAGTAAAGCAGATTTTTCCCATTTTTAGACTTCAGTCCAAAACTGCGTTTAAGGAGAAAATTATTAATAATTCAGAAGATTCTGCTTTTGAGTTTTTACTGCATGGTGTGTTTAGGAGAGACTGATCCAAAGAGGATTTGGGGATATAGCCTAAAAGAGATGCTTACAAGAGAACCAACTACGATTAGGAGATACAGATCATAGAAGACAAGTGATGAGTTCCCTGCTCTTCAGATATTTAGTGAGCTGCTTCACAGAAACAGCTGTGCAGAGGGTATAATTCTGTTGTGGCAGAGAGGGGTAGAGTGGATCAAAAAAATAGATCCTTGACTGCTTTGGTGGAAAGGCAGGTTCCTGGCACTTGTGTGCAGATGGGACTTCCCCTCTCCAACTAGTTCTTCCCTGTAAGAGCAGGGGATATAGACTTGATAAAAATAGTGTGCTGTTCCTCTAACACATTCAGGTTGTCTTGTAAGCTGTAGTTCATCTTGTAATGAACATTGTGGTATCATGTTTTTGCAGAAAAGATAGTAGCACTTACACTGCCCAAAGCTGTGGTCTGTACCAGCTGTGGTTATATGCTTTCAGAAAAGTTTGTGCAGTTCTTCCTAAACTGTTAGTGTCTTCCCAGTGTTGGCCACTTCTCAGCAAACAGGTTGAAACACAGGAAGCTAAAACTTAAGGAAATAAAATCTCTCTTTTTGATTGACCAAGTAAGTGTTAATCTGAAGGTTCCCTTAGTAAGATTAAGTTGAACTATGACATAAGATCAAGGTAAAATACCAAAAAGCTGCAGGAGAAGCATAAATGTCTTAAAAGTGGAAAAGGATAGCAAGATGGAGCAAAGGTCCTAAGATGAGGCTGGTGGTTGGTCTCTGTCCTTTGGCATAAAAAGTTAATGTCAGAAAAAGAAAGTCTCCCTGCCCACATCTTCAAAGTGTTCTGATGTAAATAAGGGCCTGCTGCATTCACTTACTGTAGGTGAATAGAGTTCAGCTCTTGGTTTGAACAGTAGATCTGACACTTAGAGACAGTTAAGCATCCTGCTGGCTTTCCTTGACATGCTCTTGCACTCTTGTTATTAATAGTGGTTGTCTTTTCCTTGGACATACAGACCATCTGTCAACGCTGTTTTTAGAAGACTGTCCACCATCTTGAACTCGTGCACAAGAGATGAGATGTAAAAGTGCAGGAATGGCACTTTTCAGATTGCTTTTCATACTTGCCATGTTGTGCATCGTTGCATGCTTCCAACGGCAGTGTGCTGACCTAACTGTAATACTGCCATCGCTTGGACTTGTGACTGTTGACCTTTTTTTATTTAACAGGAAGGGACTGGGCTCAGGTACTGCCTGAGGTAACGTTTCTTGCTTCTCTAGGCAGGCAAGAAAAATGAGGATAAGGTGTTAACGCTGTTCTTGAAATGGCCACGGAGACTTTCAGTGCTGTACTAAGGAATTCTTCAAGCTCTGAAGCTTTGTAGGCTTGCCACCTTTCTTGGGCAGAGGGTTAGATGCTTCTTCAGAGGGTGGGTAGCAAGGGCTGCTGCAGTCCTTTTCCAGCCTTACATGCCAGCTGCGATTGCCTTTTTTTTTTTTTCCCTGCAGATACAGCAGTGACCAGCAGTGCAGAGGAGTAAGCAAAGGGACAGCTCTGCTTGGGTTTCACTGGGTGTTTGGTGGGTGCAAGAGTTGCACCGAGAGCAGCGTACGTTCTGCTCTGTGCTTCTCTTCTGGCAAGTAAGGAATTCAGCTTTTCTGACCTCTTTCTCCCCTTTTTCCTTCATGCAGTGGGTGGAGAGATCCCCCTGGACATGCGGTTAGGTGGTGGACAGCTGGTGTCTGAGGAGCTAATGAACTTGGGTGAGAGTTTCACACAAACAAATGACCCATCGCTGAAGCTCTTCCAGTGTGCTGTGTGCAACAAGTTTACTACAGATAATTTGGACATGCTGGGCCTCCACATGAACGTGGAGCGTAGCCTCCCTGAAGACGAGTGGAAGGCAGTGATGGGGGACTCGTACCAGTGCAAGTTGTGCCGCTACAACACACAGCTCAAGGCGAACTTCCAACTCCACTGTAAGACAGACAAGCATGTGCAGAAATACCAGCTGGTAGCACATATCAAGGAGGGTGGCAAGGCCAATGAGTGGAGGCTGAAGTGTGTGGCCATTGGGAATCCAGTACATCTGAAATGCAATGCTTGCGACTACTACACCAACAGTCTAGAGAAGCTGCGTCTGCACACGGTGAACTCGAGGCACGAGGCCAGCCTGAAGCTCTATAAGGTAAGGTTGGCTTTGCTTCATCTTTCTTCATTGCCCAAGTGCTGTAACATAGGAAAATGTGTTTTAAATCGCCGTGGATTGCGATCCTTTGGAAACGAGCTGCTTGGATCTCTCCAGCAGGACCCAGTCTCACTTTTGTGGTACTGTTTCAACCAGCGCTCTGATAGCAGCTGTGGATGTTAAAGCCTTAGGCCAAGGGGTATTCATTTCAAGGTGCGTTAGTGGGGGTTGTATGTCTTATAGCACTGCACATATGTGATACTTTTGCAAAAAAATTCAACAGTCGGTTGAGAACATCACGTGAGGTGGCATTTGCTACGCTTTTGTTGGTTCTTTTCCATAATGCAGTTTGTTAACCCATATGGGATTCTTCATGAGCACTTGAAGGCTTTTGGTGTTGTCAGAGAAATGTGTTCATGCTGGCACTGAGAAGGCTGGGTGGATGGAGCGGGGAGGGATGGGGGAAGAGGGCAGCTCTTTCTGTGCTTTTATGCTCTGTGTATGTTAATGCTGGGATCTGTAAGCAAAATGTTGCTTGAGGCTGGAAAAGGGAGAAGGCTGGAAGAGAAGCCTGTGTAGATGTGCATGTACTTGGCTAAGCGTATGGACAGACTGTATTTGGAGGCATTGCAGGTTTTCATCCACGGCAGAATTTGGCTGATGACTGCCATCTTCATTTCTTTGCTCGTTCCCCCCTCCCTCGCTTTGTGTCTTCTTTATAGCCATCTTTTTGACTTGTTTCTCTTGTTCACAACCCCCTCCCCTTGCTGGCCTGAACCCTGTGGGCTGTAACCCAAGAGGAGCTCCGGATACAGTAAATAGTCCTTTCACTCGTGCAGCAGAATTGCTCCAGACGTTTCTATTGATTTTCACTGGACTTAAAGCTTCACCTTTTTCTCTAATCATCCCATAATGGCTTTAGTATGAACAATCAGGTACGAATTGCCATAAATCTAAGCAGCCGCATACCTTCCATTCACACATGCTACCCCACTCATTGTCTTCTCATTTCTCTCTTTTTTTTTTTTGTATTCTTTCTGTCCTCATCCTTTTCTTCCTACTTTCCCTCAAATTCAGTGAGATTTTTATATATATATAAGTATATATACACATAGATTGTATTTTGTGCATCTTATTTCTTTGAATGTTTTTCTTTATGTAATGGGAATCTAAAAGATGGCATAGAACTGTACAGTTGCCCACTCACGTCACAGTGCAGACACATTAGATTTCAAAAGTCCTGGATTTTCCTTAGGAATGAGCAGTTCCAGCAGATTCAGACAGTAAAGAGACAACCAGGAGCATCACAAACTTTGCCTTAAACTGGAGTTGTTGGACCTGCCTGGAGTTGATGGGGAACTGCTCGGAGGAGGAATACTTTTCTGCTGAGCTCACTATTGAGACCAAGACTTCTGTGATGATTGCTGTTACCATCATCAGCTGGGAGCCAGCATTACACAGCAGTGTCTGGCTCTAAAAATACACGTATACCTCTCTGTGCAGGATACCCAAGAGAGTAATGTCAGCTTGGAAACTGGGGGCAGGAAAGTCCCAGTTAGTCTTTTNTAGTGATATTTGTTTCCAAGAGAAAAATTTCTGGGGGGAAAAAAAAAAAAAAAAAAAAAGTTGTTGTTTGAAAGCTCTGAGTTTTAAATACGTATTGTTGTTCTCTTCAATTTATATTGCAAAGGTTTAAAAATTCTTTGTCTAGACTCTTCATGTACAGCGGTTTCTACTGGGGAAGACATAGTTGGGGTACCAGATTTCTCTCTGAGGGGGGGAGGAAAAAAAAGGTAAAAAGCCCTCACCATAGTCAGACTGGGGAAGAGCCGAAGATGCTTGTAGTAAAGATTCCTGAAATGCTTTCCTTGGACAGGTGAGGAAGACTTGTCAATTTTTAGGCTTATAAGAAGCCTGGGCAGTTCCAGAGCTGTTACAGCCCTGCAATCTTTCTGATGTGAAATCAGGGGAACACCAGATGGAGAGTAACACATTTCAGAGTAGTGAAGTCTGTTGAATGGTCCGTATACTAGTTTTCTAGTATGCCTATATAGCGCCTGTAACGGGGGACAGTGGGTGGCTTCCTCCCATGTAGCTGGAATCAGTGTTTGACTTCATGGAAAAACCTGTCTATGGATCAAGCAAGCCTGAGTGCAATTCTTCTAGTCTTCAGAGGGGTTGTAATGCCACATCTCTTTTGATAGCTGAAAAGATGCAGCAGGAGTGGGGGTAGTTCACAGAATGGTTTCTCTCCTCTCAGGCCTTGGTGTGGTCTGCAGTAAATTGAGATTGATTGGATGTTATTTTTCCTCTTGCTAATGTAATCCATTAGCCTGGCACATGCATAATCAGTTTAGAGCACAGTTAACTGGATGTAATCGAGTTCTTCCCTGCCTGCTGGAGAAAATCCTCTCCAGATGCTGCTGGGTGAGAGCGCATACTAGGCTTATCACACACAATCCTCCTTATTCTGCTTTTTTTGCCATTTTCCTCTTAAATCACATGTTATTGGCTGCTTGCATTGCCCAAGAGCCACTTCTGTTAGTGCTACTTGCTGCCAAAAAATGTGATCTGGAGACACTATTAGCCTTGTAGTCTGGTGAACCTTTAATTCTTCTGCAACACTCCAGTTGCTGGAAGAAAAGGTCTGGTCTTCTGCTGCCATCTTCGTCCTGCACATTGCAATAGCTTGCATGGGACTGCTTCCTGTGTCACTGCTGAGGGGCAGGGATGCCACAGTGGGGTCCTTGTTTATGACAAGAAACTGGAAGGGTCTAATAGTCTTTCCTTTATTCTTATATTCTTCCAGAATCTCTACAGTCCCCCTAAATACTGCAACTAAACTGGAAATCCTGTTATCTATCTTGCAGTTGCTGGGGAGATGAGGTACTTGTGCCTCTCACCATGGCTACTTATCTGCTTGGTGCAGTTGGTGGGTTTTATGTCCTGAGGAACTAGCTGGAAAGCCAAAATAGCATTGTAAATGCACCTGCTTACATTTTTGAGGTTGATGTGCAGCCTTGAGGTAGATGACAGGTTTGAAGACCATCTCTTAGCTAGGACAGGCAGATGACTCTGAGGCTGGGGCTGAGTTGTGACGTTGGTGGTTGTAAGCAGAGAGGCAGAAACACTGCAAACTCTTTATGAGTGCAGGCTTACTCTAACAGCAGCTAAGTCTTGTCTCCTCGTGACCGCCAAGGACTAGACCAGACTTGAAGCAGCATTCCCCACATCTGGAAGAGGTCGGGCACGAGTTCCCGGTGTCTATTGCACAGGTGGAATTTCCAGAAGGAATTAATCTCCTAAGCAAGAGCCACGTTTGGACGTTTCCTACAACTTCCTGAAAATCTCTAGTTCAAAACCTGCAACTCAGAAGAAGTTTAAACAAAGAACTACTGAAGAAACACATTGCTGGCCAGACTGCCAAATGAGTGCATTCAATGAGTTCATTCAGTGTCTTCCTTTTCAGTCCTTCCAAGTGCTGAGTTAACTTTTTTAGGGAATAGGGAGTCTGAAGGAGAGGGTTGGGGATACACGATGCTTTGCACAGAGGTTCTTTGTTAACTAGGAGATGCAGAGTGTGCAGGAAAATAACTCCTCAGGATACCGGTGGTGATGAAACTTCATGGATCTGTGCTGACTTGGAAGGAAACAAGGGTGACCTGTAAAGAGGAAAACTGGAGGTGTAGTTACGATCCCAGCAGAAGGTGGTGGGAGTTCCCGGTTCCGCTGCAAAGCACATCTCGTCCTGTCTTTTTTGCAGGCATGACAGGAGTGTGGCTCTTCTGAGAGCAGGGAGGCTGAGCTGTGTTAACTGCAGCAAGATGCTGGGCTGCACTGGGGTTTGGGAGCCAAGGCTTTTGCAGCTCTGGTTAAGTACAGTACACGAGACAGACCAAACCCAAAAGCATATGTTCTATGTCGTGTTAATCGAAGAGCTATGGTGGGGCTGCTGGTCTTAAATGAAGATACTGGTCAAACTGGCAATTGAGAAAGCTGATGGAGAGGAAGATAATCCCCAGGGCGCTGCACTGTGAGAGTGTTGGGGTGACAGTGTGCTTTAACTTCCTTGACTCCAGTAAAATACTGTAGAATGCCCAGCAACGATTTACATCACACGACTAAGAAGCATATATAAGACTGTATCATCAGTTACCAGACCAGGATGGTGGCTGTGATGAGCTAGGGGAAATTGGACAGCCTGCAACATACAAAGTGCAATAGGAGATGTGATTTTTAGCTACAGTGCTGTAAATGGGATAAAGTGTCATGGCAGCGTAGGATACAGCTCCTAGACTTCTAGAGGCTCTAAGTGCTAACTTAAAGAAACTTGTTGGAAAATCCCGAAAAGGTTTTCACCCCAGATGATGCATGGAATGTTGTATTAGATGTAGTTACTGAATGATAATGCGTTCAAATTCAATATCCTTCCATAATAGAAACAGGCAGAAAGAGCATTTACCACAATACTATCTAGCCTTCAAGTTAAAACTACATGAAAATGGGTAAGCTACTGTTAGAGAAATTAAATGGGTGTGATGTGTGCAGGTCACAGAGGATTTACTTAAAACCACATTAGGTGCTTGTATTAAATATATATTACCCATGAGAAAAAGCTGAAAACAGAACAGGGGAGAAACCTTGCCAAAGTCCACAGAAAGTCCAACATGATTAAATAGGAAAGTATTTCAAGGGGAGGTAGAAAAAGGAAAAGGGAAGAAGGGCCCTGGTATGGGAAGGAGCGAATTCTTCTTGCCCATGTTTCAGAGAAGAATTGATGGATGCCTCTTTACATAGGATAAATCCAGGTGGAGGTACCAATGAAGGAATAAGTCACTGGCATTAGAGTTCTGCAGGAACCTGCACGAGATGGCAGACTCCTGGCAGTAATGTATGTCAGCAACTACATGGGATTAAGTCAGCAAAGTGTTCGAAACTGTAATAACAGTCTTAGTAGGTGTATGGATTGGGAGGAGGTAAAAACAGACTTATTGGAAGAGAAGGTTCTCACCACACTGGTAGTTCTTTGACAGAGTCAGCCAACCTACAGGCAGGGCTGGACTCATTTGTACGGGCAGTGGGTTTTGTAGAGCCTTTGCCAAGATTCTTCATGAACAGCTTTTAAACAAAGATGTGGTTATTGTCACTGGAGGAAGAGGTCTATGAATTGATAGTGAGGTGAAGGATGAGAAATAAAAAGTAAAATAAACATGGGGAAGAAAGATGAGAAAGGTACATGGGTTTTTTTCTGTTTGTAAATGATCCAAATATGAAGTAAAAAGAAAGATGAAGAATCTGCTATACAGTAAAAGTATGTAGACTGCTTAGAGGTAAAGGTGGATGACAGTTCCAGAAGAACTTTACAACACTAATTGCTTTCACAGGAAATGATAGATAAAGTTTCGTGTCAAAGAGTGTTAGAGGAATGGAGGGCCAACAGCCCTAACGTGGATGTCTGGGCTTCTCTCCCTGCTCCTCCTGTCATGGGGAGNCACATTGCAGAAGTCACCAGTGCTCTTACCAAAAAAAAAAAAAAAAAAAAAAAGGCAGCAAAATAGGGTTAAAATCGCTCTTCCTGCAAGTGAGATATGGAATCACTCCCAGACTCTTTGAAAGCAGTAATTCAATGATCAGTGAAAAGCAGAAATGCAAGAGTAAAAGATGGGAACTATGTAAGTCCTTGATTTGCCTGATTGTTGAATATTGTGTTCTAATTTAACTTATTATAGGAAGGATTAAAAAAATTAGAAGCCCAGAGAAAGTAGCAGGAATGATAGCTGGCTGGAATGACTTGCATGAAGACAGTAAATAGACTTTGGAGTTAGCTTGATAGAGAAATCCAGAATGGGGCAGAGGGGGTGCATAGGCAGCAGTTGCTCACCTTTTCCTCGTAGCACAAAAAATAAGGACCACCTGGTACGAGTAGCGACAAGTTGAAAATGGAAAAAACACCCTACTTTTTTTTTTAATAGCATATCATTTGCCCGTGAATCTTATTGCCATGGGATATTGTAGAGAACAAACACACAGATGGACTGAAAAAGGAGCAGGACAGATAGGTGAGGAGCTGGCAGACGGGGTGATCATTAGATGGTCATCGAGACACAAGCTCCAGTGCAATAAATTCTCAAATAGCTGATAGCTTCAGTTATATACTAGAAGAAGATTGGTTTAGAACCGCCCTGTTTCCTTTCACAAATTTCACTGCTAGTGAAACTAGTTTATTAAAATCTGTTTACTATTCCTTTTTGGATTAGTGTGAGTTAAGCTATGCCATAATTCTTCAGTAAGGAAGAGCAGAAACTCATCCTGCCATTTGGCTGAAAGTAGATGTTTCCTGTAGAACTTTGGCATGGGAACATTTTATGTTTTGTCAGGTAAAGGGTTTTCAAGAAATATATTGCTTTTCAAGCCTTAAAAAGAAAACACCAGAAAATAAATTACATCAGTGAGAAGCAAATAAAAGATCTCGGCTTTTGGCTCTAAGATACAAGAGACTAAAGTGGAAAGTTTTTTGCATTTCTCTACTCAGTGAGTTTTAGTCAACCTACCAGAAGTTTGGAAAACACTCTCTGTAGTCCATGCTGCAGCTGCTGGTAGAGGTTCGTCTCCTGTCACACAGAGGACAGCAGAAAACTCTGCCCTGGCCATTGCCAGCAAGTGGTGGCTCTGCCAGTCCCTGGAACCAGCCCAGCTTTGGGCTCCAGACCCTGCAGGGGTGCGAGAGAGCTCTAGTCGGTGTTGCTGGAGCTGTGAGTAGCTGTTGTGATTCAGCTTTGAAATACCCAAATGATTTAACGTAGGCAAAAGGAAGCATGTTTGGGTTTTGATTTTTATCAAAAACTTTCTTCGATCTCTGCCTTTTAAGGTTCTTAGGGTGAAGTTGCCCACAAAGAATCTATCGTGCTTTGTTACAGAGGATTTAAAGCTGTATTAACCTTTGATTTACTCACTGTCTGCCTTCTGTGTGTTTTGGGTTTATTTTTGCAAGTTTATCTTTTGAACTACAGATGCAGCATCCGAGCTCTGAATTACACTCATGAGTAACACGAATTGCACCAGAAGCCTGTTTAAATTATAGACTATAGGGGACTTTTAGCTGATTTCCTGCAAGGTCTTAAGTTAAAATTCCAACAGCAGCTTCACAAGTGAAATACTCATTTAAGTCTCCTCACAAAGTTGTTTTTAAAGCTGGTCTCTGAAACTTTTAATCCAAATCTGCCATCTGCTAGTCTTGGATAAATTCATAATGAGAGACGAGCATGTGAACTGAAGCGGTTCTGAGGACTAGCGTGTGCTTAAATCCGGAATGAACTTTGAGCCTTGCTGAACTCGTATCTGGAGAAACTTTATGAGCTACACCCTGGTCTACACACATCGTGAACCTGAGTTGAGAAGGGTTTCGGAGTTGGACGTGGTGCCTGGTGGGCTGAGCTCTGTGGACGGGGGAATCAGTCACCCCAGCCCCAGCAGTGCCCTTCAGGAAGCCCTGTGTGCTCAGCCTTTTTTCAGGCTTAAAGAAATTCAAGCAGTGATTTGCTTCTACACAAAACTGACCGTTTTTCATAGTATGGCAAATAACTGGAGGAATTAACCTCTATGATGTGGTTCTACTCTTCCTCTGTTGGGATTACCATGTATTTTAATACAAAGAACACTCGCTGTCCATTTAACCCTTTTGGAAGCCTCCCTCTTGGGACTGTGTGTTTCTCTGAGTGACAGAGTGCTCTGTCACATTGTCCTGGCATTAAAGTAGGTTTTTACCTTCCTTTAGATACTTAATAATAAGGTACATCGGTATAGGATCAAAAAATCTGCACTTTCTCTGTGCTGCTTTTTGGAAGGGTTGAAATCAGAACTATTGAGAACACACAGCAGTGCTTGCTGTATGTTTTATTTATGGACTTCAGTCACTTAAGATTTTTCTTTCAACAGTTTTCCAGTAAGTACTGAGCCATATGCACCAACAGCTTAGTGAAGAAACCACCCTGTAAAAGCAACTTGAATAAGAAATGAGGCAGACTGCAACTGGAAGAGAAAGTGATCACCACAGCAGGAGCTAGGAGTTAGCCAAAATATATAGCTAAAAGCTATATATTATAAGTCAATCAGGATTTAAAACTCAAAATATTTGTGAGAATGGGTCAAAAAAACAAAACTAAAACAAACACAAGAAACAAACAAACGGAAACCAAGAAAAAACCCAAACAACCAAAGACCATCTTGACAAGCTTTTATCCTAACCTGCGCAAACTGAGAATTTATCATCGTTTCTTTCTTCTTGTGAAGAACTGTAGAGAGCTGCTTGGGCTTGGTTTCTCTCTGCTTCACCACGGCTGCAGTGTGTGGGTTGGCAGGGAGGGGCTGAGCACCAGGGAGTAAGAAAGGTCTTGCAAAGCTGTTCTGGACCTCAGATGTTCTCTCACAACAAGGTGTCATCGTTTTGAAGAGGCAGCAGTGTGAATCTTGTACAGCCTTTTCCCCTCTGCGATGGCAGTTTTGTCTGTGCTTATGGTTCATTTTTTATCTCGGCAATTTTAGAATGTGTGGATGAATATTTAAATTTCAAAGCAGGAATTTCTCACTTTTCAGATGAGAACGAGGGGGTTATGGTCATTGCTGTGATGTAGGGCCATGGACAGAAGCCCTAGCAGTGGTAGTGTAAGCTGTTGGAGACCTGCTGTCCCCTCCTGGAGGAGGTTGCTGCTCTTGCAGAGGACAGCGTGGAGGGTGAGTGTATGAGAGATGTTGGTCCGAGTCCAAAAGACCTGGGTGATCAGAGTGCAGGCTGGTGCAGAACGCGTGTATATGCTTCCTCTCCTGCCTGCAGCTCTGGCACTGAGACAGGGAGCTCCAGGTGGGAGAGCTGATTATCCCAAGGCAGGTAATGGGCCTGTTTGTCAGGGGTCTTATCCCAATGTTCCTGCAAGTACCCGATGCACGTAGCTGCAGACAAGAGTGCAGGACTGGAACAAGCCTGGGTGTAAGAGCGCTGGAGCAAGCAGGTAGCAGAGGTGGGGGGACTGTTTTGAACAAGATTGAAGCCAGTGAGTGGAGCTGTGGTGCGGGGCTCATAACCCCTGCTCGCCAGTGCCTGCCGCAACCTGTGCGAAATGATCTTGTCCTCCCATCTGGGCCGTCACGTTTCTCTTTGAGTAGTATGACTTGAAGACCTGGGAAATGCTCTTTATTCCTTTTCCTAGTTGGGGTAGGGTCAGGCTCTCAGCACCGTGGGTAACACTCCTGGCCAGGTAACAGCAGCGCAGCTGCAGGCTCTTTGACGACAAGCTTATTAAATAATGGATGGCCATTCATTAACATCCATCTCTAGCAGTGGGTGGATTTGCAAGCTGGGAAGGAGGCCATAAGGTGCTTTCCCCAACCTGTTCCGTGTGACGTGACGTGAACTTGATTTCTGTTAGGCTGTGTTTGTGCAACCAGGCTGCAAGGTGCTTTATTGTCTTCTCTCCTGAGATAACTGAGCTATTTCTGAATAAAATTTTGTAACAGTTAGAATCCCCAGAATTACTGCGCAAGTGGGATGGGAGGTTCTATGTTTGCTATCTCTTAGGGAATGCATTGAATTACAATAAATAATGTATGCATAATACATAACTTAATACCATAATGTTCTTCTGGTCTTACTTGCCAGTCCTAAAAGTTCTGGCCTTGCACTATAATGTCTGCAATCAAGTTCTGCAATTCAAATTAGGCAATAAGTTACACTTGTGCAACAGGTTCTCTGAAAGTTGTGCCTTTGGGTACGGTTGGACAAGCTCCGGTTAACGTCATTGCAGCTCTTTGAAGATGCGTGTCTCCAGGTTACTTTGCCTCTCTGCCAACAACTGCTACCCACACTGCAGAGCTGCGGGGCAGAGCGTGAGCATCCCATCCCGTCCCGTTGCTGGAGCGTGGCTGCGTGTGTTGTGCTCGTAGGCACCGTTGCTCAAATGGGCAGATCTGGCTCACAGAGCCCCTGGGCCAGCCAGGCTGTGCTCTGTTGTGCAGGCAGTACCCAGGGATTGCAGTGCCTGGGCTGATGGTGGCAGTCTTAAATGCTGCCTCTATCTGGTAGGTGAATATTTATTTAAAAGCTTAGTGATATCAGTTTGTCCCTTATTACCTTTGCAGAGTTTGCAGATCCCTCTGCCGGGATGCTGTAAGCCAGCGTGCTGGTGATGTGTTACAAGGAGCAGATTCTAGCTCACGTGGCTCTGGCAGGGACTTGGCATGTCTGTGCAGACTAAAGATAATAAACAGGTGTTGCAGTCAGTTGATTTTTCACAGTGCTATATCATTGTTCTCCAAAACTGCCTTCCTGCTACCATAGTTTGAACCATTCCCTTGCTACAAACTGTGAGGAATTATGGCTGGATGTTGTGGCATGACATGGAAAAGCTGCTGGGATCAACTTGCAGTACAAATACTTGCTTAGGTGCTAGTTTGATGTACGTTGGAGTTGCCATACAGCTCCACTGTTAGGTTGCTTTTTTCCTGAGACCAAAAACAAATGCCCTGGTTCCTTTCTTCCCTCTCTTGTTCTGCATTTAAAGCAGGGAGGTGGTTTTCTAAGGAGGTACCTTTATTTGGCCATTGAATCATCAGTGGAGTGCAGTTAATCCCAGGATCCTGGTTTTCTCTTTGTCCTAAGCATTAGTTCATATCTTTTTTCTGCCCAGCAGGAGAGGCTGCAGCAACTCGGGTAGAAATGTAGTCACTGCCTTGTGGCAAAGGTGTTTGAGCCTGCTTTGGTTTCCCCCTGCTCAGCTCAGGGGCTCGTGACGTGGGGAGAGTGGGGACCTGATGTGGGAGAATCTGATCTAAATGGGGAGAATGTGGAAATTTGAATCTGATCCCTCCCTTTCATCCCTCATGCAGAGCTGCCCACGGTTACAGAATTTGCAAGGATTGATGCACGTGACCTGTTTGGGTTTCACCACATCCATGAGGCGGTTAGGGTCCTCTGACCTGCTGCCATTTATTTGTCTTCAGCTGCCTAATGGCCTCAAGACTTTATTCCTGCCTCTCTTGCTGAAGGCGTTACAGTCCTGTCCCACCCACTCCTCTCTTTCTCATGCTTGGAGAATGATGGTTACAAAGAAAATCACCTGGGGAAGTTTCAGGCAGCAGTAACAAAGCCTATCTCCACAGAGGGGAGGCTAATTACACAGCTAATTAATCCAACAGATGTCACTTTAAATGCCTGTTTCTTTGTGATTCTGTTGCACACATCATGCTGGTTAAACAGACTTCACGGACCCTGTTCATAGTGCCTGTACAGGCTGCTGGAAGCTGCTGGTTGAGACCCCAGTGTGTCCTTTTTGCTCCCTGAGGTTCCTATAGAGGAACGAGTCCCAGAGAGCCGAGTCCAGACTGTGCTCCGGCAGATTGCACTTGGAGAGAAAGGCTGTTTGATAGTTATGTTTGGTTTAAAAACTCTGAAATGGCAGATGTGAGCATTGAGGTGGTTGTTTACATTCTTGCCCTAAGTACAGAGGCGAGGCAGAGGCTTCGGGGAGAGGAGACCCCGTCCTGCTGCAGCAGAAGCGCCGCTTGGCGCGAATTAAAGAGAATTTGGAAACCTGAGCCCCTCTGGTAAGGTCAGCAGTTCAAACCCAAGGCTGGTGCAGGGCCTGAAGCCGCTCGTCTGTCTGATGTGAATGCGGTCTGTCCGGTTCCCGCAGCCAGCAGCTCCTGTGCCATCGGGAGGGTTCTCTTAGTCTGGCTCCCTGGGGTAAGAAAAACTGAATGTTTCTTCAGCATCTCGAGCAAGTCCTTGCTTGTAAGGGTAGGGACAAGTCGTGGTTGCCCCCCAGGAGGTGGGAGCAGTTCCTTAATACCATGTGGAGCTGGTCCCTTGCTGCTGAAGGTCAGTACTTCTGCTGAGACTCCCCAGATTCAGTCTCCTACTGAATTTGATCACCAGCCTGGGGGAATAGGGGACACCTGTAATCATGGGGTATTGTCAGCACTGGTGGTTTTACACATAGGTGCTGCATTATTTTCTCCCCTTTGTGCTGTTCTTCAGGCTGGTGAGGTGCAAACACCTCAGCAGCACGTCTGTCACCCAAGGTAAGCCCTGCTGTTGTCAAACACCAGTGTCACACTGGTGCCTGTGTCCCAGTTTGAGACTGTGATTCTGAAATGTCCCATTTTCTAGCTGTGTGCTCTGCTGACTGGCTTGGCCTTGTATTCCCCTTTCATCCTGGCAGAGTCAGAGGGTTCCCTGCTTCTTGCTGAGCAGATACCTTGTGGGCACAGGAGACTTGTACAACTCTGTCTGCAGTGCTGGACCAAGGCCCGCAGCGCTGTGCCAGGAGGGTGTCTGCTGGAATAGGGAAAGTGACCCTAGTCCTCCAGATACAGCACACAAGATGGTCCTGTGGATGGCAAATTGAACTGCCTGGTGTGGAGGAAGCAGGAGAGACACAGGCGAAGGGGAAGAGCATCTTTCTTGGGGTCTTAACATTATCGGTAAATCACAGTTGGTGCACTTGATTCAGCATAATGGATGTGTTCTCATTTCCCACAGCTGATGAGGATTATATCAGCTTGGTTTAACAGTCTCATTTTCTGCTCCCAATGCACACTTGTTTTAATGCGTTTCAGTTAATGAGGTAGAAGAGAGAATGAGGTGTTACTGTTTATGTACAGACAGCAAGTCTGTGCAGAGGACTCTGGAGTCTTCACAGTCCCTTCCCATTGCTCTCAAAGGGACAGCATTAGCTGGCATTTATAGAAAATTTATTGGCTGTGGTTTATCCAGGTAAAATTTTTCCCAGTGGTGCATATTTCTCTCGTGCTTTCTTTATGCATTATTACAGGCTACAAGACGTGTCGCCAGCAGCCTGTCTGTGGCCAAGGGATGTCAGCCAGCTGAGGTGACCCAGGTGTCGTGTCTCACAGAACCACCCAATATATTTGATATGGGCAAAGCTGCTGCGATCTACCTGGGGTAAAAAGTTCACATACCCTAAAGCAATTTATGGTGGGGGCATTTTATTCCTCCATTGTTTCGTTGGCGTGGTGTTTGCAGGTCCCAGCTGGGGTCAGGGCTGCTCGGTGCCAGGCACTGTGCAATCAGGTTCATTAGCCGGTGCCCGCAGACCTCACAGCCCGGTGTTGTCCCCTCCCGAGGAGAAGGTGAGCCAGGTGAGTTGTGGCAATGGGACCCACAGCTTTGAAGGCTTAGGGCTGCACTTCCAGGGCCTTAACGAGAGGGACTTGTGCCTTCCTGAAAAACAGGTTGTCCTCCTGCCGAGGGCAAATATTTGCTGTGGGGTGGGCCGGAGCTGCGTTTCTCCCAGCAGCATCCCGCCTTCCCCAGCCCTGCTCCCCGCTTGCTGCTGGTGAGAAGTGCTTATAAATAGTTAACGCTGTTATCTAATTTCTGGCCGAGCGCCAGCGGCTGGCATCACTTGGCTGACAGCACGCCTGAAAGGCCCTGCACATTGTACCGCGTTTGAAGGTAAAGCTGCTGTTGGTTTAAGCGGGAATTAAACAATTACCGCGTCTTAGTTCTCCCCACCTTCGGTGGATTGACTCTATAAATTGTCAGCCTGTTGACATTTTAATGTGAATTATGTCATATGGTATCCCCTTTGATTTCAACATGCCTCAGTTTGTAAATACACGAGCCTCTCAAAGGGTTGTGGTTAGCATACACGCAGGAGGCCTCGGGGTTTTTGGTGGGGAAGGAGCACAGCGCTCATCTCTCTCGGCAGCAAGTGTGCCTGGCACGGCGTCTCGCAGATCCGCCGCCGGAGCTCCAGACACGTGCAGCCTTGGAGCACCCGCGTCTGGTGGGGCTCCCCCCGTGCTGTGGGTTTGGGACACCCAGAGAACCCCCTTGCAGCATGTGGGGTCCTGGTGCATCTTCCAGCCTCCCTCTGCATGGGGCTGCCTCCCTGCCCTTCCACGGGAAGAGAGCTCCCCACATCTGCAAGAGGTGAGGACTTCTTCTTCTCCCCGTTGTCGGTGATGGTGCTATGCAAAGTCTTGGCACCAGCCTGAGTTCATACTGGTGATTGCTGTCAGGGTGCAGGTTGGCTCCTTGGTCAGGAGCAAAAAAGAGAGTGCCGGTAGGAGAGAAACTGCAGTGATCGTACCAAAAGATTTTTGACAGGTGGATTTAGCTAAAAGTAGCAGAACAGTGAAGGAGGTGGAAGGAAGAGGCAGAAAGAGCTTGTGCAGGTGAGGGGGCTAAGGCAGGATCACATTGAATACCTGCACAGTATGGGGCTGTAGATGATGACTCAAACTGGGGCAAGGCCCCTGGGTGCCACCTGTGTCACACTGCAGGAAAAAAGGTCCTGTCCGCTTGTCTAGGTTCCTGCTGGGTCTCCTTGCAGCCCTGTCCCTGTCTCACTGTCTTCCTGTCCCCCAGCCTGTGCTACAGAGGAACTCCTCATTCAGCATGTCCTGAGTTTATGGACCAACTATCCTTTCTTTTTTGAAACTGGCTCAAAGAGTTGTAGTTTTCGCATATGTACCAGGGGAAAGAGGATCCTTAGACAGGGTAAGTAGAGGAATAAAGAGTAGCTGGGAGCTCTGCTGGAGTGACTAACACCTTTCCTCCCTTTAGGTATGACTTGCATCCTCTCCAGCAAAATGCCCGCGGGTGTCCCAATTTGAGAACTGCTGATTTGAATCAGAACACCCACAGCATTTGTGGGACTGTTTTGTAACTCTGGGGGTGTTGCATGCAGGCATGTCATGTTAGGAGCATGATTGCACTTCTGTGAGTGGTTGCAGAGTGCTCCTGCTTGGGTACCTGCTGATGAACCCAGGATCGATACCTGTAGGCAGAGACGTGAAGGAGAACAGTGCTCTTGAATAGTTTTGACTCTTGACCATCGGCTGTGTTGCTAGAAATGGAGCAGATGCTGATGAGTGTGCCCTGCTACAAGTCTCTTGGAGAAGACCAGCTGCCTCAGAGCTAGTTCTGAAGCATGCTTTGATATAGATGGGTGATAGTTATGTGTTTTCACGTCATGGGGTCTGTATTACAGGCAGCTTCTGTCTGCCTGTGCATGTTTCCTTTAGTCTCACAGTGCAAGAACCCTGCTTTTACTGTTTTCGTACCTCTTGGTTTTGACTTACTGGGTTTTCTGGTACACGCATCGCATTGCCCAGATAGACCTATTAAAATCAGTCTGGCTTGGCAAGTGGATTAGCAAGACATGAAACCTGCATACTGGCCTCTTGATAGCATATGGTAACCCCAAGCATGTATCTTTGCAAGGAAGTTAATCCCACACAACGACAGAAATGAAGATATTAAGGCTACTGGAGTAAATATACGCAGCTTAGAAAATAGGAATTAGAAATCTGTCATCTCTTCACATTTCTCTGCTGTGAGTGGACACTGGTCCCCAAAAAAAAGATGTTGCTGCTTCCATTTTATTTCTGAATTGCAGCAGTCAGTAAGTACTCTTAATGCTGATCACTGCTGCTTTCATAGTATTTATGATTTACCCTGTGTATGTCTCTACAGGCTTTACATTGTGGATTGCAGATCCAGAATTGCTAAACCCAATAATTACCATGCCTGGCTTTTCCCAGGAGTTTCTGTACCTGTTAAAGGGAAATACAAGTGGATGCAGATGCACTTGAGCAAAGGGAGCACTGAAGAGTGGAGATATTTATCATCTCGGGTTTTATTCTGTTTGCTTCAGCGTACTTTTACCAGTTTTGTATTTTCCATTTTTGTAGTCTGTCTTGGAGGGAATAGCTGCAACTAATATTCAGAGCGATTCTGGTCACTTGTAGATTTCTACGCAGAAGGACACTACAATTGAATTAGATACATATAGGAGATTTTACACAAACATTACCATCAGTGTTAAGCTTCACCTTCAGTAGGAATCTAAACAGGTCCAGGCACTGAAACGCTTCCTCACTGTTTGTGTAAGCCATGGGCTAGGCAGCAAAACCATGCAAGGGGGGATTCTTTGTTTTAAAAAACCAGGAGGGGCCTTTACAGTCTGACCTTAACAGGAGGTTTGGTATATTATTACCTTCTATCTTGAATTATGTCTCAAACTTCTGCTTGGAGTTTGAATCTTGTATGGGGAAGTCCTAGGTTAGGGATAACTTGCTGTATCCTTTTGTTTGAAGAGTTAAATACTGACCTTGTTCCAAATGCATGCACCATTTCTTGTCGGCATTTATTTAGCTTTAGGTTGCAAGCACTGGGTTTTGCTTTAGCTTTTCCTAAAGATAAGAGATCTTCAGTACAGGAAGCTTCATGTGTGGGTGATTGCCAACCATGACCATATTAGTTGTTTTATTTCCCACAGATGGGGTAAAAAGATTTAACTGAGATCTCACTGTAAGGGTTACTTGGCTCTACCCAATGCCAAGGGCATAAAACTAGAAATGGCACACAAAAGTATGTTGCTCCTTCAACTGGAGACTCAAGTTTCCAGTGCATTAGAGTCCACCACATCCTGGGGTAGCAGCGGTCTTGAAGCCTTGCCTGTTTCTTAGTTGTTTCAGCAGTTCTTTAATTCAGGATGTACATTTTAGGGTTAAACACCACGTATCCCCATAACATTTTAATGTCAAATAAGCCCTTACACCTTATCTTTATGCTGGCAGAGCTTTTGCTGGGAGTTTTCTTGCTGTCTTTTCATGTTATCATGAAATTGATTAAGGAGAAGAATAGGGGAAGGAAAAGACTATCACATGGAGTATTTTTTACTGATTTGAAGGAAACTTTGGGTTGTTTTATATTCATCATCAAGACTGGAGCATATTAGCTAGGTAAAGGATTGTACCTGCATATTCAGTTCTATTTTCAGAGCTGCGCCAAAGCTGTCTTGTCCTTTGGATAAAGCCCCAGCCCTTGTGTGGTGCCTGCAGCCAGAGTGGGTGCACAGGAGAGCAAGTGGGATGCTGTGACCCTGATCCCCTCTCCTTGGCTCCTGCTCTCATCGTGTGCCTCAGTGTCTTTCCTCAGGCTTAAATTGCTTAGGAGTGAAGAGCGACAGCTAGGGGAGGGGCTGCAGGTATGACAGTCTGTCCCTTTTGTTTCAGGTTCATTTTCCTGTTTGCGTGATGCTAGAGCAGTTGTACCAACAGTGCCACCAGATCTGTCAACATCTCCTGGCTGCTTCCCAGATCTCTACAGCCATGCCTGGTCTTATTTTTGTGGCAGTGAAGTGCAGGTTGTTTGGTTTCTGCCCTTTCGATAAGGATGATATCTTGTGTGGGTGTTGACTCATGATGATGGAATAAAAGGCAGAAGTTCTCTGCTGGTACAAAATACTGACCTTTACCACTGAGCAGCTTGGAAGAGTCTGCAGCAGGGATGGGAGGCTGTGCCAGCCTCAGCCTCTCAGGGTGCCACGGAGGGGACGCGTTGCACTTACCGTACCCATGTCCATCAGGATTACAGAGTAACATTGCCCGTATTCTTGGCAGTCTTGCCAGCTCAGAGCTTGTTGTGGATGAATTTAGAGTTGCAAACCTAAACCATTTATAGACTGTGAGCTGCTTGGAGGACGTGTATGTAATATGCAAAAGCCAAACGGTTCTGCAGCAGGTTGTTATGGGTTATTGACATGTCCTTTCCTGGTGGAAACCAGTCCTGCGGGCACGCACTAGGAACCATTGCCTGTTCAAGGACTGAGGTGATCTTCCTCTCCAATTTAGGAGACGAAGACTAGTATTGGGAAGACTTCTCCTCACTAAGAACTTGGTGGCTTTCCTCACACAGTAGGTGGTCAGTGGTGTGGGGTGTGGAACAATGGCCTGAATTTATATAGATAATTCTTAAGATGCATTAGTGCCCATTCAGTTCACAGAAGCCTTTGCAAACATCTTAAGCATAGAAAATACCAGACTTCAGGTTGCCTTAATTCAGCCCTTTGTGTGCAGGCATTATTACAGTTTTTAATTATAAGTATTTCCATACATATTTTTCCAGTAGGATTCTTGCCTCATTCTGTGAATGAGTAATTATTCCGTTTCTTTTTATCTTCCTCTTTCATTACATTGCCCCAGGCTTTGTCTAATACAATCCAA
The DNA here is from genome assembly GCA_013398155.1 of Pedionomus torquatus. NCBI lineage: Eukaryota > Metazoa > Chordata > Aves > Charadriiformes > Pedionomidae > Pedionomus > Pedionomus torquatus. The sequence continues at coordinate 244,430 of VZRU01013786.1, read as the reverse complement.
AGCTTTCACTGAATGAAGAATTATTTATTTTCTCATGGGCATTTCCGTGGTGCTCTGTGTTCTGTTTGTGTGTTTCACGGACACTTAATGAACTTACCTTCACAGCACTTGTCTGAAATCAGATGGTGCTCCTGTCCTTGTGTTTTGGGTGTACGGCAACACAACAGCTGCATCAAAGGTCGTAGTCTTGGCTGCCCAGCTTGGTGCCCAGCCCTGCAGTCCACACCTCTGGAGAAGTTGCTGCTCTGCTGGGATGGCTTCACTGACTTGATCTCATTCTACGAGTTTTAATTTTACCTTCAAGACTCAAGGAATATTACATATTTCATTTTTCCACTTCCATTCTCTGTCATCTCACCTCACCTTTCTTTGGTTCTCCCTCCTCCAGTATCACCTGCTCTTGAAGATCCTCATGTCACCGTCCTCTTCGGTCTGTCACAGCTATGCCACCGCTGCTGCCACTATCCAGCATCCCTTCTGTGTTAGCAGCTCTTAACATCTCCAGAGTGTAGACAGTGCCATGTCTGTGTCCTGGGCTGACCCTCTAAGCCCAGCTCAGTCAGGGGCACTGGACAAAGAGAAAGTTGATACTGTGAGATGCTGGAGAAGGGAGCAGAGTAGAGGCTGGTGATGATCCTGATGATCTGCCATATGCCACAGCAGGTGGAGTTTTGGAAGTGCTGATGTCTTTGTGTCTAGGGGTATGATTTTTGTGTCACAGGGGTGCTGTGTCGAGGCAGGAGAACAGAGTTCCAGCTTCCATCAGCCAAGGTTGCATGGAGTCCTCTAGTAGTCTGGAAAAAGCTGTTTCTGCGAGGACTGGACAAAAAACAAGCTTGGTCTGTTCCTAAATGCATCCTTGTTGGCTTCTGTGAGAGGAGGTTGTGCCATTCATCTCTTTGATATTGATATTCTTCGATTTATGGAGAGGATTAAAAAAATTGTCTTGTGTATTGTTGTTGTTATTGTATGGTTATCTGTTGGGATTCAATGTGGTACATTGCTGTAGGAAGTTATAAAGGAGCTATATGAAAACAAGGAAATCTTCAGTCTATCATAGCGCTTGTAACTTCTCTAGAGATAGATGAAACAATAAATACTGGGCGAGGGAAGTTAATCTGTGTCTGTAGTATTTTATTAAATAACGTGCACTCGGTGTGGTTTTCTGCAGCTGTTTCAATTTCCCACATGGTTTTATGGAGCTTATTACAGTGGTCCCTTGCTGCATGTGTGTCCGTGGGCATGCTGCCCGTGGGCTAATGGCTGTGGCACCCTCCTGTCCCTGTAGCACCTCTGGAAGGACCTAGCTTCCATGGTGTTTCTCTGCCTTGCTGCTCAGATCCAACCTTCAGTCAGTGGGGCACCTGGAGCCAAGCCAGAAGGTGAAAGGACTGGCGAGAGCTCACTGGAGGGGCGTCCAGCCTCTCGTCCATCCTTCTACTTGCCAAGGGCTGGCTGTCCTCAACATAAAGGGAGTCACTTTTCATCAGGCCACTTCTCTCTTTGCAGGGGTTTCCTTGTGCCGCTCCCCAGCACACACGGTGCCCCTTGGCTTTGGGACATGGTGAGGAGCACAGCGAGTGTGGAAAAGTCCTCAAGCTCTGCCTTCAGAGAGCGAGTTTCTTTTCTGAAAGACTTAATACGGGGGGAAAAAATACCATTTTCATTTAAATTCTTAAATTGTCTTCACGCACACAGAGAGGGTTTTGGGTAGTTGTTCTAAGTGTGAGGCGGCATTAACAACACAGGACCAAGAGCATTACGTGCTGTGCCTTCAAACAGGCAGAGCCTCCTCAGAGATCCCTCGCAGTGTAACATATGGATCATTCCTATCGCTGCTGGAGGAAATAATACATCACCTGTGCAGATAGTCCCAGTCTTGTTCTGTGTTACAGAAAGCCTTTTTCAATCACTCAACAGCCATATAATTACAATATGGACAACAGATTTTTATCCTGCTGTCTTTTCAGGTTCTCCCCAGCCCTTTTTATTATATAATTTGCCTTTTATCTAGTGTTTTTTCCATATTCACAGGCTGCTCCAATTCACCTGAGTGTTCACAGCTTAACAACTCACACTGAACTTATTATTTTCAAGTATATATACAATATAGGTTAAAAAAGAAAAATGACTGGGTAGTGGGATTGTTGAGCCTGGTTTTGGTTACTGTCTTGTCTTCGCATTCAGCTGTTCTTTTCTCATTTCTGTTCCTAACCCTGGGAAAAATAAGGCTCCCTGAATTCCTCAGCTCTTGACTGTCCCTAGCACTGAGAAAGGAGTGCACTGGGTGACCTGACCTCCTCAATGATGTTGCTGAGCTGTGGCAGAAGTTTTCTTGCTGTTTTTATAACTTCATCCTGTTGCTGTCTGTACACAGCTTTGCAGGCACTCCTTTTAAAAACAGAGCACAGCTTTTCTGCTGCGTTTCTCCAGGGATAACAGCATCCATGGAAGATACGAAGTGATAAAACTATATTTTCCCAAGAAGCAAAATGGCATCAATTCAGGTTTTAGTTAACTCTCAAGGCTCCAAACAGACCCCACCACCACCAAACCAATGTGCTGCTCTGCAGAAACTGCTGTGTGAAGCTTGACTCGTGGTTAACATCCCTCACTTGTAACAGGAGAGTACATTTTGTGTGACGTTTATTGGTTTTGTGTTTGTCGGAGGTGCTCAAGTGAGTAGCAGTGGCTGCCCTTGCAGACACACAGGGCTGTTGTGGGTCCTGCAGCAGGAGCCATGGCCGGAGCAGAAACTTGCAAGGTTGAGGGCATCACTTTTCAAAACAGCTGATAGGAAATGTACTCTCAATTTGCTTTGTTTTTATCACTATAATTAGCAAGATCAATACACACACTCCTGTCTTCATTTCCACATATAGCATTGCTTACGCCTGTGCCTCCCTGGGGAGAGCTGCAAAGATTTCAGGGACCTGGAAAATTCTCGACAGTTGCAGTTGCCCAAAAGTAGATCTGTTGTGTAGATCTGATGTAGCAGCTCTTGTTAATATAGTGGTGGGAAAAAAGAAAGTTTCGCAACTGTAGGAAGGCGCCCGTGTGTAGTGAGACCTTTCTCTTTTCTCCCTTCTTGGCTGCTCAGCCACCTCTGCTCAACCAGCACATAGCATAGTGTCCAGCTGTACAAGGGGTACCCGTGTGCTACCAGAATTAAATAATAATAATACAGATGGAGAATGGCATCTCTGACTGCTACCTTAACTCCTTTCACATCTCCTTCCTCCTTCTGGGAGGTTTCCAGTTGGCATGCCATCGTGATTCCTCTGGCTGTCGGTGCCTCTCCTGGGGTGGGAGGGAGCAGAGCTGGGCAAGCATGGGCTTTACGGTGAACTTTGTTCTTCCTCGAGCATATGGGAGGAATCTTAGCGGTGCTCTTACAGTTTCAGTGGTCTCGCACAGATTTTCATCTTTAGGGATCTCCTCTAACAAATGATTAATTAGTACTTTCAGGTCTATTGCACAATTAAAAAAGTGGTGGTGGAGGGTGTGAATACAAGCTCAACCTTTCTTGGCTCTTTTTTTCTGTTAATCTCTATTGGATTTTGCCCACTGACCCTGGGGGACTGTGAATATGTGGGGATGCTGCTCATCACAGTCTGCATAAACAATGTCCTTGTTAAGAGCTGATGGGCTTAGCAAGGCCACATGAAGAAGTTAGCTGCCAGAGCCAAGCAGAAGCTGGGACTGTTGCCTCCCTCTGGGCTTTAGCCCCTCCTCATTAAGCAGGTCCGGGCTATTGATTGGGAGCTTGTGTTTGGAAGAGTCTTACTTACTCCATGCATTATCTTGACAGATTGATCAGACCTGATTGAGAACCTCTTAAAGGAACGAACAGCTGTAATGGGAAAGTTGGACTCTGTCATCCGTTAGGATGATTCTGGGAGCGAGAAGAACGAGGCTGACATCTTGGAGCAATTGTATTTACAATTAACATGGCTGAAAACGATTGCCTCTATTGATCCCCCCTTCCTGCAATTACAGCCCCATTGTTTACATTCCAGCACTTCGGTTATAAAAAGGAAATTCAATAATTATTGCATTATTTAAAGTTAAAGTGCCACAGAGTTTGCTGGCTACGCTTGCTGGTTGATTTAACGTTCAGTAAAATCTATGCTGAGCTCTCCATCTTTAGGCTGAGCAATATTTGGCTTTTAATGAGACTTCAAGGGCTGGTGGAGCAAACCCAGTTTGCTGGATGGCTTTTGGGGTCGTGTATGGGGGAATCCAAAAGCATTTCAGCACAGCAAGCACCAGCCTCCTGGCCAGCAGGGATAGCATCTGTGGCCCATAACTCCTGGGTTGGGACCCCATGGGGATGACTCCTTTCCCTGGCTGAGAGATAGTCAGCTGGTACTTGGAGACACCAAGAATTTTTGTGCCTCATTCATTATTACAGACCTTTCCCCAGGTACAACATGTCTCTGCTCAGCTGCCCTGTGCATTGCTGCTGGGCTCCTCTTTGAGGAAAGTTGCTTGGTCTTGCTCCCACTTTGCAGCATCCTGGTCAGAGGCTCATGGTGTGATGGTGAGGGGCTCTACCCAGCCATGATCATTTCTGCTTGGTGGCTCTGCACCTTCATGGGGCTTGCAGTGTCTGTGTCAGCCCCATCACGATAGCAGGGGCATTCACTTAACTGCAGGCAGGGTTGGAGGGCCCAGAAAGTACAGCTTCAGAAGGGGAATGTAGGGTCTGGCTGTTAACTGGGGCAGGTGGTGCGGTTTTTCAGGGTTTTCTGTGTGACTCAGACTTGCATCAAGTATCTCAGCTGCTTTGGCAGGAGGGAGTGCTACATTTCCATCCTTTTGGAAAGAAAAAGAGATCAGAAACAAAAAGGTAAATCAAAATCCAGATTTGTTGTGCAAAGTCTCCTTGTCCTCATCTTGTGGTAAAGTTTTTAAGGGCTTGGGTGATCCTGAGGAAGCTTTAGCTGAAGGTGGGGGAGTGATGCTCACCATTAGGCCATTCCAGTTACCAAAACTTGTGGGCACGGGAGTCTGAGCTCCAGAGTCTGCAAGCTGTTTGAAGGAGCTGCTAAGCAAGGAACAGGAGAGGCTGGAAGGAGGGGAGGGTTTTGTAACGCTACTTCTTCAGAAGCAGTAAACAATTGCAGGACGTTTGTGGAATACAAAAGAGCCTAAGTTCATCTTTTGAACCTGCTGTATGTAGAATCAATTTTTTCCTCCTTTCAAAACATCTGGGCCGTGGGGCGGCTGTGAGTGCACCAGCCCCTTCCAGCACACAGCCAGCATGTGTTCTTGCTGCGTGCTGTGTCCGCCCTGCGTCTCCGTCAGCTCCAGGAAATTCCAGCCGGGGCTGCAGGTGTGAAAGGAGAGCAAGACGGATGGGCCAGCTCTGACTTTTATGGAGTACTTGGAACAGACTAGGATCAGACAGCTGCATCCACATGACTTTCATTAAAAATTCAGATTCTTCTCTTCCAAGATTGTGTGATTTATCTTGTGCAGCAGATCAGAGGCGCGTGGGGGCCAAGAGATGCTTACAAGGCTTCTGAGGTCTGCTGCAAGGTCTGGTCCCTTTCCATAGCGACCTGTAGCTTCCCCTCCAGCTCTGGTGTGAAGGCTGCCTCTCCTCTAGCTCCCTGGGAGTGCATTGTCACAGGCACGGCTCTTGCTGGCATATGAAATGTTTCCTACCAAGCCTGTTATTAATTACCCGTGTCTGACTTCACCCTAAGGAAGAGTCAATCCCTGGGCATCCTTCTGCGCTAGGGATGTGCTCATAGGGTTGGCGTGCCTCCAGCACCTCCTCCCGAGCATGGGGGTGTCTGCTGCTGTTGGCTTTCACAGTAATCTTGTGTGGTTCAAAATCTGGCCTCACCTCTGCGGTGCTCCCCTGGTTCTGTGTCCCACCTTGGGCTTCACAGGGGTGCTGCTGACTCTGGGTCTCGTCACTGATATTGGTCAGACGTAGGTGCTCGCAGGCAGAAGTAAGAGTGGTGCAAGTCTGCAGTGCGGCTCTCTTCCACAGGTTTTGTAACCCTCCAGCAGATTTTTGGCTCCATCTTCCTCAGCTGCATCTGTCAGTTCTTTTAAATCCCTACTAATTTTACCCATTCTCACAGAACAGACGTCGTGCTGAGTTCGGTGGTAAGAGTGTTATATGTGGAAAAAAAAAACTCCTCCAAAGATGTTCAAGAATGATAACTGTAGCAGAATGTTTCTTAAAGCTCTTGGTAGTTCAGTGGCCTCTGATTTTGTGGCAGGATTGTCCCGTAATGTGAGAGTCAGCTGGAGAAAGTGATCAGAAGTGATTTGGAAGAGATTTCTCCAGACGGTTTATCAATTATCCATGGCACCACATGGCCTTGCTGAGCAGTCCGAGTTGGTAAGCCAGAGGATGTTTGTGTAAACAGAGGGGGTGGGCTGGCTTTGGCTGTCCCCGTTACGCTCCTGCTCAGACCTTGGATTGGGGTGGTTTAGGATCCAGGTCACTGCTGCGACGGGTGACCCTGTGAGCCAGCTGGTGGTGAAGAATGGCTTTATTTTCATTAGTGTGGGTTCTCTGCTTCTGACATGGAGCTCCTAAGATTATTTTCCAGCTTTGGGTTTTTTCCCCCAGACCTGCTATTTGACCTGCTTTTTTTCCACCTACAGACACCTCAGTGTGTGCAGGAAATCCTCTCGCACCAGAGGGGAGCAAGGAGGGCACAGGCTGCTTGTTGTTGGGGGCAGTTACGGAGTTTCTTTCTACTGCTTGTTGTCATTTTGAGGTCTGCAGAAGAGGGCCATCCTTGATCTTGATGAGAGTTTTCTTACGTGTTCTACTGTGCTTTATACCATTGGGGCTTACTGTGGGTGGGATCGTACCACTTACAGAGATATGGTTGGTTTTACGGCTTGCAGACCAAGAGCTTGTGAGATTCCCACTGATTCCCACTGTTGTCAGTGTGGGTTTGTCCTAAGGAGCTTTTAGGGCCTTCCAAAGGGGAAGCATTACACAAGATGAAGTTAAGATTGCATAGAAATTGAGCCTTTTTTCTAATGAATAATAAACATCAAAAGCACAAGATAGTTCAAAGTGGTTATTGCGTCTCCCTAGTGAGCTGGGGTTACAGTTCAGATATCCCCCAGAACAGCACCTGACCCACTAAACATAGCTAAGAGGGTTTGGAAAATAACATTTTGCCTTCTGGCAACAGAGTGCTACAGGGAGGATTATCCGTTCATGTTACCGTATAAATCACGCTCTTTACATGGTGGCTTGTAATAAACTTAATACAGAAGAGGTTTTGAGCAGATACAGATTTAACATCTTTTAAAATTTAGAAGACATACAAAAGTTTTTAGAAATCGGATTAAATGGTTAACATTAACTACAGTAATACCTACAAAGGTATTCAGCAGGAGAGTTCATTACTTGTGTAATAGCAGCAACACAGATCCTCAGTCCTGTTGTAAAACAGTCTCATCTCCAAAGAACGTAGTTTGAGTACATGGCACAGGGGTGAGGAGGGCTGCCTGCAGTCAGGCAGATTAAGACAGCTGTCGCATTAAATTCCATGATTATTGAAAAATACTGTGGGTGAGGCAGTGTTAGATGGGGAAAAGATAGATGGTAAGATAAAGAAAACTCAAGGTATGTGAAAGATAAAGCTGGAGAGAAGGGAAAACTGAATATAGCATCATTCTTTGTTTAAAAATTAGATTTCTGTAGTCATGCTGTAAACATTTATTATGCTATTATTTATTAGAAGAAAGCAATTCTAAGCCAGATGTTAGAGAGCGAGGGTTGGAAAGCCAGTCTGTCAGTCTGGCGTGGGTCAGCTCATCCCACCGCACATTTGTTCACTCCTGCTCACCTGGGCGCCTCTTCTGCCCCGGCTGGTCTGTGCCCTCACCCTCTGCATTCTCTCTTGCCCTTCTCCATGCCTTCCCCTGCCCTTCTCCATCCCTTCCCCTGCCCCAGCTGATGGCTGTGCTGATGGACTGTGGGCACCCCTGGTGTGGATGCCATCTGCCTGTAGTCACCGCCCTCTCCCACCTCTGGTGTTTGGGGGGCCCGGGGCTGTGCGCAGCCCCAAAGGGATTGATTGCTGTCTGCTGGCCCCCAGCACTCTGCAGTGTGTACAAGCACAAGTTATAATTTTTCTCTTGCTTGTTTAAACTGTCTTTGTGTTCAGACCCTTCCGATGTGCCGACTTCTCTGAGCCAAATCCAGAGAAAGGGCGAGGTTGATGTGCAATACTCCCAAACCAGCCCAAAACACTTGTCAAGCAATCTGCTGGGGCAGGGCTGAATTCATCCTGGCCGCTGGCATAGGAAGAGCCCCCCAGCGAGTGCGGTTTGGTACGAAGTCACCCCAAAATAGTGTTTTCCTTGTGAGAAGCTAAAGGTGTGGCTCCAGCAGCTGGGATGTTTGTAACTGGTGAGGGTCTGGTGTTCCACAGGTCTGTGGTGAAGATCAGGGGAGGTGATGCAGGGATTGTGGCAAATAGAAGAGGTGAAGTCTCTAAGCGGAGTCCTGCGCTAGTCACTGCGCTGCAGAACGAGAGCACAGCTTTGCCCAGAGACCCGAACACTTCCCACATGGAAGATGGGTTGGATTTGGTTTGATTTGTGTGTAGGAATAGGCGTTGGGAGCAGCGTGGTGTGCTGCGGTTAGTGTGCATCCAGGAACAGCCCACAGTCCCCTGGGAAGCTGTATTTCTGAGCCGTATGGTTTCCATCAGAGCGTTCCTCTGTCTGTTTCTGATTTAAAGTGGAGCTTTGACTAAACCTGATCAATATTTTGCATGCCATGCGTGAAGAACCAGATGTTGGAAGTTTCCTATCGTTGAGAGGGAGGGGGCGAACACCCCCCCAGACTTGCAGAAATCAATGTTCTCTGACAGAAGTTGGTTGGTTTTCCTAGGAACAATATATTCCTTTGATTTTCAAGTTGATTTGTCTTCTAACGAGGTTCTGGTTTAATATTTTGAATTTGCTTTCTGTGATACGGATAAATTCTCACAAGGGGAAAGCTTAACAGTATGATGAACAATAACTACACGTACTTGTCCAGAGTTTCATTACTTCCAGCAACTCACAGCTGGTACTTGCTCATCCATTGTGTTGGCCTGGTCTGGCCTGCTCCTTTCCTCTGTTGGAAGACTGACATGAATCGGAGGTCATGTTGTACGGTGTCGCATCGTATCGAGGGGTGGACTTGATGGTGTTGGCACCCTCAGGTCTTGACTCCTGCAGCATGACAGGCAGGTGAAGCTGACCCAAGTACAAGGGATATTTGAACATACCTCACACACGTGGATTGGGAGAAAAATAAGAACAGAAAACAAGATACATTTATTAAGCTGTTTAAAACAAATGTTTTCCTAAAATCCCCCTTTAAATGAGAGCAGTACAGACTGTGCCTCTCGTTCCCACAGAGACCACGTCCTTAATATTTCCTTGAACCTGTGACCAGATTTTTCTCTTAATTGCTCACTGGGGGTTTCCTCTGCCTTCTCGCAGAAGCTGCTGCTGAGCCCGTTGGCACTTCCTGAGCTTGCATGTGGGGTTTGTAGGATGGAGGCTTCCCCAGTAATGCACCTCTTGACTAACGGGAGATGGGACTTGCTGTGCATCTCCTGGGGCAGCAAGACCCCCAGCCTGCAGCGAGATGGTTGGCAGGGAGCTTTCATGGCAGAGGCTGAATCTAAGCGTGGCAGAGCAAGGCTGGTTAAGCTGGGCCATGAGAGCTGGTCGTGTGGCTGTTGCGACTGGCTTGCTAACCCTAGTTTTTTATGTCTTAAACCATTTCTCTTTTTCTAGCTCAGGAAGAGAGGGTAATGCATGCAAACAATAGAAATGAGAGAAAGAAGTAGTTCTTATGAGGGAAAACAGCAAAAAAAATCTTTTGAGGGCACCAGTGGGATTAGTGCCCTGGTGGATTCTTCAAATATTACAGTGAATTTAATTAAATACATCGCGATCCCAAAAGAGGCTAGTCTAATTAGCCAGATCTAGAATACATTTATTCTCTTCCCTCGTCCTTCCAATCAGAAGCCTCAGCATCAGCTCCTATCCTATTTTTAATCATTCCTAGACTCAGAGGGCTCTCCTTCCTCCGTGTTAGCTAAGCACACAGCGCTGGGTAATATGTGTCTTTAATCTTATCTTAGCTGTAACTGAGATAATACACGTCAGAATTTTTAGCAGAAGGTCCTGGCTGCACGTAGGCAATATTCTTGATTGACAAACCTTGAGATTGTGTCCAGATCACCTCACTTACGTGTCTTGGGTGAAGTGCGTGGCAAGGAAATAGTTTTATGAGATGACCCAGAAGACAAAAAGGTCTTGGGGTTGGATGGTAGGACCTGGCAGGGATTATTGCTTTGCTGAAATGTAGGTGTGTGGTAGGAACACCAAATGGCCTTCACTGCAGTGTCTTTTGTGTCATTTGACTTCGGTATCCATTTTTCCTCAACTTGTGATAAAACCTTACTGTGGAAACTGGGAAAGTTACTGTGAGCTCTTGACCCTGCCCCTGCCCAAACTGAACAGAGAGAGGCTGTGCCATGGCAGCTGACGTGGCTATAAGCAGTGAATTCTTCCCTCTGGTTTTAAACACTTAATTGCTGCATCCTTGGGATCTAGGACATAAAACGTCTATTCATTGCCCTAGCAGCATAGACCTCTGTGCCAGACAATTGATAGATTTTGTCAGATAATCAAGGTATAATACTCTCAAATTAGCTATATTGGCTGTGATAGTGGAGCTTCAGAGGGTGACAAGATTTTTTTATTTTTTTTTGCCAAGTGCTAACCTCTTGCAGTGATACCCAGCTGTGTGCTCACCATTGGCATTTCAGTCTCGAATGCTGCCGCAGCCGTCTTCCAGGCTGCCTTCTTCCAGATCCAAGGGAGTAAAACGTAGATGCCAGGGAACGGAGTGCCGGATGATGGATAGGATGGCACACGCTCCGTGCTCTGCTTCCATACGCCGTTTCCAGGACCCCTCGATCTAATGGGTTCATCGTGTTCTAGGATTGTTTTAGTTTTATTCTTCTTAGTTTTCAATGAGAATTTATCAAATTTAATTTTATCTGTTTGACATGAAGTTGGATCTCCTCCCAGGATAAGCTTTAAATATGAAAGAATTAGCCATGCGTAGGTCGTGAATAGTTGTTAATGTTGGATCTGTGGTTTTATTCAGTGAAGGAGATGATCTTGCCTATCTGGATTTTTGCTCTGTGCTTGTTTCAGTGTGTTATGTTTTTCTCGCTTCTAAGCAGGAGAGTGCATGGTACCTTGAGAATAAACAGGCTTGATTTTCCTGTTTTTTTGTCAAAATGTGGTTTCTTACTTAGTTCCCGGTTGGCTTTTAGCAATTTACAGAGTACTAACCCAGGGAGACTGGAGATGATACAGCAAACTCACATCTCTCTACTTTGTTCTTCACAGCACCTGCAGCATCACGAGAGTGGGGTTGAGGGTGAAAGCTGCTATTATCACTGTGTCCTCTGTAACTACTCCACCAAGGCCAAGTTGAACCTTATCCAGCACGTGCGCTCCATGAAACACCAGCGGAGTGAAAGCCTACGTAAGCTGCAGCGCCTCCAGAAGGGTCTCCCTGAAGAAGAGGAAGACTTGGGACAGATCTTCACCATCCGCAAGTGTCCAGCTGCCGAGGCTGGTGAGTGCTGCCTCCCTTGCATGAGCAGGGTTGGGCTCGTGGCTGCTCTCTGTCACAGGATTTCACCAGCAGCATCAGGCGCTCTGTGCAGTTTCATAGCCAGCTCAGTGACTTTCTCATTTCTCTTCCCTGCTGTGGGGATGATGCTTATCGATAATATTTTATGGAGTTTCCGGCTGCCTTGAGCTAGGACTAGACCCCTGTGTACCTGCAGCATCCAGCATAGCTTTGCTTTGGTGGGTTTGTTAGGTGGTGGCTCTGAAGCATCAAATACTTACGCCCATGCTTCATTTTGTACTTGTAAGTCGTGCCCTCTGTTCCAGTGGGGCTAAATGCAAGTTTGACACATAGAAGCATGTGTGTTTGTTCCAGCTAGTGTCTTAAACAGTGGAATAGTGTGTTGAGTGTCTAAAAATACTGTCCCATGGGCACAACTAACAAACTAGTGTACTATACTTTTGATAGATATGTTGATATGTGTCAGGTGATGTCCTGAGCTCCAGTGCGGAGCTCTCCCAGCTTGTTTTTTTTTACTTGATTTCTAGTATTTCAGCCACGTTGGTTCAGGAGGAGTAGCTGGTTGAGAGGGGTGGGCAGGAGAAGGGACGAGTGTTTCTGTTTTCTGTGTCTCCTCCTGACAAGGTGGATAAAGTGAAGGGCTTGGATGGAGCTTTTCCTCATACAGAAAGGACAGGTAATAGGAAAGGGATCTAGCAGGAGAAAATGTGCCTCAAAGGGGACAGTTAGGCTGGGCAAAACAGAAATTGTACTTTGTTTCATTATTTAAAGGGTTAAGAAGATTTTTAGGTTAGGAAAAAGGAAGATCTTATAAAGCCCTCTTTGGAGGGAGGAGGAGGAGAGGCTGCCCAAGTCAGCTGGTGCATGCACTGTCAGAGATGTGAAGATGCTGCAGCTGGGGGGATGCCAGCAAAAGCCTTCACAACCCTCCTCTCAGCTTCAGTCAGGACTTTCCTCCATGACTGCTGTTGAAATAGCTAAATCTTACAGAAAAACGATCTGAGGAACTGGCATTCTGCAATTAATGCATATAGAGGCAAGAAAAGTGACCTTAGCTTAAAGGCATTGATAAAGGAAAGCAACACCAGCTGGAGGAGAACCCATGTGGGTCTTAGAAATGTTTCTTGAATTAAGAACTGTTTTGTGTTGCTGTTATACATGTAAGTAACAAAGATCTGAAGTACTTGCACAACACCCGAAAAGTAAAACAGGAGATTTTTCATGAAGAGTTAGATTCAGTCTCATGGAAAAAAGTGACCGATCTGTGAACTCGGCAGCCCAGTGGAGTCGAGGGCATGGAATATGCTTTCCCAAAGGTCACGGTGACAGTGAAAGCGTGCTGTGGTTTCTGCACCATCCCGGAGGGGACAGCAGCTCCTATAGCTGTTCTGCTTCTTTGCATTGCTCCACTGTAGAAAAACAGTCAGATTTTGAAAGGAGATGTTGACCAGTGTTGTATGGTTTGTGAGTTTTCTTAAAAGCAAAATGAACAGAGAGGAAAAACTATCTGTGCCCTTTCACGATACACAGAACAATCTTGAAAACCTTTGTTTACTTTAGAAATTTTTGTTTACTTTGTCTTTACTTTAGAAATCCTATCTTTCCCTGTATGTCTGCCTGGATTATGGCACTGTAGGTACTGAGAGTGCGGAAACTGACTAGCTGAGAGGGAAAAGGATTTGTTGACCATTTTTTAAAAATGTAATTTTTTTTTTTTTTTAACTAAAAGGCTTGACAAGTCACTGAAAAAAAACCTCCATTTAAAAATATTTTACTTTTTCAAATGGCTTGAGATAATTTCCTTTAACCTTGTTGGTTCTTCAGTGAAAACCACAGCAAAAAAAAAAAAAAAAATTAAGAATTTCTTTATCGTATTTTATTTCAAAGCATAAAAAGGCAAGTAAAAATAAGACTCTATAAAATGCTGCGTTAAGGGGGGAGGGGGGTACTTCTGATCTGTTCTGCAGGTTGCTTTGACCTGAGATATTTAATTTCAAGCACTCTTCCTGCCCATTGTTGAGCAATACTGAGCAGGCGCACCTCGCTGGTGGCCACAGCCACAAGGTACTGGTCCAGTTATCCCTGCAGTGATGGGAGTGGGATTTGGGTGAGAAGCTGCGTTACCCCTGTGAGGGAGAACAGATACTCTCATCTCCCATTTATCCTCATCCTGTTACGGTGTCAGAACATCAACTGGATTATAAAGTGGGGTGGCCTAGGCTCCCCAGGCCAGCAGTTGGGCTCAGGACGTACTGTGAGGGAGGGTGTGTCACGATGTCACAAGCTGGAGCCAGGCTGCCCTGGCTGGTACCTCCACTCCTGGCCATCAGAGCAGGCAGGGGCATTGCCTGGCACTCAGGGCTGCTCCTCGCAGCAGGCAAGGTCAGCCTCTTCCAGGGTACAACAATAATTTGTTTCTCAGCTTGATTTATTCAGCGTAATTTCTTCATGCGTAAAAAGATCTGCCTTGAACAGGCTGATCCTTCCTTTTTTTTCTGTGATGTTTAAACTTCCAGTGTTATAAAATGCTGCTCTTATTTATTATTTAGTTGGCTGTTGTTACTTTTCAGTAGTTTTGAGTGTCAGCGCTGTGTAGCAGGAATGTGCGTATACCCAGGCTTAAATTCACTCTTCTGACATGTTGGGTTTTTTTTCTTGGTTTTGAACTTTGCCAGTATATTTGGCTGTTAGACCCATTCAGGAGAGGAGCACGTTCTCCTCGGCGAGGCTTTGCTGACAGGTCTTCCTGACATGATGCTGCCAGTGTGGGATCCGTTCTTCCTTCCTGGCAGGGCTGCTCCGGGTTTGCAGCTGACTCTCTGCGTTTCTTCTTCCTCTGTAATATGATGGTGTCTCTGTTGTATTCCCCGTTTGGTTTTTATTGGGGGGAGGGGCGGTTCTGGAGAGCAAGATGGACTTTCTACCTTTTTAATTAGAGTCTCTGGTAATAGTGTATAATATGAGAAAGCCCTCCCCGCGTTTCACACACCTTGAGCAAAAGTGCTTTTCTGATCTGTGACACGTCTCTGTCAGGGGGCCCAAAGGGATACTGGTATTTTGCTGGTTTGCTGCATTACAAATGCAGTGGTTTGTTTTGCTGCTGCTGTTGTTCCCTTGTAATCATCGCTGTGATTCTCTCTCCCCTTCTAGTTAATTATATTTATTTTGAATTCAGTTTCTCTACAAACACAATATCAGCTTATGTTTTTTCCCAAAGTCAGTCCCCTTTTGTTATCACTGCTTTTTCTGAGGACTCTTAAAACATTTCAGTCCTCACCAGCTTTTCTACCTTCTGCAAAACACCTCCCTGAGAGGGCCCAGCCCTGGACCAGCAGCCTGGGGAGATTGTGGAGTCCCCATGCTGGGAGATGCTTGAAACTCGATGGGCAAGGACGAGGCCCTGAGCAGGACCTTGACTGGCGCCTGTCTTCTCTCCCTGAAGAACTGCAAGTGCTCAGGGCAGGGCTGAACTGTCAGAAAACTGCTCTCTCCTTGTGCTGGTCTGTTCTCGTGCTGGTCTGGCTGGCCAGCTGCTGGGTTGCCTCAGCAGCAACGTGAAACAGCTCTTCCGTCTGGTGTGCTGTGATCGGGAGGAAGCAGACACAAGGGGTTACGTTGTAAGGTGTCCCGAGTTTCCAAGGAGTGGTGGGTTCTAGCCAGGCGCTGCTGCCAGGAGAGACCCTTGGGCCAGCTGTGATCCAAGGCAAGGTGCACTTGGCAGCCACAATCAGTCCCACTGCTGCTGGAGAACTTTGTGGCTTTACTAGAAATGCTGAAAGACACTTTTAACACTTTTTTCTTTCCCTAACTTTATCCCATTTGTGCCAATCTCCTCATCCCCAGCTTTGCATAAAGCTGCTGGTCGCAGTAATCAGAGGCAGCTCAGCCTCATTCTGTAGCCTTGTGCTAAGCGGGACTGTTCAGACCACGTGAGTGGCGTTGCCTTGCTCCCCCTCCCCGCTCCATCCTGTTTGCTCTGGGGCAGGGAACAGATGCTGGGGTTAAACACCGCGTCTCTCTGTGTGTACGGACTCGCTGGTGTGTGCCAGCATGTAGGAAAAAGCATTGCTGTCTCTGGGGCGGTGCGTAGATATTTGCTTGTATAGATGCATCTCAATCTGTTGGAAGAGAGTGTCTGATCATACCTTAATTAGTCCTCTAACAATCTACAAAGGTCAGTGCCAATTGCCTGTTCATTTACATTTGTAATTGTGATGGTTCTTGATTGCACATTAGTTGCAACTCATTCCCTCCCACCCCGCAGAAAACACATGCAGCAGCTTCAGCAACAGCCTTGTAGACACAAGGACCTTTGTCTCTGCGTGTCCCAGCAGCACAGCCTTCACTGAAACTTTTGTGTCTTTTATGGAAGAGAGCTTTAGAAGCTACACTCCACTTCCAGGAAAGGGATGATGAAGTTGTTGGCAGCAAAATTATACGGACATCAGGCAAGAAACCCAATCCTCCTTGAACTGGATAATTAAAGACAATTAAACTTTTCTGCTTGCTCTGAGAAATGTGCTAATTATGCAGGAGACAGGGAAGTGGGCCCAGGCTTGGACATTCAGCTGTTTTGTTGATCAGAAAGAATACAGCTTTAGGGGTGGGGGTTTATTTTCTTCTGTGGGGTATTTTTGGACACGTACTGCCGTAGTATCTGGGCTGCTGCCACTGAGGATGTCAACCCCTTGCTGCAGAAGCATCTGTATAACGTTACCCATAAGCTAATTGATTTTTAATGATAGGGGTTTAGAGAAGAAAAAAAAAAAAGCCAAACCCATAATAAAAAACCAAAACATTCTCAAGATGTAGGGATGGATGCACTTATGACTCATTAGATAATGAGAAATAAGAGTGAAACAACCTGCACCAAATTTTCCTTCTGGCTTTGAAAGTGTTTCCTTCTAGAAGGCATTGAGTCCAGCAGCCTGTTTTATAGCATGAACAGCTGTGCCTGGAGTGGCCAGTCCAGAGTGGGGCTGCTGCTTCATCTCCAGCACGTGTTGCACAGAGGCGTATGCAGCTCCTTGCTCACCCTGTCGCATCACTCTATACATGCCGTCCACACGGTTGTGGATTTGTTACAGCTGAGTCTGTTTCTCCTTAGGCAAGTGCTGTTCATAATTAATCTCTTTCCTCCCTTACCTATTTCTCCTGACTCTTCCTATTTTCCATCTCTGACTGCTCTCCTTTTCCGTAGCTGTCCTCCTGTGGGAGGAACAGAGGAGAGTTTTGCTCGCTCTTCCCACTGTGTAGGACAGAAGTCCATCAGGCCTCCATCAGATGTCTGCATTCCTCACCTGCACTGGAGTTCTGGGCGTCCCTGAACTGCTGGTTCATGTAGCTGCTTGAGTCAGAGTCTGCCACACTCATCATGTCAGGAGAAAGTCCTATTGCTTGTGGTAAGCTTGACCTGAACAGAGGTCCCTTAGGCAGAAACACTTCTTGCTTGGGCTCTGCAGATTAACTGTATCTAGAAGAGTCCCGTGGAGCTGAGGCAAGAGACCACCTAGAGTTTTATGATGCCCAGGAATTTCATTTTGATCATCCTCTCATAATGAGCCCTGAATTTGTTGATGTCTTTGAAAGGAAACATATTTTTGTCAGGTGCAAACACAGAGGAAAATTTCCATGGCCAAGGAGCTGTGTTAGTGTAAAGCTGTGTAGTCCCTCTGTGGCTGGAGAAGAGGTTCTTGCCCTGCAGCACTGAGGCTCAGACCACCCTGTGTTGTCCAAGGAGAGAGGGGAGCACACCACAGAAAAGATGTGCTCCTTTCTCCTTCTGCTTTTCCAAGGGCTTTTGAGCACTGCAGTGTGGGACTGCTGAGAATTCTTTTGAAAAAACAACAAAATATGTGGCAATTGGGCCCAAAACAGTAAAATTTGTTGATCTTTGCAGATGAACAGTACTGGAGGGTATTTTGTGGGACAAGTAAGATGACTTGTGGAAAAGTCATGTAATATTTAGTGGGAAGTGCTGACCATTTCTCAACTCTGTGAGTCATCCTATAGAATATTTTACAAAGCTTTGCATCCTTAGTGTGAAAAACTATAGAAAGGCTAAAAATAAAGTCAAATATGTTCTATTCAGTGCAGCTCTAGATTTTTTTTTTCTTAGTACCATATACTCCTGGAGAACCTCTTTGTCCTTGTGGATATGAGTGTTTCCCTAAAACGAGGCCAAGCCAGTCAAAGATAACCACTTGTAGTTTTCGAAGAATTATTTTGCTGGGCACATACTGGGAAGGGATGTCACAGTCTCCCCATTGCACCACAGGGAACCGGTCCCTTATGGTGGACATGCAGTTTCAGCAATCCTCTGCCAAATCCTTAGCAGCCATCCTCTTCCAACACACAAAGTCATTGTTGGGGCCCTCGCGTGTGAAGAGAGAGGGCAGGCTCCCTGGAAGCCGTTGCTAAACTCGGCCAAGCGCAGTGAAAAGCCCCTTTGTTTGGGCAGGAAAGGGGCTGGAGCGGGTGTCAGGAGGAGGATCGCTGCCTGCCCATCTTCCCCTGACCCGGCCTTGCTGGAGCATCCATGCTGCTCGCTCTGCCAGCAAACAGCAAAGGACCAGCCACTCTCCCTCTCCTCACAGGTTGATTACAGTTATTTAGAGGAATACCTTCACTGTAAAGCTGTGTTCTGGTAACCCCTTAAAAGCTGCTGGATCCTGGAGCTCCCTGGGAGGAGGGGATACCCCAGGGCTCCTGCTTTTCCTCTCTCTCTGTCTACCAGGCAGAAACGGGTGCACTGTCCATCCCCATCTTCCGTGTATTTCAGTATTCGACCTTCTGGAGGGCTACAAACTGTAGACTGAAATCAGGATGTGAATTCTTAATGAAAGCAAGCATGTAAACAGAACTGAGGTATAGCTGGAGCAGTTGCCAGATGAGAAAAACCCATGTGGTTTAAAAATAGTAGTTACCAAACTCAGCTTGGCTCTGCCTGTGGTGCTTGCAGACAGCTGGATGCTCATATGGTGCTTGTACCTCTGTTTTCACTCTGAGTCATATGAAACACTTTGCTAATGTTCCTCTTTCTTAAAAGCAGTTTTGTAGTTGCACCAGGGATGCAAAGGCAGCGCCGTCAGGAGAGGGGTGATGGTGAATGGGAACGGAAGCAAGTTCCTGTGTGATCGGGAGCAGATTTGTTCATGAAACACTCAGGATGTGGTTTGCAGTAAGAAAAGTTTTCTCTTAGACAAAAAGTTTCTATTTAGCAGAAGGGAGGCCTGATGTCAGCCACATTTGACAATTTAAATTTGTGACTAGGAAGTCCTGCAGAAAGCATTAGCTTCTTCTTCGGGGCTGAGACGTTGTTCTCTTCATTGCCCTCTCTCCTGTCCAGGCTCTCCAGTTCCTCCCTTGCCTTCGTGGTTGTGCTCTGGACTTAGGGATTGTGATTGGCCCAACTGTAAAATGAAATGAAACAAACAGGGGAGAAAGGGATCTTCTGCAGAAATCTCCTGTGAGTGAAACCGTCCCACCTTGAAGAGTGGGCAGCCATGCAAGGCATTTCTCATTCACAGTCATCAAGCATGGAGTAATTATTAATGTAATTTGTTACAACAGGGATGTGAGACGCTCCTTTGGAGTGGATTTTTCATGATTGCGGGCTTTATACTTTCAGCGAAACTTTAAGACTTTTGAAAAGAAAATAGGTTATGCCAAATGATATTTCTCCGGGCTTGAAATAACTGAAATTTATTAAGATCTGATCTCCTCCACGTGGTCTCAATTAAAGAAAATGTGGTCATTGCTAATGCTGGAGAAACATGCATGTTGCTCTCCTGCGTCTGATAGAGGTAATGGAGGGTTTCAGAAAGGAATAATTAGTTTGCTTTTGTAAGCCTCTCTCCACTTTTCCATGGGACTTAATTGCACACAACAATTAAAAACTTCTCCAGGCAGATTACTTGTATGGTGTCTGCAGGAGTACAGTGCAAAGAGTTTATACTATAGCATCTACCAACAAAAAGCACGCTACTGCTCTGGCTCTGCTGGTGAGGCACAGATTTATCTGGCTGGAACATGTGGCCCTTGCAGAGGTCTAGGAAATGCAGTGTTTGAGGTGCATGCTGAGGAGTTTGGTGTAAAATTTCCCACCTGGCACAAGCAAGAGTTCTAGATGAGGTTCTGCAAACCATCTCCCCCCATTGCCCTCTGCCTCTTCAGCTGGAGAAGCTCCTCAGGTCTTATGCTGCTGCCAGTCACCCTCTCCTCAAAACGAGATTCCTTCCTCTGGTGTTTAACGGCTAACCTCGTTTCACATGCTTCCCCTTGCCATTTCCAGGCTTGTCCTTGATTGACACATTTAATAATCTGCCAACCCAAATGACAATCCGAGCTCCTGTGTGCAAACATCAAATGCTGCCCAGCTTCATTAGCTTCTCTCGGGCTTTTTACCTCTCTCTCTCTCCCCGCAACCCAATATTGTCTTTTCCCAATATGTTATCTGTAACCCCCTGAAGGCGGCATCCTGCTCCGTCTTTGTTTCCGAAGTGTTGGATGTAAATCCAACCAAATCATCAGTACATGAATCGTCAAAGAGGTGCTCGGAGCACGCTGAGGCAGCCCAGCCGCAGCAGATACTGGGGAGGGGGCCAGGAGAGAGCCCTTGGGTGCCTTGTCGCACGCACCCAGCTTTCTGCCAGGGGCTGTTTCCTACAGCTGGGGGTGTGCAACAGCTTTGTTGTCTAAAGAGGAAATCCGTTTCTGTCATCTCATCCTCAGACATAGGGAGTAAGACAAGCTATTGTCCTGTTTTGAGAAAACATTCACCCACGGTGCAATAACATACGTGAAATAGCAACAAAGAGGAAAACAGCTCTTGGCGATATGTATGTTAAGCTGATTAAACTTGCAGTTCCCCTTTGCTGCAGCATTTCTGATCTCTGTGCCAACCCCACCAAATACCCCCACATGCTGGATTATCGTCTTGTTTTCCAAGATCTCATGTCATGTGTGTTCATTTAAAGCAGGAGGACAGCTTGTTGCGTTACCCTTTGTTGTTCCGCTGAACCTTGGAATTTTTTCATTTTTTTGTGGATTGAATAGCTTCAAGGACCTTTTACCTTTCCAGCAAGTTCCTGATGGGAGTCACAGTGTTTCTGAGCGAGGGCTCTCCTCTGAAGGGTGTCCAGAGGCCGGGCAGATAGCAAATCCTCTGCTTTGTGGCTGGACTGAAAGGCAGGTGGAAACTTTGGCTTCTGCTTGACTTCCATATTGCTTTAATTGTTATCAAAATCCAGCAAATGTACATCTCACAGCAGTGAGCCAGGGTTACTTTACACAGCTCCTTTACAAAGGTCTGAAGACTTTGCTGTCCTGGCATTACTCTGTTGCATGATTTGTGACTGTTCCCTCCTTGCATGCTTTCTCTCACCCGAATTTTGAAGAACACTATTCCCTTCCCAGCAACATCATTCTGTCTATGCATACAGGACACCATAAGGCTGTTGAGATCTGACTTTGCAGAATGCAGGGGTAAAGTTGGTTCCCCTTTAATATCTGGTAGAGGCAGATTTCCTTTGTTATTTATTTTTTGGGTTGGTTTTAAATTTAAAGTAAAAAGCAGTTGTGCCTTAGCTCTGTTTTGACCAACCAGTACTGAATAGATAATCTCTAAAGGATATGAAAGGTTTAATCATTTTAATTTTGTTTTTATTAAAGTTTATCGTGACTTTTTTTCATGTGCCCCTGGTAAAGCAGGGGGGTAACAGAAATCTACACAAACCCCCAAGCATTCGCTTAATGAAACTCTCTAATGGGAGGCGCCTGGCGGGAAGGAAGTGGTTAGATAGCTGGGCTGGGGAAGGCAGACCAAAGGCACGCTGTAATATCACTGAAACGTGGCAGGAATCTCATAAACTCCCCATCTAGCTCCAGCAGACACTTGTCACTGGGAGCTCATGGCTTTCATTAAGCAGAAAGAGAGGAAGCTCTGACGGCTGACTTGTTCCAGAATGTTTTTCTTGTTCGGCTGCGTCTTAAAGCCCTTTCCACTTAAGAAGAGTAAAGGGGAAAACATCACCAGATGCTGTAGTAAAACACTGGGAAGCTCCTGGTCCCGCTCATACTCTACTATTTTTTCTCCCTACCAAGACAAGCCCCAGAGCCACAGTGAAACAGCACTACATCTCTCCTGAGCTCAAGCAGCTGCAGTTTCCTTTGGGACAGAAGAATTGCATCCCTGTCCCTGCGGTCTCACCCTTGGTACTGAGTTTGGTCACCAAAAGCTCTGCTGCCGGTTCCAGCTGCACCTTCTGCTGCTCTTCCTGCTTCACTTTCCTTCCTCTCCCTTACAGTTTTAGAATAGGGAACCCTTCCATTAAGGACCTCAGGGTGGTTGTTGCAGTGGTGCAGGTTAAATTCAAGACTGAAGGCCTTTCCCTTTCTGGGCTGAATCACTAAAACCTTGAAGACGTTGCAGGTTGAGCAGCAGTAGGTACTGCAGCCTTGTCTCAAGATGTATTGGAGCAGAGTTAGATGTCAGTGTGAGCCACGCAGGATTCCTATTAGTAGCAAATTCAGCTCGTGTAAAGTCTCCTCAGCACAACCGTGATCCTTCTGTCCAAACCTCACACTTGCTCAGATGCTGTGTTTGACCAAGCCCCCTGCATTGACATTCTGGTGGTAAGGAGAAAAAGAAACTTTCCAGAAACCTAGACGTGCTTCAGCAACCGTTCCTTCACTGTTAACCCTAATTCATGATGTTCATCTCTATAGTACTACATGGTAGCAGCTCATCTCCAGTATTTTTCCTAAAGATTTGACTGTTCTAGCCATTGCTGTGCTGCTGTTTCTCCCTTTCTACACTACTGGGCTTCAAATTAAATATATCTGGAATGAACATGCCTTCTTCTGTGTTAACAGGTTAATGAGTTTAGAGAGTTGCCACACTTGCATGCTTTTTGTTAGTATTAGCTCGGAGTCTCTTTTCCTGTTCTGCTGTTGACCTCAGCAGAAAGGGGCTGGAGCTCCAGCACAGGGAACTGCTGGTACATTGATACCTTCTTTCATATTAAATTGCCCACTAACACATTAGGTGGGGACAGTGGCAAAAAGTAAAGTTCAGTCTTGTTCAAGTGAGCACGGGCTTTGTGTTCAAAGGCAATGAGAATGTTTAACTTGTTTATAAGTAAACAGTGGAGTAGGGTGAGGAGGGGCGGTGAGAGGGAAACTGCCTGCCAGGCTTATGCCCTTGCCGAAGAGCTGCTGCATGGCAAGGACCAGCACCTGGGCTTGGCAGTTGCTCATTCCTGACTGTAATTACTGATACAGAATGAGAAGTCTGCTTCAAACCAGCTGCCTCACCCAATTCTGTGTGAAACAGAACAAACCTCCAGCTTGGTCCATCAGTGCTGCTGGTGCTTTCTGGATTCTGCTTTGCTCCTCATGGAGGTGCAACCATGCCCCATTGCACCATCCTGATGTCCTTTGGGGCATGGTGACCAGACAGACCTTCCCAGCTTTACGCCACCTGCCCGGTTGTGCAGCCCCGGTGCAGAAGAGTGCTGGTCCCATACCAGGAGGAAAGGTAGGAAATGTAAGCAGGACCTCAGTCTGCCAGCTGCTACTTTAGGCTTTGCTGCAGCTCCACCTACACTTAATTTTTCTCTCTGTGGTGGGTAGCCTGGAGTCTCACCTAATGACTCTGAAGAGCTCTGCTAGGCTTGGGAGCACAGTGCTCTGTGGGTTCATCTCTGCTCAGGTGTACAGGCTCATCCTTAAGGAGTGTCCACAGGCTGAGACTGTTTCCCTGGGATGGGGTTTGCCTTGGCCATGTGCTTGTTGTGTGTCACAGCAGCACCTCTGTAAGATGGTGGAGTTTCCAGGAGTCCCTTCTGCTCAGCTGTTTCCTGCCCATCTGCACATGTCATCAGTAGTAAACCTTTCTGGCTGATTTCTGTGATGAGAGATAAAAATGAAAGTTGTGATCTCAAAGCCAGGCGTCTTCTCCAGACTCATGACTGTGTTCCTGACTGCTGCTGTTCAGGGTCAGAAATGGGGTTGACTTGTCTCTGACACCAACACCAAAAAGGTGGTGTGATGCCACCAGTCGTGGCCAAGGACTGCAGTTCCCTTTCTAGAGGAAGCATCAGCAGGGCATCAGGAGGTGGTAGGCAAGAGCTTGCCAGTTTAAGGGGACCCAAACCTGCTTCTGAAAGTCTTACCCTGTAACTGATAGCTTGTACGATCCAGTTTGACAGGGTGCTCCTGGACAGAAGTGCTAATTTTATTCTCCTTCTACGGTTTTGTGCAGTGCAAGAAGAACAGGGAAAGATCTTGTGGGATGATTTGTGTTTCTTGAGAGGTATATACGAGATGGAATCTTCCTCAGTGTAGCTGCCATTCTACATTTTTCCCTTTCTCCTGAAAATGTTATGCTTTTATATAGAAGGGTTCTTTTAAAGTGATTTTTGAGGCTGGCTGAGACAGTACCAGATGTCCTGAGCAGTGATGGCGTCTCCTGGAGAAAGCAAATCCACATTTTCTGTGAAAGAGGAGACTACATGGTTTGGATGGGTGGAAAGGATGCCTTTATGGAACTGTTTCTGTTCCTCACACAAGACATTTACACTGGATTTCTGGTCTCCAGCTCCATCTTTTCATCAGAGAGGAAATTGCAGGACAAGATCTATTCATACTTCCTCCTGTGGTGCTTTTGCACCGCTGGTTGTAGCAGAACCTGCCTATGCATTTTCTGATATGGAAAGTTACATTCACTTCTCGCTGTCAGTGAGAACATCCAGATGTTTACTGCAAATAGTAATGGAAAAGTCACTGCATGAGCCAATGGAGGATCTAAGTCAAGGTCCAGAAGCAATCTCTGAGCCTTGGATTAGCAAACCCACTAAGCCCACATTGGTTTTGTCCTTGATGTTTGAAACATTTTTGATTTACAGATTATAAAAGGTGTTGCTAATTTGTTTCAGCAGTTCTCAGAGATGACCTAAATGAAAAAGCGCTTTGAGATCTTTGTTCAGAGAAGGCATTATGAAAATGGAAAATATTCTCATCCTGCGGGTCACTTGTTAGGATTATAGACTTAATTGCAAGAGATACAGAGCTTGGTTTCTGAAATTGATTTTGTTTTTCTTTAAGAGCCATAGGCAAAATGAGTTTGTATACATTATCAATAGGATGATTTGTGGAACAAGGTTTTACAGCAGCTGGCACAGTGCTAGAAGTAACCCCTGGCCTGCCTTGCTCCAGTGTTTTCACTGCTGTTAAATGTACTTCGACGAGTCCATCAGGAGAATGCTAGAATGCTCTCCTGTGTACTTGCTAGTGGTCCAGTATTTGCCTCTGTTTCTAAAATACACTGGCTTCGTTTTCCTTCTGTAAGGCCTATTGATCCTCTGGTGATGACATAAAGATCCTCAGAACGGCCTAAGAAGGAGGTACCATGTGCGTTTATTTTTCCACTAAAAACTTGAGGTTGTTTAGTGATGTGTCTGCTAATGGCAATGTCTTGTTCTAACTGCTTCAGAAAGAAATTTGGGGGCCCATAAACAAATAACAATCTACTTCAAATAAGGGTCTCATCATTTTTTCTACTAAAATTTAGTTAATGACCTTAAGCAAGAGGGTGTATATTTCTTCCAAATAGTCAGTTTACTTTTCTAAGTTATCCAACTTGATGCCTTTGCCATATATTTTGTTGTGACCTCAATGATTTCTTGAGGCCACAAGTTCCAGAGGTTAATTGGGAGCTGTATGAGAAAGTATTATCTGTATTTGCTTCAAATTTGCATTTTTTCTATGCTCATTGTCAGTCCTCCAGAGACTGGAGGATGAGAGAAGCAGTAGTGGTCCAGCTCCCTTGAACCAACCTTCATTTTGATGCTTCTGTCAAGACCACCTTATTTCTTTTCAGACCAAGCAACCCTAATCATCTCTTCCTTTTCTGTGTAGCTATCTCTTCCTACCCCTCTTCAGACTTTTCATTCATCTGCCGTCCCTTTATTAAATAAATGACAAGAGTTTAATTTTTTTGTCTCGTTCCACACGTGTCTGAATGTCTTGTTTCTTTCCCACACAGTGTTTCAGGTGTAGGTTTCCTTTGGTCTACCTGCAGGGATGTCCTGGCCTTTCCAGAGCACATACATCCTCACTTAATGCCCTCTCTGGTCCTGCGTTGGGCCCCGAGCCCTTAAATCTCAGCTTTCTTCTGGAATGGTGCTTACGGGGCCCCTGCGTGGCCCCTGCTATCGCTCACCAGGCTCAAAGGGGCAGCAAGTGGGGATGGACTGAGCGTGACTTGCGAGCGTTTTTCTTTGCTTTTCTGATTTGCTGGTATTCATGCAGGGCAGACGCTTCTGCTCCTTTTCTGGGAACTACTCTCTCATTTGGTTACCAATTAAGCTGAAGCGTTCTGGCCTTTTCCATCCTCCTTTTTATTGTTATGAAGGGTGAATTAGGGCTTGGTGTTTAGGATTGTTCTCTGGCCTCCGCTGCTACTTTGCTGCCTCCTTTGTGGCAAAACAATGGCATTAATTTTGGCCTTTGCAGGCAGGCAGGCAATCTGGCAGCGCACAGTGCCTGTCCGTTCCACTTCACTTGTGCAGCCACCTCTCCTTTCCACATCACCTACTCACTTTTCTCCTCCTATTCTTTTTTTCTTTTTTTTTTTCCCCTTCCCTTTTGTGCCTTGCGTGTGTGTGTGTGTGGTGTGGAGGATTGCTCCGAGTTTATTTTGTTCCAGTCTGGAAGGGGTTAGAGGTCGCAGCCTGGATGCCGAGCGAAGGGAAGCAGGCATGTGGGTGATATGGAGCGAGCAGACCTTCCCCCGCTGTGCCTCGTTCCCTGTGCCAGCATCTCGCCAGCCACGGTGGGTCTGATGACATTTTGGGGAGCGGGAGATGAGTTGTGTGTCGTTGTCGCCCGTTACCCTTTCTCCAGACGGTCCCTCTTCCAGGGCCTCCAGCGGTGTCCTGAGAAGGCAGTGAGGTGGGGAGGATGGAGAGCTCCTTGGCACAGGACAGAGGGATGCTGACAGTGCCCTGTGAGAGCAGGACCATGGGTGATGCTGGGGGATCCCCAGCACGCAGCAGCCCCGGGCAGCATCAGCCATGGCAGAGCAGGGCTGTGGCAGGGGAGGGAGTCCGGCTGCTCTCCCCTGCCATGCCCCTGACAGTGGCATGAGTTTCAGTCCAGCCGCCGCTCAGAGCAATCCCCGTGGCTGGCTGCGGACTGGGTGCAGGGCACGGGTGATGCTCTGTGGGGCCATGTTCCCCCAGGCATCGCTTCCAGGTGGCCTTTGCCTAAATTCAGGAGGGTGGTTGAAGGAGCGGGTGGCTGCTGGGGGTCAGGTGCACTTGTGCTGGATCCTGCACACGCTTGGCAGCCAGCAGCCGCTGCTCGCTCCATTCTGGGCATTGCTTTTCCCACTGATTGATGGCAAGGGAGGATGTGTGTGAGAGGCAGCAGCTCCCCAGGGTCACCAAGCACCTGCTCTCCATCATGCCATCCTCTGCCTCCCAGCCATGCGCTTGGGGACCCCTCGCTTTCCCCTTTTGGAGTGGGGTGCCCTTGTGGAAGCAATCTTGACCAGCCAGCCCAGACCTCCAGGTGGCAACCCCAGGCACTGGTGCATGAATAGGTTATGGCAGTGACTGACTCACCTCCCTGGAGCTTTGTCGTTGGTGCTAAGCTTTCTGTTTACACTCGTGCCGCTGTTGTGCCAGCCACTGAGGTGTGCATTGTGCCACCCCACGGCCCATGGCCACTCGCTGGGCGCAAGGAGGAGAGCAGCAGCATGGGGTGCAGTGCCCAGGGCTGTCGGGCCAGGGACGGTGCTGGTTTCAGGCAGTCTCATACAAGGGAGCAACACTGGTGAAAGGAAAGGAAGAAAAAGAGGTTTCACCACAATCATCTGAGTTATCCTAAAATGGCAAAATTAGGAAAATGCTCAAAAGGCAAGAAACATCTCTATGTCAGGGGTGTGGGGGGGGGTTGCAATGCTTCTCACTGGCATAGAGCATCAAGCCCTCCAAAACTGGGTACCCTTAAGAGAGGAAGGACTGAGAGTTAGGGCAAGAAGGGAAATCTACTCCTAGCCCTCAAAGATAATTAATATCAAGTAAGAGACACATTAAGCTCCAAATGGTGCAAGTTTCAGAGGGAAAGCCTCAAAACCAAAAATAATGGCATGGTTTAAATCAAGTGGAGGAACACAGTGCTGTTTTCAAAAGCTAAGAAGGATGGTTCTGAAATAAGCAAGGTGATTAGTTTCTGTTTCATTTCGTACAGAGGGTGGGACGATAGCCCCATTGAGTGGTCAGGGCACTGCAGTGAGGAGGAAGACTGTGGTATTGGGGCCAGCAGACCCAAGATGGAGAGTTTGGATCGTACTGGAGAACTTACGGAGCTCACTGGGGACATGCAGTAGGGAAAGCCAGAAACATGAAACAGAAGTCTCATGCGTGGCAGTACCCTAACGTCAGCCATGGTTCTGTTAAAGTTGGGTCACAGCTCATAGGGAAGTGGTGACCCTGTTGTAGTCTGAGGTCTGGATTCTTGTTTTCTTTTCAATAATGGAAAAAAAGGAATAGAGTCCGTTGTTGCTGATGGTGTGAGGCAGTGCTTTCCCTGGATGTGTGGAGAGTAGCAGTTCCAGCTTGATACAACCAGCAAAGTGATGAAAGGAGGATGTTCTCCGTGGCCTGGCCTTCAGCCCTGGCACGTGCCCCCGTGTGCCTCTCACTGCCTCCAGGCTCCTGCCGGTGCACTGGCAGAAATGGTTTCCAGGTCCCACAGCTGCTTTCAGCCCTCGGGAGAGCTGCTTTGGGCTTGACTCTTTTCCTTTCTTTACTGAGAGTTTTGCACAAGACAGCTCTCTTCCGTAGAGCCACAGACAGCTTTGGACCCCAGCTGAGTCTCCTTCAGGTCGGAAGGAGGGTGTCAGGCGAGGTGGCTGCTTGGCATGGGGTGATGCTGTCCCCCGCTGTCCGGAAGGCAGCAGCCAACTGCATCAACGAAGCGCGCACACAGTCAACAGTTTCCTTTCTTCTGCACAAATTGGCAAGGACTAACCTTGTCATATCGAGTGCAGCGCTAACGGGCTCCTGCCTCCAAGGGGTAATCATGCAGGCATAAATTCGGAAAGTTGCTAAGCTATGAGCAGTCTTATGAGCATTAAAAGTGTCCTCTTTGCCAGAAAGGTCATTCATAACTTGGCTGCGCCGCTGATGTACAGTCAGTGATATTGATTGATTAATGTATAAAAAGCACCAAATCCATTTGCTTCTATGAAAGAGAATAAAGTGCAGTCGACTCTCTCTTTATTTTCACCTCATCCTTTTGTTTGAAGGACGTTTTTTTTTTCTCTTTTTGTTTTGCCAGCTAGGTTTAAGGGGGTTACAAAAAGCCAGTTTCTGCCAAGTAATGCGTTCACAAAGGGAACATTGATTCACATCAGTGTCGCTTGAATTACCCTTAAAGGTTTGCCAAGGAGTTGTTCTTATATTAACCTTCTGTTCATCAAAGACAAAATAAATAAATAAGTCATAAAATCAGCTTCACTGCCCGCACTGGAGTTGGATGCAAAACAGGAATTTCTTCTGTTAGGAATTTATGCTCCAGGTGCTGCTGCTCAGCCCCTCTCCCCTGTGCTTTAGGCCTTTTTCTCCTGCAAAGCTGCTTCCTCCTGAGCCCCCACCTGGCCCCGCTTCTCCCCTCTCCTGGTGGGAGCGTTCTCCCTCCCCGCCAGCCTGAACCCTTGTCCCTGGTGCGGCAGGACAGGCTCTGCGGCTGCCCGTGGCACCTCCACGGCCTTTTGGGAAGCACAGGGTGGGAATTTACTCCAGTGCAGAGATTAGTTCTGCACCGCTGCCTGGCTCCCCGTGAGCCCTGGCCCTCTGGGACAGATGGGTGGGCAGGGTGACCAGATGGGGACTGGAGCTGCGATGGGGTCCTGCCGCACCGGGGACCAGCATTCAGCCTGTTGGGTTAGAGTCTGGCCTCGGTGGAGTCCTGGGCTTGCTGGGGCTTGACTGCTTCTGCAGTGGCAGCATCCTTGTAGCTGCCTGGACCACTTGGGTGCTGGGACCATGTGCTCACCCCCCCCCCCCGGNCCCCCCCAGGACATGGTGTGATGTGTGAGTGCAGTGCTTGTTCTGTTTTCGACTTGGACAAATGTTGATGGTTTCATAGGAGGGGGGCTCCTGCAGGAGGTGTTTTCTGAAGGATTTTTGTATAAAATGCTGATTTAATCATTGCAAGCTTAACTACAATGATTTCTAAATTGAAAGATAGCCTTGTGACGACCCAGGACGTTCTGCCCCTTCTAGTTTTAGCATTCTTCTAATTCACTGTGAGTCTTGTTTGTTTTTCTGGACTTACTTGGCTACTGGTAATTAATTACATGTTGTTCTCATTTCCTTATGGTTAATTCTGAAATGGGAGATACTGTTGTGCTTGTGGAGCATTGTGTACCATCATCTCACTGTCCTCTCTCCAGGGTGCACCTGCTTTGTCCATCCCTCCTGTCCCCGAGTCAACACAGTAAGGGTGCTGCAGTTACCTGTTCCTCTGGGGACAATGGCAGAGGAACGCGAGTCTGAGCGATGGCTGTTCTCAGCAGTAGGAGCCGTGTTGCTTTTTGTTAATGGTGTTAAACCAAACTTCTGTGTTTTCACTTGGTCACTGTTCCAAAACCTGTGATGGACCGTTCTGTTTTCCCATGGATTGGTGTCATTTCTTCTCTTGAGCAGGGAGTTTCTTTGGCTTGGTTCTGTGCATCGGGCAGATGTGCATATCACCCTTGTCCGTAAAACACAAAGCTCACACTTGAAAATGTCTCTGCATGATCTGTCCCCACCTGGCTGTCATGCCAGCCAGTCTCCCCAGTGTGTGAGAATCGTGACAGCCCCCAGGTTCTGTTTGTCACTTCAGATAACCTGAACCATTTGGCTGCGAGCAGGGCAGAAGCCCGTGGCTTCCAGCTCAGCTGCGTGTTCAAGCTGGTGACCTCTCTTGGCTCCCGAAGCATCAGCTGGAGCAGGGGATGTTCCAGCTCCCAGGTTCACAGTTGTGTTGAGCCCCAGTTCCTGGTGAGGGCTGTGCCGTGCTGATGCTGCAGCATGAAGCACAAAGTTCCTGTCTCAGGTGCACCACTCGGCCAAACACCAAGGCCAGTGGTGGTGTCAGGGTGGTGCCCTGCATGAGTGTGTGAGCTGGTGGGTAGCTGAGGAACCACCAACCTCCTCAGTACTGCCCGTGTGACACTTATTTCAATGTCTCTTACTTAGTGAAGAAGAATGATGGTGATAATCCTGCCAACTGTTGAGGGTGCATGCTGTGATGTACACCAAAGATGGTAGAGAGAGCAGGACCACTAGAGAATGTTCTTCCCACACGTGAATCTCCGGCTACACATTTACTTGTGTGGTGCAAGCTCTGTGGTGAGCCATGGACCTTGTGCTGCCGTTTTAACATCCCCAAGATGCAAAGCCCTTGGACCCATGCGTGCCACCTGGCATGGCTGACAGCAGGGTTTGGCACCTTGTGTTCCTGGGAATCGCTTTTTTCCCCATGGCTACTGGAAAACCCGAAAGGAGAAACATGTTATTTTTTAATCTTTTTCTTAGATTGTGGGAGAATTGCAGAACGCCGAGCCCCCCTCCCCCTCCGGCGAGGCGGTAGGGATTGGATCAGATGATACAGAGTGAGCATGCTGAGAGTGAATCCATTTTCTCTCCTCCATCTCCCCAGAATAAATTAGAATTTGCCTGATTTAATAAAATGGCTTCATCTCTCTGCCATCTTTTCTATCTCCCATGCGTTTCATCCCCACCCCCACTGCAAAATAATAGATCTCAGCTGTATAGCATCCTGCTATAGGCTGGCAATTTAGCATGTAGGGTCTGTATGTGAGCGTCTGCATGCACAGCCTGCAAAGGGGTCCGGCCACTGAAAGTGCACAGAATTTGTCCCTGTATCTCAATTTCCTTATTGTCAACTGTGATAGTTATAATTGCTGTCGAGGTCAGTGTAATTTACTGTCCATCTGTCATTAACCTGACCTCACGGGTGGATGTGACTGCCATGCAGATATTGTTTGGGGACTGGGAGTGGTTAGTGATAGAAATTTTACAGCACAAATTTGCCCCAGCCACTTTTCTCTTTAATTGGCGTGTATTTGTCTATGCATAGAGTGGAACTGTAGCTCTTTGCCGCAGACTGAGAGGAGGGGTTATTGTTAGAATTTAGATGGTTTCACTACAGCTGAACCCTTTTCTCTCACTTGAATCTGGTGGTTTAATTTCTGTTTCCTAGGTTGATTTTTTCCTTTCCGTTCTGACACTAATTATGCCAGGCGCATTGGGAGCAGTTGCTGCTGAGAGGTACCCAGCTAAGTGTTAAGAAAGGTTTTAAAAACAGACTGAACTCTTTCTTAATGAGGCTCAATCGTGCTCTCCTCCGGGTGGTTTTGTTTTGCTGATCTGTCAGTTTTTCGAGGATTTAATTGCACTTTTTTCATATTAGTCTTTGAAATGGGGCTAAGCAGCTTTCTGTAAAATAAAATATAAAAAAGGAGAGATGTTACTGGCTTTCCTATTTTCTTTCTTCGCTTTCATCACTCTAGGATCATCATCTGCCACTGACTCCTGGGACCCAACAGTAGTAAAGAACAAAATTTATGAGAGCAGCAAATGAAATGGCAGGCTAGACTGCTATGGCAGCTCCAAAATTGTAAACCCTTGCAGGCAATTTTCTTTGCCTCCCTGCTCCTCAGCCTGGCTCCTGTTGTGTTGCTGCTCATGCTAATCCTAGAAGACCTTCCAAATGTTTATTTTGGAGGAAGAAGTAGGAGGTGAAGGAGGCATGAGGAGCGCTGAAGTGGCTTGTCCAGCATAGCTCATTTCCTGCAGAAATAACACAAAAATTATTCCGAACCAAGCACTGCTGTGAAGCTCCAAAATAGAGTTGGAGATTCCCAGAGTGGCGGAGGTTGGTAAGGACCTCTGGAGGTCACCTAGTCCAATGCTGGGCTCGGAGCCAGGCCAGCTACAGCAGTTGGCTGGGACTGTCTTTACTGGGGTCTGAAATAACTCCCAGGGATGGAGACTCCCCAGCCTCTGCGGGCCTGTTCCAGCTCCTCAAGAGCCAGGAGTCCAGGGAAAGGGATGCAAAGTAGCTGATGTTGGGATGGGAAGAGGCAAGAGAGAGGAGGCGGATGTATGCGTGGTGCTATTATCTTTATGGCATAGAAAAACATGTTTGAAGCAATCAGCATGGAATTCTTAATTGCTTCACTTACTTCTGCTCTCCTCGTGGGACAGATTGTACAAATGCAAGAGCTGCCAGGACCCTCATGTTAGCGCACTGTCCCTGCTGTACACACTATTTTTAACTAGCGCTTTGTTTTGCAAAGATGCACAAAGCTGCTGCTTTTTTTTTTTTTTTCCCAAGGATGCTAATAAACAGCAGAGGCAGTAAGAGCTTTCTGATCCATCTGACAGTGACTCTGCTTTCTTACCCTGAAATTCATTTTTTCCTTCTCTTTGCATTTAAATTTCCTTGATTTGACTTTCTCTTCCTTTCTTTTAGCTTTGATTCTCTCCCTCTGCCTTTTTTTCATGTTTATCCCTTAAATATTTGAGTCTCTCTTCTTTATTCTAATCTCAGCCTAACAACAATCCCGTTTTCCTTTCTTCATTCAGATGTGTGCCTGCCTTCCTCTTTTAGTTCCAGCACACCTCTCATGAGGATGTAAAATCCAAGAACCAGATCTTTGAGATTTCAAAATAAAATAAAAGTAAACTCTGCTTTAAAAACACTTTAGCAGGAAAGCCAGGGTAATTGTAAATCAATGAGTCTTAAAATGCAGCATTGATCTCCAGTTAGAAGTTTGAAGGGGAAAGCAGTAATTACTGCACTGAAGGTAGATTTTTTTCTCTTAGTAAGTTCTGGGCAGAAGGAAGGCTCATTAGGGCAGCACTTCGGAATCTGAGTAATTAGTTTAAAAAGTACTTTTGTGGTGTTATTCCCATGGCTAGAAATTATCGGAGTCTTCACAGATTTATAGTTCAGCTCTGATAAGGTTTGATTTATTATTGTGTTTGGCGGGGAAGATCCTTCCTACATAATCACCTGGGTGAAGGTCCGGAACGGGGATTAGTCCGGGAAGGATTGCTGTGAGCCCACAGGGCTATGGCACGCCGGCAGGTCGCCCCGGTGTTCCCGTAGAGCTGCCAGGCTGGCATGCTGCATCGCACCACCCGTGTCCTGCCGGTCCAGGCATGACAGGTGGGTAGGATTTGGGCTGCAAAACATCCCCGTGCCCGCAGTGAGTGGTTCTGGCATGTCTTATGATTCTGGCATGTCTTATGTGGCTGTGCAGCTGCGGACTCAGGTTTGGTTTCTTGCCCTGCCACATCTCCTCTGTGGCTGATCATCAGGTGTTGTCCTTGTGCTTCCCTGCTGCAGTGACCATGTCTTGCATGGCCCCGTGCCCCCTTCCCAGCCATCGTGCAGGGTGCTGAGCTGTGCAGGCAGGGAGCGAGGGGCTGCCCGTGGCATGATGGCGGGGAATCCTGCTACCCTTGTGCTGTGTCACCCCTTGGGTCTGTGAGGCATCACCCAGCAGTGTCCCAAGAGCCACAGAGGCTCCAGGACATCAGGAGCTGGTCATCAGTGTGTCCACAGCTGGCCTGAGGGGGACCAGGAGGTGATGGCATGTTTGAGAACCAGGGAGAGCCTCCAGCCATCAGCTGCAAGCTCACCCACTGCCAGGGCGAGTGCCCCTGTAAAGCTTCATGGCGAGAAAGCAGTTCATGTGTGCCCTAAAGCTTGTAGGCTTATATTTTCTCCAAATTCTTTTGTTAGATTTAGCAATTATATCACTAGATATTCTCATTAACCTTAATTATCTAATCCCTTTTGTGAATATAGCTGAATTCTTGGCCACAGCAACATCCTGTGACAGTGATTTCCACAATCTAATTACCAAGTCTAATTCTATAGGAAAAAGTGTTTGTTTCACCTGCGAGGTCCTGCAGATCCATTAGCCGCTGGGTTTCCTGCATTTACACAGCTGCAGAGGCAGAACCGAGCAGGTCAGCAGCTGGGAGAGGGACAGAGGTTGGGAGCACTGAGCAGCATGCTGATATTTCCATCTGGCTGCAGGAAGGTTTATCGGGCTCACTGCTACAGTGCAAATGCTGCTCCAAAGGAAAAGAAAACCTACTGCACGAAGGCAGTTGATGTGACACGGCTTTGAGCCCCCTGTTATGCTCCCTGGCAGTGAAGTGATGTCTGGGAGCACCATCATCCTCCTGGACTTCAGGATCCCATCCTGTGCTGGGCATACAGGATAACCCCCATCTGTCCAGTTGAGTCACCTGCAAGTTCAGCAGCTGGATGCTGAAATCAGCTACGGTCCCTACCAAGCATGGCCTCTCACAGGCAGAAGGAAAACTAAACCCAGGTAGGATGGGGTTTGAGCTCTTTCTGAAGGTGTTCTGCTCTTGAAATCTGTTTGGTCAATAGGCCAATGGAAAACAGAGAGGACAAAGTCTCTGTAAGTCAGAGGAGGGACTTGTGAACATCATTTGCTTGTTGTCGAGTTACTGAAATTCCCTTCTTCTTGCTCATGGGAGAAATGACTCAGACAATCTCTCTCGGTCTTCTTCAGACCACTGCCACTTTTGTGCTCTTCTATCATGTTGCCACCTTTCTCAGGAAAGCCAGGCTGATCTCTTCAGTTTCCCTCTAGGGGAGGTTTTAGGTCTTGTGTTCTTTATATGCCTTTCTTCCCCCAAAGATTTGAGCACGGGGAGTGTTGTATCATCCCCAGTACTGTGTGCAGCATTGCAGCTGAGACTGCCAAGCTCATGCGAGACTGTGTGATATTCCCTGTCTGTTTTTCAGCATCAGCTAATTCTTCACATGAGCGGCGCAAGTCCTGCTCTCCTTTCCCAAGTTGAGATAGACAAAACAGATGCAGGCACCAACTGGGAGGTCGATGCCCGCAGACCTGTGTGACAGGACTGCCTAGAGATGCAGGTTCTCTCTGGAAGGTGGGGTTGGGTAGAAATATTAAGCACTTATTGTTCTCTGACAAAACCATGCTAATTGTGGAGAAATGACCCTGTAATTGAAATTCATCCATGTGCAGGGAGGCTTTCTGGCACGGCTCTTGAGTCCCCGCCTGTCCTTTGGGAGTGGGTTTGTACTCCTGCCCATCTCTCTATTGTGTTCACTGGAGGTAGTTGTCCAGGCTGACTTCTCAGTCTGACACCTCTAGCTGTCCTACTTCCGTAACTCGATAAATATTTTTACAGAAATGATTTAGTTTGCAGTGACTGTTATAGATCTGATTCTGCAATGGGAGGAAAGGGGAAGGTCTCTGGAGGCAGAAAACCCTTGTGTGGCAGAAAGCCTGCTGGGAAGTCAGCTCAAGAAGAATTAGAAACCCTTTAAATAAATGCTTACTTGACATGACTCTGTCTTCCACAGTCTAACAAGCAGGGAAGCGAATGGCAGCCGCTGGCCAGAAATTGATTGCATTAATTGATATGCCAATAAGAGAGCTTGTTACATCCGCCATTGGTTAGGAGGCCGGCTAACAAGTCCCGCTGATCAATGGAACCAATAAAGATTTCATCCATTAATGAGCAACATGGTAATTAATGTTATCCATAAACCAATTAGCCTGGGTAGCTAATGTGCTGGTTAGCGCAGTGAGTGGCGGAGCCGTGGGTGTGCGCAGACCAGCCATCCGGTGTGAAGAGGGCATCGCTTCTCCGGTGTGACCATGGGGCTCGGAGAAACAAACCGCTCCCTCTGGGCCTCCCTGGGAGGAAGAAAGTTGGTAGGGCGGCTGATGGGATGGTTCCCTTCTTCTGGGAAGGCACACATTTCTCTTGATTTACAAGGCAGTTTCAATGATTCCTTCCTTCTTTTTTTCTTTAGCCTTTGTGTAGCACTCATGAGGATCTCTTCCACTTCTGCTATGTTTTCTGGAGATGTGCAGGTTTGCCTCGTTTGTGTCCAGATGGCGGGAACCCAGTGTTTGGTTCCTCGCTCTGTGTCGTTGGAAAGCTGCTTGCACGCTCTGCCTGGACCCTGAGTTCTTCTGTCCATCTTGCAGGAGCCGTGGTGCACGCCGCTGCGTTACGCTTTCTCCACACCATCTGTATAAATCACTGCACCGGTGCAGAAAACACCGTGTGTATGTTGGAGGCTGTTCGCTTGCATCGGGGTTGTCTTAAGTTGCTGCTGGTGTCACTGGTGCTTGTGAAATGACCTGGTTTGGCAGAGGTGGTGTGAGCCGGGTTGCAGCAGATGCTGCCAGCTGCTCGGGCTGTCCCCTCCCTCGGCCGGAGGGAACAGCAGCGCCCTGGGGAGGGCAGCACACGATTTGGGGCTGCCTCATCCGTGAAGGGGCACAAATTGTTATCAGACAAAATCTTCCAGGCAGGGGTTTTAGAGGGCAGTCCTGCCTGCGGTGCCGCCTTCAGTATCTTGGAGGTTTTGAGGTGCTGACCTGTGTGCAGGGAGAAAAATACCTTTGGCAGGGGTGACAGGTCAGATGGGACGTGCCCCTGTGAGGCTGCAGGTGGGAGAGGGGCTTCAGGAGGCTGTGGGGGCACTGGTCCCTCTCTGGAAGCCAGCGGTGTCTTGAAGTTTCTGGGCAGAAGATGCAGGAGCAGCCCCAGAGGCACTGGGCAGCATCAGTCCCAGTACTCTGCTGTGGAGTTGCCTTGCGTTGTTAGATATTGACCCTGGGAGACCCCTTGTGGATTCCCTAATTGAAAATTAATACCAGATCAATGCCATGGGCAATTTGCATATTGATCATAAACAACTTCGAAGGCACCAAGTGTGTGTTGGATCAATAGAGCTCTTGAGCAGGCTGAAGTGGGAGAGCATCCCCCCGCGCTGCTCTCTGGGAGAGGTTAATGCTTTGGGAAGTTCGGTAACTGCTCCGTGCGGGCGGTGGTGGTGGCAGTGGTGGCAGTGGCAGCCGTGCCGGCAGTCCTGGGGTGGGGGTGGCTTGTACCAGACTGGAGTCGTAACATCAAATCAACAGCCTTCTCCTATAGTTCGCTTTGGAAGGGGAGCTAGGGGAGGTGGTTTTGTTTACTTGTTTATTTTAAACCAAACAAACGATGGGCATCGCACAGTGACAGCGAAGCTGCCCTGCCTCCTGGGCATGTGAGCCTGGGGACTTTGCAGCCCCGTTCGATGTCTGTCCATCCTTCCTCTCCTGTGATGTGCAGCTGTTGTGCTTATTTTAAATACAGGTTTCCAAAAGCCAAGTGTTATTTTTCTGGGGACGCTAAAGGAGATCTCATCATTGATATTATTTTTTTCCCTGCATTTGCTTTTTGAGCACAATATTTAGATTCTTTGTCTGCCAGGGATATTCACAGTTATTTCAGAATGGTCTTGGGTTGAAGGGAACAGGTTTCAGATTAAACGTCAATTAAAAAAAAATCAAAAACTTCATCTGAAAACATATAAAGCACCCTTGGAAGTCTTCTTTTAAAGATGGATGTGAGTGGGCAGTAGAGACAAAGCACATGGATGGGCACTGCTTGGGCTGTCCGCTCCTGAGCACGTGTGCCAGTGGTGTGGAGGGGAGGCAATGCCTCAGACCCCACAGGGAAATTGCTTTTGAATTGGCCATAAATCTTGAGTCGCTCATGGTTTGGGAGCAGAGGGGTGGGCAGGGCTGGCAACCCACTTCCCAAAGTTGTGGCTTGTTTCGAGAGCTGCGCCGGCCGCTTGCGCGCAGCTGGCGGCTCCGGGAAGTCGCTGTGCATCTGATTAGCGCATTACTGAGCTTTCATTGACTCGCCTGCGCCGCGCTGATGAACTGAGACTGGGGACAAGCGCTCGTAATTGAGAGAAATAAATTCTTATCACAGGCCTCTGCTGGAGCCGCCACCTGTGCGTGCGCCTTGGTCCAGGTTTCAGGAGCATTTCAAATCCCTGGAGCACCCGGCAAGCTCTCGTTAGCGTTTGAGGAAGCGGAGCACGGGGACTGCGGGCACCGAGGAGTGTCCCAGGGTGACCAAAAGGCTCCATCCTCCCAGCCCACCGGCCGTTACTGACTCGGTGCTGCCTTACTGCTTGGCCACAGGCCGGGCAGCTTGTGAGACACAAGGACCTTCAGTGTCTCCATGGGAGCCTCTCCATGCTCTTTCCTTTTCCTTGGTCTTCTGCGTTTCGCTCAGAAGTTAGAGCAGCCGTTCAGCACCCTCCATCTTTACCTTAGATTTGATGGCGAGTGAAAGATCCTTCCCTGCTGCGTGACAAGGGAACATGGGCGTCATAAGGGAAAGCATTTTGTCTTCCTGTGAAAAAAAAAATTTTAAAAAAAGGATGAATATATAGCTTTTTTGAAAAGAAACCCATCTCCTGTTTTAAATTAAAAGAAAAAAAAAAAAAGTCCAGGGGTCATCAGGGCTCTGCAGATCGGATGCGGCGCAGGGGTGTGATGGGTAACCCTCCCTCCCTCCCTGCTGCAGAGAAGCTGTTTGGATTTCCCTGGCTGTTGGCAGCCCCTGTAATTTCGCCTGTTCCTCTGGGCTGCAGAGCCGGCTGCTTCTGTTAATGCAGCGCCGGTGGTGGGGAGGTGAATGGAAAGGCTTCACTTGACTTTCTGTGACCTCCCTGGTGCAGCTGAACACCAGAGAGCCAGGGCTGAGATTGCAGTCGCTTTCAATTACTTGAAGCCAAGAGAGGTGGAGAAAAAGGGGCTGTTGGCTCCAGGAAGCTGAAATCTTCTGCTGCTGAAAGCTTGTTAGTACAAGGGGAAAAGCAATTACTGACATTCTGCCAGTGCCACTAACCCAAACCTGGGGAAGGGGCAGCTCAGCTCTAGGACGTGGCAATCTCTGCCTTGCTGGGTGATGTGGGGCTTCTCAATCATATCCCAAAGGACAGTTCCAGGGCTGTAAAGCTGTGACTTTTCTGGGTCTCTGCTGCCTATTCTTGTCAGCAGGTATTTGCTGGGCATGCGAGAGCTTGGATATGCTGTCTACTGCCTCTTCTGCACCAACCTAAGTTGTGTTTGGTATTAGAGACCTCTGCCTGGGGCTGGAAGGGAGCTGGTATAGAGAACCAGTGGAGGGGTAAAAGTGTGGAGAGGATGGCTTGTGGACTGTGGACTGCAGCATTGGTATCACAACTTCATATTGGGCTGATTTTTATGTCTGGTTTACTTGTGGAGGTGGCACACTTCTGGTGACCAAAGTGTCAAGAATCCCTCAGCTGGCTGGAGTCAGTGTTGTCTCTATCTAGGCCTGCTGGGCATATCTGCTCTGTGCTTCTCAGAGGCTCCAGGGGATGCTCCTCAACTTTTTGCTTTGCAGTCCCCATAAAAGCTGCAAGGCTCTCTGCAGAAATGTTTTTGGCAGTTTAAGAGGTTACCACCACCAGCTGCACGTCTCCCCTCTGCAGCACAGTTGCAGTTCTCATCTGCATCAACAGAAAGTAGCCCCTCTTGTTCTCTGACTTTGGTGGTACGAGCAGCCCAGCCAGCTCCCTCCTGTGCTTCTGCAGCTTGTTCTGCCTCATGGGCAGCAGCATGCACCGGGGTGATCCTCTTATTTATCAGTATACATATTATTCATGGCCATTTGTGATTTGCCATGTTAATATGTGTTCTTAGTTCCTAGAAATAAGCTCCAGAAGAAGCCCAGCATCACAACACGGCAGCTGACATTGCTTGTGATCTAGGCAAGAATGAAGCAACCAGACCAGCCGCTTCAGACCCATTTAGACTCACTCCATGTGCAAACTGTCCTCAGAGATGTTTGCTTAGAACAATTGATCTTTTTTTTCCTGTTCTTCTTATCAAAAATGTTCCCTCGCCATTGACGAGGAACACTGATCTGTGGCAGACCCCCACACCACAGCCACCAAGCTGCAAGCTGGTTATGCTCCCCAGCTGCCGTGTCACCCCCCCACTCTGCTTTAGCTGCCCTGCCTGTGTCTGTACCTTATGGTGCAGTGGTGGCAAGAATATTTGAGTTGTGCCTAAACCAGGGTTCTATAATTATGGCTTTCCTAAGTTTTTAGCTAAGCTTAGAAGAACTCCAAACATGCTAAAGTTGGGAAATGCCTGGGGAGGCAGGGAAAGAGGGTCAGCAGCACATTAATTAACTTTTCCTTGGAGCGATACTGTGGAGAGTGAGAACATAGCAGGAGTTATAGGAGTTGTGTATTTTTTTAAAAAGCTAACCAAAAAAAGGACATTTTAGTGTTTAGTATGGTTTATGGTGATGTTACAGGGCAGAGTCGAGGTTGTTGGGAGCACTCCTGTGCATATCCAAACCTTAAGGCTAAGCATGAATTAATTGCAGCTCATTTTTGCTAAAGGTACAATATTCTCAAGACACACCTCGTCCCAGCGTCACTGAAATTAGCTTTAACTTTGCCTTGGCTTTATCACTGGTTTTATTTGTGAATCTGAGTAGTTTCTCTGGAGTGAGCTTATTCATACAGAGCACGGAGAACCTCTTACTTTGAACACCTTGCTCCACTTGCCTTCCCAGCTGAGGACATGTGGATGTGTGGCACTTGGGCATTTTCTGAAAGGTGGAATGGGGATTTCCTGAAGTGTTTTGGCTTCTCTGAAAACGCGTTTGTGTCCATGTGGTTGCAGCAGGTCACCCAAGCCACTTCACGTGGCCCAGGTGATGCTGCCCTGCTGAGTTTGCAGGGAGCCTGGGACAGGTCCACACCATCGGTGTCCTCCTGTCGTGTCTCTAAAAACCCGCCACTCTTTGCTCTGCAGTTCAGCTGCACATTTTTAGCAGAGGGAAGCTGAGCCAGGGAGGAGGTGTGAGGAAGGAGGTGAGACGAGAGAGGAAATCAGTGGTGGTGCAGGGCTGCTGGTCCCTATTCAAAGGGACAAGTAACCAATGGGAACGGCACAGTGTTGATATACAAGCTATGGGCTGGCTAAGGAGGCAGCCACAGGAGAAGCTGGCCCAGGCTCCCTGGCAGCACCTGGGATATCTGGTCCCAGTAAGGACACCTGTGGGGTGGAGAGTCATCTGCACTGGGCCAAGACTGCCACCCCTCCCTTCCTTCACAAAGCTTGGGCTGGGAACTGTGCTCTCCATCCCCTGACAGCCTTTGCTGTGCTCCTGCCTTGTCACCTCTGCCACCCCATCTCCTCCAGCCTCTTCCTCCTGGCTTGGTCCCCTTGACTCCTAACCCTCCTCCTGTGGGTCTCCATGCTGGAGACCACACTGTCCTCTCCCTGCAGACCTGAAGATGGAGATGGGTTTTCTTTTGTTTTGCTGTTTGGTCTTTGTTTGTGTTTTTGCATGAGTCTCCTTTCCAGCTGATTCCGGTTTGGAGCTAGGTTAAACTGTGCAAAATACTGTTTAAAAGAAAAAAAAAAGAAAGGAACTTGTCAAGATGCATTTGTTAGATCACGTTTAAAATGAAATAGAATTGAAGGTAGTTTTTGTCCAAAGAAGGGGGGGGCTGAAAAGCCGTCAAGCCGCAGGAGAAAGCCCCTCCTTTGTTGTCCTCCTGACATTGAAGTGTAATTTTTCATGGTTATTTGGACTGGAAAATGGGGGGAAAGGGAGAGATGGGCTTGCGATTATTTCCCATAAATGACAACACAATCACATCACGCTCCACTACAAACGTGCTCAAGGAATTTGCCTTTTTTTTTACATTTCATGTGTGAAAATAACAGCAACCTTTCTAGTTCTGCTGAAATTCAAGGGGGCAACAAATCCCTGTTGGGTTCTGTTGACTTNGTTTACAAAAAAAAAAAAAAAAAGCCTTGTTCCCAGGCACAGGGAGAAGTTGGTGCTATCTCAGGGAAGGGGTTCTTGGGGTTCTGTCCCTTTGCATAGAGATACCTGCATT
This sequence comes from Pedionomus torquatus, assembly GCA_013398155.1. NCBI lineage: Eukaryota > Metazoa > Chordata > Aves > Charadriiformes > Pedionomidae > Pedionomus > Pedionomus torquatus. The sequence goes on along the minus strand of VZRU01013786.1, from coordinate 201,901 downwards.
CTCCAGAGGTATCTCTAGTGACAACCGTGGTGCTGCCAAACCCTGAGTGCACTTAACGGAGCTGCCTGAATGCCGGACTCTGTCTTCCTTTGCTGGATAAGCCCAGCCCTCGGTGGGTGAGATGGGAGCAGCTCCTAGCTGGCTTGTTTGTGCAGAGCTGTTTTCTGTTACTGCTGTTTTCTGCGGCTCAAGAATTCGCTGCCCAGTTTTGCAGGGAGGTGAAGGTTTCCAGAGCACTTGAGGTCTTTTCTAAGCCCATTCCCTGCACACCTGAGATCCAGGCCTGCTAAAGCAGATGGAATTCCTGCACCCATCAAGCCAATAGCAGTGATTGTCAGGCTTTGACTTTCTGCTTGGTGACCTACTCTTCTCTTTCTTTAAAAGACAGTGGCAGGTTTTGCAACCACTGGCTTCTATTTTTTAAAAATAGAAACTGTTTTTTTCTTCTAATTACCTTCTTTTGATGATGTTGTTCTCTTTCCCGGTGCTGCTACATTTTATAGTGGAAAGCACAACATCAAAGTGTGTGATTTCATCTGTCCTCCCCACCTACCCCCTGACCCTGGGCACGTGTGCGGCCCAGAAGTGGGGCCTCTGGATGGAGCTGGTAGATCAGATAAAGTGACCAAATGCAAAAATAATAACTGTATTACTAAATGCATTCATTTTTAAGAAAAGATGCTGATGTCTGGCAGAGGGTCATCTGATTTCTGTTGAGCAAGAAGCTTCTCTAGGAGATAACCAGAGACCTGGATGCTGTTGTAGGGTTTTCACATCTCTTCAGGGAAACTGGCCAAAAATTCTGCATTTTTTTCTTTGGAGCAGAAAGGAATAGGAGCTAGAAGTTCACAAACAGTTCTTTTGCTGTTGAATTTCTTGTTTTATTTATCTGAACACTCGCTTCTATAGTTAACTGCACAAAAGCCAGATAAACTTTCCCTGCCTTGAAAAGATAGCCAACTGAGGATGGCTTTATCAGCTGGGGGCACGTTCCTAGTCAGCATTTTCTTTTTTGGTCAATGAAAGCAGCACAGATACGCTCTGACCATGCTCTGAAACAAGGCCATCTCGGAAATGTGTCATTAATCCAAGATACATGTAGGATTAATATTGTTTTTCTGCAGCCTTTTGTCAGAGGGTAGGACTCACCCACCAGCGTTTGCAACAAGGCTAGAGCTCTGTGGCATTTCTCTCATAGCCTGTGCCTGGTGTTTTCTTTTGACTGCTTGGAGTCCTGCTTTTCCTTTTAAAAAAACGATAAAAATAAACAGGTTTATGTAGAATAATCCAGTTAGGAGCTTGCACAGAGTGTATTTGTGCATATATATGCTTCCTGAGTCTGAGCTGCAAGGGCAGTGACTGCCTGGTAGCCAAGGTTACCTTAGGAGACATGCCCCAGACGAGCTTGAGCTGGGAGTGAAATACAAGACAGCAGAAAAACCTCTGAAAAGAGATTTACCAGCATTTCCATGTGGATGGATTGTCTCATCTTCAAATGCAAATAGCCTGCAAGTCAGGGAGAGGTGGAAATCTTTTTTTTTTTCTGTTGGGCAGGTCACCAACAAACCAATAGTCAAATTGCTCCCAGGGTGTTGCTCTGTGTCCTGGCCCTTGCCAGCTTCTCTTCTTCCACAAAACTGTTCAAGGTTGTGCTCTCACTGGGATTTCAGCAAGTTGAAGGGCAGGCAGTGGCGGGGTTTGACATCACTCTGTTCTGTTGTGGGGCACCAACAGCTTCAGCAGCTCATGTGGCTCCTCACTTGCATCCCTTTGCACTAAACACAGGGTGAGCATTCAGAAATACAAGTTTGGGAGAAAAAAATGAAAGACACTGTTGTTCCTCTGGCCTGGGAAGCTTTGTGTGCCCCGAACAAGAACCGTACCACGGGCTTTGGGCCTGAAGCCCAGGAGCTCTCATGACCATCTCCAACAGTCCAGAGACCCTGCAGCCTTTTAAGCTGCCCAGTAGGAGTGGGGATAGATGTGCGCTGCTGCTACAGCAGAGGTTTGGCTGTGGCCAGGGCAGTGCCCAGCTTCCTGCTAAAGCTTCTGCGGGATGCCCGGGTATGGGTGTAGGCTTTGAGCTCCACAGGGAGATGCCATCTTGCTCATGTGGGGCAGCAGCAGCAGGTTGGCCAGGCTCTGGAGAAGTACCCACCCTTCTGCACTGTGGGCACTGGTTGATGTTAGACCTCCTTCCTGGGCTTTGCCTTTGCTTCTGCCTCTGCGAGGTGAGACCACCATCCCTGCGCCCCTTTTCCATTGGGATGAGCTGGGGCTAAGCAACCCTTCTGAACCAGTGTTGAAATCCCATGGGGGCAAAGTTTTGGGGACAGCTGAACAATAGGTGCTGTTAGGACAAGCAGTGCCACTCCGTGCTCAGTGGCCCTGGCACAGCTTGGGGGCATCTGAGCTCCTTGTTGGGCTTCCCAGTGCCTGGGAGCTCTCCATGGATCCGCAGAAGCCCCTCCTGCTCTGATGAGGAGCCAAACCACAGCGTATCTCTTCCCAGGGCCCTGGCTACTCAGGTTTAAACTACTTTAAAGCAGTTGAACTTCTGAAACCTGCTGGGCTGCGGCCCGGTGGTGTGACCCCAGTGCCAGCAGGGGAAGCTGCCCCTTGCCAGCCAGCAGCTCACAGGGAACCAGCCCAGAGGTGCCAGCACGTGTGTCCCTGCCTGTGCAGCCGTGCAGCTGACTGCACACAGGCCATCGCTGTCACCTCTCCTAACAGTGTCAGCTGGCAGAAGTCAGGCAGGTCTCGGTCCTGTCTTTCTACAGGCTTTTTTTGGCTGCTTATCCTGAAAAAGGGAGCATCAGGGATTCTTTTTGTTTCAAAGGAGAGACCCTGTGTACAATTAAAACTTGTTTCTGGTAAACCTCATTCCAGGAAAGATGAGCTTTTAACAAAAGGCTTTTGACAGCTGCAGGGTATTTCATTTTTTTAATGCCGAATGAAAAATCAATACATTTTTCTAGGTTATACATATTCAGAACAGGCTTGATATTTCCATTATAATGGAAAATGGGTGTCTGCACATCTCGCCTGTCAGAGCTGCACCACCGCATTTTCCAAGCCACTGCTAAATATTTCAAACCTGATTTGATTGTGGTTCATGACAGCTAATGTTTCTCAGCTCTTGAGCCTGCCGGAGGGTGGGGAGGCAAGCACACGCTCTTTCTCTCTCATCCCTACATTTCCGCCACCCCTGAAATGCCCCTTATCCCTTTGGATAAGAGATTTGGTTTTGTTAAGGAAAATCCAGCTGAGAGAAGGAGAAGTAAGAGGTCTCGAGCTGTTCAAGCTGGCCTGGATCCAACTGGGATTTGCAGACTTCTCCAACCCTCGAACTTTCTTAGTTTCGGGAGGGGCAGAAATGCAGCAGTGTGGTCCTGTGCGATGGCGTGTGGGGATTCAGGCACATCTTCAGTGTGTAACTGAGTCAGAGATTCCCTGATGTCTGGAGACGTCGGATAGTTGTGATTCTCCAGACTCTTCTCCCTCTCTTCTCCCCCTTCACCCCCCATAGTGAATGTTTTAATTTTAAATTAAAAGGAAATGCCACTGTCTAAAATCATTTATTCATGAAGGAAGAAAAGACTTTTCCTAGGATTTTGCATGGGGCCGATTTGGTACGATAGAAGTATGTGCTCCTTGGACTCCAGGTGCCCCACAGTTACTCCTGCTCACTCTTGGCATTGATCTGAACCTTGGCGGCTGGAAAATTCCTTTAATTAAATTTATAAATAAAGCATCACGGCCTCACGGATGGCACTGCAGCATGGGAGCTGGAGAGGAGGTGGTCTTCACCCTCAGCTGCAGGTCTGCCCTGTGGGGCTCTGCAGATGTTCAGTAGAAGACAGTGATCAGCTTTGCTTGAATGCGGCACGGGAACAACGTGACACCGGGGTCTGCAGACAACTGAAGCTCAAAAGCTCCTTGTTGCACGTGCCACAGATTGAGGAGAAAAGCAGACCTTGCCCTGCCAGATATGATGCTGGTCTTGTCCTCTGAGAATGATGCCCCAATGAAATGTAGGAGGATAGATTGTTGGGTGCCACTTGCACATGCGTTTCCTACCCAGACCTGCCATCGCTCCTTGGAGCCGCCACTGCCGCTCAGCAGCCGCAGAGCTGTCACCAGAGAGCGTGGGTGCAAATCTTTCAGGAGCCGGAGCTCTGCCGCATTTTATTTTTGGTGTTGGAGGATCTCACGGTTAGAAGCTGGGTCAGATAAGGATGACATGCTCATGCCCTGCATGCAGCCTGGTGGAGACTAGTTGGCAGCAGTTCAAAGCCCTCCACGGTTGCATGTAGCCAGCTTGAGGTGCAGTGGGGCCGAGGATGCTCTCCCAGCCATCCCCGGGGTCAGCTTAAACGCTGGTGGCTGCAAGACAAGTTAGGCTGAGCGTAGCGAGCAGAGTTGCATCCAGCCTTCCAAAAAAAAAAGTCTGCTGGGAAGAGGATCACAAGGCAGCCAGGAGTTAACGCTTCCCTTTCCTTAAGTCTCCGCACCAGGGGGCTGCATCCCCAAGGTGCAGGGAGCTCCCAGGGTGTGCTGGGGCGGGGAGGAGGAGGATTGTCCTCAGCAAAGGCCCTGGAAGCAAGAAGCAAAGTAAGGACGGTACCAGGGGCTTTCCCAGCTGGTTTGGAGCCTCCTTGGGGAGATGTGTCTGGTACTCTGTGCTGCTCCCGTCCTGCTTTGAAAAAATACTCTTCAGAAAAAATCAGCTGAGATCGGAGGGGGGAGGAGAAGGGTTTGAAGCCTGCATATGCTTTTTGCAGCCTGCCTGCCCGGCACAGAGGCGTTAGAGCCAAGGAGGCAGATCTTGTGCTGAGAGAGAAGCCGTTTCCAGGGCCAGGGCTCGGTGGGTGCTCAGTGCCAGCACCAAGGGGCTCGGCCGGGGCTGCCAGTGGGACAGGCTGTGCCTGCGAGCGCAAGGGGCCGGAGGATTTGCTGTTTGTAGCCTTGTTTTTTAATCATTTTCTACCGTTATTGGTATTCATAGCTCACATTTTTCCGGTTACTGTCAGCCTGGGCTTTCATCCATTTTAAAGAGCTATTTTTTCCCTTGTTGATGATGATGATGGTATAAAGACAGATGGTGTAACTGCTTATGAATGTCCTATTTTATTCCCCTCGAACCAGACAGTGCACTTGAAGACGTGTATTATTTCCACATGCTCAGGTTAGAGCCCAGACAGCGTCTGAGCCCGGCAGCCGGCTCGCCCTTCCTCTTCCTCCCATGCCGATGCTGACACCTCCGGGTCGCAGCCGGGAGTGCCGGCGCGGCGGCCGCCCTTTGTTGTTCCACCGGGCCGGGATGGAGGGATCCAAACCGGGGCCGGGGGGGCTCGGAACCGGGGCCCTGAACCGCCGGGGCTGCGGTGGGGCGGTGGGCAATGGGGCTGGAGGGAGGGCGATTCCTTCTGGTCTGGCTGGAGGGCGCAGGGAGCTGGCCCCAAGGGAGCATCCGAGCAGGCAAAGCAAGCTGGGTGGCCATCGCCAGGTTAAAATGGAGATTTGAATAAAATAATAGAAACCTCTTAATGAAGGTTTTTAATAAAAGCGGCTAAAATCTGCTAGCTGTCTCGCCCCGCATGGCAGCGTTTTGGTAGCAGTGAGATTGTTTGGGGAGTGGGGGGTGTTTTGTTGTTTTTTCCCCAGGGTGGGAAAAATTTTGGAATTTTAATTTCTGAATTGTGAATCCAGCTGCTGGTTTCACAGCCCCTGTCTCCAGCAAACTCAAGCACTCGTCTCGCAAGGCAGACTGCTCATCTCACCCCTGAGCCAGTAATTTACTGTATCTCCCTACAAGTTAGGGGCCTTTGCTAAGCGCTGCCACCCATCACATCTCGCACTCTGGGGTCCTCTTTCCCCAGGCAAAGATCACGGGGATTCCTGCAGCTCTCAAGAGTTCCCAGCTATTAAAAGAGTGAAAGAGGGGTAGAGTATAAATCACAGTGCTTCCACTTCATATCTGTGCTGATCTCTGGATGCTTTTACAAGTTTCTCCCCGATTTAAGTTGTCACGTTCTCAAAGGGCACTGCTGAGTATCTGCAGTCCCCTAATATGTATTTTTAATCCTGATTTCTACCTCTGTCTTTGTTAGGAGGAATATGGGGAGGGTGCTTTACCTGGTTAGGTAGTTTGGATAAAACTGCAGGATAGCCTAGGATTTACCATGACCAGATAATACAAGTTAAAATTATGAACTGGGCTGCCTAAAAGTGGTTATAATGGCTTAAAAATACCCTTTTTTCCCAGTATTGCTGTAGCCCTCATCAATTACCTGGTAGCTGCCTTGCTGCACACACCATACGTAAATACCCAAGATATTAGATGATAATGTAGCTGTTATCCCCTGGTGTAAGAGGTCTGGCAGATGCAGCTATCTCGCTCCCCGAATCCCACCTGGAGAGGGTGCCTCTGCGTGGAGCTTCACCGCGCCGTGTCGACATGCTCCGTGCCGCCGGCCTCGGCACACCGGTGTTCTGGTTAACGGGTGGGGCAGTGGCACTCAGCGTTTTGTTCCGAGCTTTCAGCGCTTCGCTTCACTGAGAATTTTTTCACCTTCGTGCTGTTTGCACCTGTGTGATACTGCCCGTGCTCAAACCCTTCCCCTAAGTGGGATGAAAATAAGCCCCTCCAGCAGCTTTCTCCCATGCCTTGCTTCCCGGTCCTGTCTGCAGAAGACAGTGCTACTCCTTGCTTTCTCTGAGCAGAAGAGAGCGGTGGTGTTTCTGCGGTGAACTTGGGGGTCTCAGTGACCAGGCTCGGTGCTACGTGGTGCTGTTTGATCCAAAGAGCTTCAGATAGGGATGAGGAAGAAGGCTGAGGCTGAAGGTGCTGGAGGCTTTGGTCAGTCCCTGACACTTCCCTAATCTATGGTGTGGTTGGGTAGAATCTTCTCATACCAGGCAAATATGTTACTGTGCATTGCACTGCAGTGGACTTCAGTAGCTCTAAGTGATAGAAGTGGGCGAGATGCTTCATTTTGTCTTCATCTCTCACTTATTTCCTCTGTAGTTTATTTCTTGACCATTTCTTGACTACTAGCAGTAGGTAGTGTTGGGAAAACACTTGGTGACATTGATATCTGCTACTCATCACTTGTGCTTCAGTGTCAGCTGTTGCTCTTGCTCTATGGCAGTTACTTGCTCTTCTGTTTTGACTTCCATTTTTATGTTATACTTTCTGCTTCTCTTGTTTCAGAAGAACCCATTGAAGATGTGGAAGGCCCCAATGAAACAGCCGGTGATGCAGAAGAGCCTGCCAAGGAGCAAGAGAGTGGAGGGGACAAGGACCAGAGTAAATGGACAGGTGGGTTTCAGTCCCTCTTTTTCTTCAAATCCAGGAAAGGAAAGTGGGAAGAGCAGCAGTCTGCAAAACTCTTTCCTTAAATGACCGCACCATGCAGCACTGTCAGTATGACCTAAGTGTTGTCCTCTGTGAAATCTTTGGGTGTAGCTTCGTGACACACTCGCGTAGTTGGAGCCGTGGTCAGTCACGTGTCCCCCCTCCCGGCGCTGGAGCAGGGGGGTTGGAGCTTCTCTGTGCTCAGTGGTGCTTGACCTGACCCAGGCGGTGGGAATCGGCAGCTGAGAGGGGAGGAGGGAGAAGGGGACTTCCCCTTCTGGCAGCAGCAGCACTTAGGGTGGATTAAGCATATCATGAAACCCCACTCTATGTTGTTAAGACTTGAGAGACTGTTAGCCTGCTTTTTCATCATGGTCCTGGCTCTGGTAGCAAGGTTTTGATGCAGAAAGGCTGATCAGAGAGGCAGACCCTCTGCTTGTTCTGTTAACTGCTCAGTTTCTGCTGGAGCCATGACATCCTGAAACAGAAACTGCAGATGCTCAACAATTCTTACGTTGTTGCAGTGGAATCTGAAAGGTTTCTCTTTGCAAAATGCTTAGGTGGATTAATTATGAAGGTATTAAGTAACTCTGTCTTTCTCAGAAAATGGTTGCTGTCTTGCAGAGGTGAGTGGGAGGAATCTTCTAAATATTCCTTGCCTTTGAGCAGAAAATGGCTGGAAGATCATCATCCTCTGGAGAGGGTCTTTCCCCTCCTCAGCCAGCACTTGCTGACCGCTTCAGCGTAGGTGTGGAAATGGAGGAGCTGGAGGTGGTACTCATTTTCCTTAACCCCAGATGGAACAGTTCTGACTCCCCGTTTCTGCATGGTTGCACAACTTACATGACTCCCCGTCTACCCAGAGACCTTTCTTCCAGGCAGCCTTTCCTGCCGTGTTTGTAGTTGCCTCAGTGAGCCACAGCCAAAGAGATATTTCAGCTTATACAGTCTTCAAAAGGATGAAATATGGTCTTATACTGCAATGCAGTTTTAATCTCAGCTGTTGGAAGGTATATCCGAACTGGTGAGAAAAGCAAGCAGTGCTTGTTGAAGTTCATATTCTCAGACTAGACTGAGCTCATGGAGGTTACTCTGTAAGTCGCTCCCCACCACAGACCTGTTCTTCAACCCAGAGATGCAGATTTTGCTTGGCTGTAGGTGATTTTTAGTCTCATATTATATGGGCTTATGTGATCCTAAAAAAATCACACTTCATGAGATGTCACAGAAAGATATAAGTATGGTGTATTTGTTCTGTCTCCTAAAGGGTACATAGGGCCCTTTGCCCAAACCTGAAGCACTTACAAAACTTGATCTATGTGAAAAGATTATTTTTCTGTGTTAAAACATGGAAGGAAAAGTGAAGAACCTACTTTTTAAACCCTTTGCTGTCCAGAAACTCTAAATTTGGATGGCTTTATTTCTTCATCCCAACACTGAAATTCCTAACCCATTTTTGGAGTTTGTCAGTCAAACAGCAGATAAGAAATGGGCAGCTTCCTCAAGTCTTCAAAGGACAACACACAAAGGCAAACGCGGATGTGCGTAAGCCCACAAAGCTCTGGACAAGCCTCGTCCAGAGCCGTTGCAAGGCCAGAGAGTACAGCCTCAGCAAGATTTGTGTGCATCCTTCTGCTGAATTCAGGTCCTGCTTTCAAACATGTAACAACACTACCCTGAACTTCAAAGCGGAAAAAAAACCAACAACCAAGTTCCCACTGTTTCTGTACAGTGGGTATGCAAACCAGGTACCACACCTCGGTCTTGTATTGTGTCAGCTTTTGAGCTGCTTTGAGATACATGGTGATGTTGCCATGCCCTGCTGGACCTCAGACATGGAAAGGAATGGCAACTATGTGAGGTTATTCGGACAACCACAGAAGCACAATGTCGCATGCACAGACAGCACAGGAATATCAGAGCGCCACGGTACAAATTGAGGTGTAACCAGGGAGGGAAATGGGCACTATCAAGGAAGCAGTTGCTTGCTGTAAGAGGAAACTGCAAGAAAAGAAGCTGCTGTGCAGCTCAACGCCATGGGAAGGCAATCAACCATGATGTCAAGAAAGCTGAAGAGCATAAAGCCTTCTCTGCCTTCATTGTCACTAAACAGTCTGACTGCGTGAGAGACCAGAGCAGCCTGTGTCACCGCCGCTGTGGGGAGAGCTCATCCTCCGACTGTGAGGGAACAGGCTGCAAAGTACTTGGTTGAGCTAAATGTTGTCACATCTGTGACCTGCCGCTTCATACCTGGGTGTTTTGAGAAAGCAACTGAAGCATCCTCAGAGCTGTCAGCTGCTATCTCTTGTGAATTTACAGAAAACAGGGGAGGTACCACGAGGGGACAGACATGGTGCTTATCTTTGACTAAAGGAGTAGCTGGGGAACTGCACACCTGCCAGCTCTGTTTGCTCCAGATTTTCCTGGGAATTGACCAAACAACTGTTTGTAAGTACTGATGGGAAGATAATGAGATGAGTAACAGTTGACACGGATTTGTCAAGAACAAATCATGTCAACACGACCCAATTTCCTTCTGTGTGAAGAAGGTCTTGTTTGCAGTCAGCAAGTCATATCTTCTCCTTAGGAAGACTTTTGACACTGCTTTTCAGGACAGTCTCAAAACGAAGCTCAAGCCTTATGGTGTAGGTGAAAGTATTACGGAATGGGTGTGTTTCTGCAGTGCTGGAAAGCTTCCTCTAAAAGATTGTGTCTGTTTCTGAGTTTAGGGTGTCAAGAAAGTTGAGGAGAAATTTCAGGAAGCCCAGACAGTGAATCACCCAGGAGAGAGCATGGTCTGCGTAGTGTCAGCCGCGAGGAGAAAATGGAATGAACAGACTTATTTGACTCAAAAAGAGAAGACCAAAGGGGAGGACAAGATAAGTCTTCTTGTGCTTAAAATGCTTCTGAAAGGAAGGAAATAATTTGTTCTCCACGTTCAGGATATAGACAACAAGAAGTGTAATGGGCTTAAATTGACGGGAGAAAGATTGAGGTTAGGTAATAAATTTTAAAAAAATTCTCCTGGTACGGCTTGTGAAGCACTGGAGTAGATTTTCTGGGAAGGTTCCTCAGAGGTCTTTCAAGAAGATTAGACGAACCGCTGTCGGGAATGAAGTAGACACAGTTTATCCTGCTTTGGGTGGACCAGCTGACCTTTGGAGGTGCCTCTGAGCCCTGCAATTCTGTTAAAGTGGGAGATAGGTGTGAAAGAAGTACAGGCTCAAAGCCAATAAATAGTGTGTTGAAGTGGAAGTTGATAGACCTGTATTCTGCTCATCACGCTGCAATTTGATCATTACATTCCTTAGCAATTTACTCACCTTTTGTGCCTCAGTTTCTTAACGGTGCGGCGGGTGATTATTTCTTCCACTTTCTTAAAGATTTGTGAGGTCTCCAGCGAAATGTCAAGTACGTCTCCCAAGCTCCCTCTGCACCGAGGCGCGGGTGATGAGTCAGGGTTGTTTGACTGCTCTGCGGTACGTCCGTCCGCGTGTGGCAGCTGCCCCGCTCTCCGTGTTTGCACTGCAAGGGAAAAACTCTCCGTAAACGTGTAAAACCGTCTCGGCTGGAACACAAATTTATTGAGTCGGGGTTTTATTTATTTTAAAAGGGAATAATCTTAAGCAGAAACATATTTTTTTTTTTTAGGGAATACTTTCCATTCAAATATCCGGGTGGAAAACTCCATCCCAAATAAGGATCCGTTTTACCTTGATTTTCACATATGTCTTTGTGGCTCCTACAAGATTTCTGGCAAGCTTTCAGCAGTGCTCAGGCTGCCTCTGTTCCTCTCCACTCCTAACAGGCAGTGGTGCTTCACAGGCACTAACCCTCTCATGTGACCCCTGGAATCCTGGGGGGAGAGAAAAGGGCTGATGTTCCCTGTTGCTGAGCAGGACCTCTTTGCTTTCTCTTTTTCCTTTCTCTCTGGCAGCAGTTTTAAGCAGCTCCCAAGCTCCGTTGGGTGCAGCCCCCTCATGCCGGCGCTGCCTCTGCCCTGCCTGCTTCTCTCTTTCTTCTCCAGAGCCATCCACCTCCGAGCTGGAGAAGGGAGATGCTCTTTGCCTGATGGCTGAGCTTTAGAAATTATGTCATCATGACTAATGTGAGATTTATCACAAGAAAACCAGCAAGGAGGAGAGCAATGGTGGCTATTCCCGACTCCATTTTTAAGGCAGGATGTAAATGATTAATATTCAACACATTGGTTTCCAGCTAAAGCCTGAATCAGGCCAGGGTAGATCGGTACAAGACTTTTGAGATTTGAGGTGGGGCTTATATTTATTTTCTGACTAGAGAAAAGCACTTCATCCGCAGTGACCCAGCTATGAGAGAGACTTTCTTAATGTACTGTCAGTTGTATAGATGTAGAATATCGGGGTTTTGTTCCACAGAAACAAGAAACAAACTCTACTTAAAATATAGATTGAAATGAAATATTTCTAGAGGACTAGCCTGAAGGGCTTTTATTTTTTTTAATGATTTTTTTTTTTTTTTAAATCCATGATGCTCACCTAACACAGAGCAATTAGTGCAATGGAGCGTCCCTGATTCGAATCTGTGGTAGATTGCTATTAAAGGAGGTATTAATGGGCTGCCGAGAGCTGGGAAATTGTTGCAGAAAAGTGTGTTTATGGAGTATGGTGCTGGCAGGCATGATTTCAATCGGATTTGACATGTTTAACATAAATGTATACTGCACAGCTCCTGCAGTTTATGAATAATTCCTACAGGCCCACTGCCTTTCTAATTACTGAAATTGAAAAAAACAGGTCAGGCACATCCTGACGGAAATCTATTACTGCCCCTCCCCCCACTGCCGCTTTTTTCTGGTTTGTTTTTTGTTTGTTTTTTTTTCTTAATATATGGCGTTTGTTGAGCACTTAATGGCTGGGATATTCTGTGGGCCAGAGTAAAGACAAGGGTGAGAGCGGGCTGGGAGGAAGGGGACGAGGGGCACGATGAAGCAGCTCTCAACCCTGGCTTCTCTGTGAAGGAAACGTAGGAGAGAGGATGGGAAAGCGCACTGTAGTTGTGCTTTTTTCTTGAGGATTTACAAAGCACAAAAGGCTCCCGGATGCCAGCTCAAGCCTCGGAAATCAGCTGGGCCGGGTGCCTCAGTGCCTTGGCTCGCTGGGGAGGCTGGGCTCAGAGCAGGGCACACTCCCAGCTCCTGGGCAGCGTCCACAGGTGCTGGGTTTCTGCTCTTTGTGGGGGCAAAGGGCGCACAACGGCCCAGTGGTGGCTCTGGGAGGACCCCAAAGGCTCATCAGCCTTGTCCTGGGGTCAGGCTATGGGATCCTTCCTGGGCTCTGTCTGCTGGCTGGAGCCAGCCAGCCCTGGAGAAGCATCCCCCGTCACCGTCTGTGTAGCATCCTCACCTGGCTCTGCCAGGATCACCCCGTGCTGGTCTCCTCCACTCTAGTGGGGCTGTTGAGCCCAACCACCTGCACGGCATCTTTGATTCTTCCTCGTGGTCAGCCTGATCACTTTTATGACTCTGGAGCTTTCTTTTTCTGCTTATACGTAGTGAAGTATGGCTCCTTAAAAAGTAGGGTGTCTAAGAGCACAGAGGGACCACCTCAGTGGCACTGCTGGGTGAATTGCTGCACTGCAGCAGAGCCCATCTGACGCCTGCTTTGCTGTTCTCAGGTACTTTTCACACGTGTTCTTCAGCAAGCAGGTCTCTGCTGATGCCTCTGTGATCTTCACTCTCTGTGTTCGCTCTTTCCTCGCCAGTAGTTTCTCCTGTGTGCTGCCCAGGAGTGGTGGTGATCCTTTCTTGCTGGTTTTAAGGAGTTAATGGAATTACTGTTGGTTAGACCATCTCCCAGTCTCAACACATTGATTTTAATAGATTAGTTGATACGGACTCTCATGGTAGGTTAGTTGAAATATTTATTTTGAATTGGATAGTAATGTTCAGCCAGACTGATAGCTGGCTCAAGGTCCATATGAAATAGGTAAATATAAAAGATCATTGCTTGTTTCCTTTCCGCCACTTTGTAATTTAAAAGAAACCAACAACATTTCCCATGGTTCTAAAGGCAGAATCTTAGACACTGTTGCTGGAATTAAAGGTGCAGTGCTTTGGGTACCGCTTTGCAAAGGTGGGTCATGCTGTCCATGAGTTGGAATGATTTTCTGTGTTCCCCATCTCCCCTTTTGCCCAGTGCAAGTCCCAGTTTAACTCTGAGTGGCAAAGAGGGAGCTGTTGCTCCTGGGGCAGGGAAACCTCCCAGCTTTGGTCCAGATCTTTTCTTTCGGGTATGTTTGCCCGGGGTGTTTTACTACTTGTGTGCTGAGCTCAGCTTCTGCTGCAGTTGCTGCCATGTACGTGTCTGTGGGCACCTGGACCTTCAGCGTGCCGGAATGGCAGGGCCACCTCCATCCATGTTGCTCACCGATTCTCCTGCTCTCTGGACTGGAGTCGGGATTCTCTGTAGCCTTTGGGATCGGTCTGTAACTTTGTGCCATTGCTCCAGTACCTCCAGCCCAGCCTGTGCGGGTCATTTTCTCTCCCCTTCAAGCCTTTGCTCTCAGTTCCCAGGGCAGCACGGTGTTAGAGCAGGGCAGGTCCCAGGGTCTCTTCCAGTATTGGATAAGGGGTGAGTTCATCTGCAGGGCTGCAGGAAGATCTCCAGTTCTCATGATGACAAGCAAAGCACTACCTTCACATGCCTCTTGTGCAGCCTGGCATCTCACCGCAACACGTTCTGGGTGCTCTGCGCTTGTACAGAGTGTGGCAGAAAAGTCTGGTGATGGCTGGGGCTTCTGGGTACCGTAATATTAAAATTTAGTAGTAATTCAGTTGTTCATACTCACTGCAGGCTTGGAGGTATGACACAGCATTAGAAAAACAAATTATTTGACCATTTTCAGGGCCACATTTGTGAAAGGCAGCGATAAAGGCCTGGGTGAAAAAGTGTGCTTGCAAATCTCTGTGTATTTACTCCTGTCTATCGTGCGATCACGTTAGTTATCAAATACCGAGTGGAAAAAATACTGTAGAGCAACAGGCAATATACAGGCCTGTTAGTATGGCTACAACATCTTATTAGAACAAATGGTACCTTCAGGGAATAAGGAATGTAAACAGACAGTGTTTCAGTGAGAAACATTCAACCATATATTATTAAGACGTGCGGTAGGAGACGGGCAGCGCTGCAGCCGCGCTCTGCGCCCGGGTGCCCTTTCGGGGAGGCCTGAGCGGGGCTCTCGCCGCTCTCGTGTCACCGCAGTCTCTCGGTGGAGTTACTTTCTCACAGTTGCTCTTGCTGTATTAATACAAATTGTGTGTTTCTGCGGGATAGCAGCCGTCTGCCAGAGAGGCTGAGACTCAACACTTTGTGTGCTGTTTTTCTGGGCTCCTGAACTGCTCTTAGTGGAACTGCACAGGTAGGTCTGGACCGCAGAGCCTGGCTTTGCCCGTCACCTGCGTTGAAGGCTGCATGAGCATGAAAACTGTTTAAAACAGTCCTCTCCAGTTTCAAAATTTCAGAAGGCAAACCGCAGCCGTTTTAAGGATGCTCCTCTGTGAGACCCATGGAGGGGCGATGGCTGCCATCGTGGGCGTTTCCAGCTGCAGGGCTGTGCAGGCACCACAGACAGGTCAGTCTGGTCCAAGGGCTCGTGATGCTGAGTAATTGCTCCAAGAAAAAGTCGGGGGAGGTTTGAGGATGGAGGCACCACCAAATATGGAATTATATTTTCCATTGGGCAGTGAAAACACAGTTCCCTGGTCCCTCTGAAAACTTTTTCCCAGGCTGGTTGCTGAACTTAGTCGAAAGGGATTTTTTTCAGTAGTCTAGGGGCAGGGATGGTGTTGTTTTTTAAATCAATGGAGATAGCAGAAACCCCACTGTAAATTTCTAGGGCAAGTGGCAAGCTGGTTTACGGAATGCAGGGCGATGAGAACCTCTGGCTTACGGAAAGCAGCATGAATTAATAATCATTTAATTGGCTTCTCCATTATGTTGCTGGGTTGGGAGATGGAAGTTTAGATGAAGGGGCTGTCAGTGGTACTTTAGCTAAAAGAATCTGATGGCTGGGAGGCGGGGTGGTGACTCCCTTCCCACTAGGATGGAGAGCAGGCAGTTTTGGGGACCCTTGCTGGTTTTGTCTCTGGACTTAGCAAAGGAAAAGATCCCCACTTCCAAGGAAATGTCCTATCTCACCTCTGAAATAACGTCTGGGAGGATTTCTGCTCCTCCAGTAGAAAGCCAAAGCTGCCAAGGAAGAGTGAGAAGAAGGTGTCTGAGAAGTGCTGTGGTGGGCCAGCACGCCTGCAGCAGCACCGTCCCATCGCACTAGACTTTCAGGTACCTTTTCTGAGAGACACGTGTTTTTCTCTAGGGTTGGCAAATCTAAACTAAATCCATTTAGATAGTCAAAATAATAAAAATACTAACCGGTACATAGTCATACATCATACTTTAAACTCAAATTCTTCTTTTCCTTTCTGCAAGACCTGTACCTCTGGAGCATGGTCCTGGGGGTGGTTAGGGTGCAGGCGTTGTGCTTCACCTTCTCTGCTGCCGAGGCCCTGTTCAGAGCCAAAGCCCTTTTGACATTTTCGGCCAAGGACATTTTTTTCCCTCTCCACTCTGTGCAGACGCAAAGGTCCTGTACAGCTGCCGGAGAGCTCTGCAGGCACACGCTGAGCTGCGTGTCCTCATTTCTCCAGGCAGAAAAGAGTTCTTAATTCCTCTGATCTGTGATGTGGACTGAATGTGTCACTTTGTGTGTTTGGCTGTTTATCAACAATAAACTTCGGTCTTGGTGTTAAAATTCCCACTTGAGCTGTCAACTCAAAAAAAAAATACTTAGAATGAATATTCAGTATGCGTTTTTCAGAACTCTGCAACAAACCCATTATTCTGGGGTCTGGACAACCATTAATAATTCTGGTTTTGGAGGATTAAAGTTATGGGGTTTTTTATTTAATAAAATTGGTCACTTTGGTGATGGTAAGTAAAAGTGAATTTTAATTAGCTTTTACTTTTCCCTAATTCTAAGCAGGCTGTTTCCCAATAGAAAGAAAATGTTTTGACTCCAGAGGTTACAGCTAGAGTTCAGCAGCTGCAGGGTTGCTGAATTTAGTCATTGCATCTGGAAACATCGCATTGGTGAGCAGCTAGAAGCGGTGCACAGTGAGGTCGGTGGCAGAGGGTGAGGACCAGGGGGTTTGTAAGTGTCAAGATCTCACCTGGGTTTATCAGTGCAATTCTCTAGGTATTTCATGGTTCTCACTCTGTTGCCAAACCTGAAAATGTTTATTTGGAAAGGTGACCCATATACCTGAGCAGAGGTTTCTCTAGTCACCCCTTTTCCTCCCTGATGTCCCCTGTCCCTCGTGGTGCTCATGGCAGCATTTGTTGGCAGTTTTGTGAAGCAGTTCACATGCAAAGGTTTGAAGCGACAGTTGACAGAGAGCCTGGAGACACCCTGCTTGGACCATGTATGAGAAAGTCTCTGTCCAGGGCAGAGAAGTCTAAGGGGACCCAAAGTCATGGCTATGTGACCATGCTGGGTTCTCCGGACACTGGCCCCAGTGTCTGACTGCCTGATTGAGGCCGATGCTTCTATGTCCAAGGTCACACCAAGGAGTGGATGATGTCAACAGCAATTAGCCTCCTTATCAGGGCCACTCGCATCACAGAAGGCTTGGGCAGGGCATTTTAAGGCAGGGTGGTCCTCCACCAGCCATGGTGCTCGCTCTTGGTGGTGATCTTTTTTCCAAACCCACCAAGAGGCACGTCTTTCCTTGCAGCACAGGCAGGTCCAGGGTGGTGCCATGTTTTCTCATGCTCTGAGCACTTTTTATTAGTAGGAAGTAAGGGAGACCAACTTTGGTCCTATAGAATCTTTAATGACTGTTCTGAGCCCCAGGGAGAGTCTTGGGTTCAGGCAGTGGATCAACCTAAGCAGCAGCCCATCATGCTGCACAGGAGGCCACCTGGGATCTGCGCTGGTGTCTGTATGTCGGCACTGACACCACAGACTTGTTTTACACAAAGAAACTCTAAGTTTGGACATTTTAATGGAGTTGGCAGCACAGTGAGGTCCTGTGGTTTTGGTTTCAGATACAGCACAAACTTTACAGCTGTGCACAGAGACTGTGTAGCCAGCCAGAGCTGAAATACCAGGTGTGCCACCTCTAAGCAGGCTTGGGCATGGCCAAGTCCACCAGGAGAAATTTAGTAGCACCAGAGCTCTTTCGATCCCTGCCTCCCTCTGACAGTATTGATGCCTGTTTGTTTTCACTCTCCTGGAAGTTATTTTGCTTCTGTTTAGTGGAACACTTAGAGGTGGGCTCTGGCAGGGAAGGCTGTTAGAAACGGTGATTGTATTTCTTAGTGTGATGTGGTACCTTTCAAAATACCACTCCGGCCAGTGAACGGAAAGCTCTTCGAGAAGGAAGCAGTTTACCTGGATCTTACTCTGACAGCATCTTCTGAAACAAGGAGCGGATACCAGCGGGTTCACAAAGAGAATGAGAGACAAGGGGAAGAGTATGGGGGGACCGGTCTAAGAATGCTACAGTGCCTTGTTAATCGGCAGCCGATCCATCATATTAAATATCCAGCTGTCATATATTACCTTTCAAGTGAAAATGAATAACTCCCATTAAGGGCGAAATGGGTTTGAAGTCGATTCGAGACAGATTAAAGTACTGTTATGAATGTGTGTTCGGGGAGGAGGAGACGGGGGCTGTGTATAATATACTTGTCCTTACAGTTTTTAAATAATAGATGTCCCACAAATTTATGTACTGCAGGCTGCCAGGGTTCGGGGGAGGGGTAAAGGTCAGGGATGTGCTTCTCGGAGTGCCGCAACTTGCAGAGTGTTTTGCTATTGACTTCTGGGCTCATTTGCCTTTTGCTGTTTTGCTGAAATCAAATCTCCTTTCCTCAGCTTGTTACAGTGTGGGAATGGCCAGGTCCCATCCCAGCACTGCCTGTAGGCTGGGTCTCTGCCATCGTGACTTTGATGGGACTCCTTGCTGGGAAGTATCCTCAGATGCTCTTCCCTGAGGTACATGGGCTGAGCTGGCCAATACCATCCTGGCAATGTGCTGCTGCTTCCAGCACAGAGTGCAAGTCAGTTGGGTTGATGGCCACAGCTTCCAGCCGTCTCCAAGGCAAACATATTCCAGGGCGTTCATATGCAAAACGCCGTAGGTGAGCTTTGTCGAGTCAGTTCAGCTTCTTGTGGAAATGACACATCAGCCATCACGTCTGGCCAAGCATTTCTGTGTCTGATGTAGACACGGGACAAAACTCTTCTGCACCTAACAGGTTGTAAGCAGCCCACAGAAACAGATTCTCCGAGATTTCTCTGCTTCTAACTAAAAGTGACACAGTTCTATTACTGGGGAGGATAATCGAGAACGAACTTTTTTTGGCCAGGTGTGCTTTGTAGGACGTAACTTAGTCTGCAGACTCATCCTCCTCCAACTCCTTGATACGTGTATCAAGAAACAGCAGCAAAGTAAATGGAAATACTGTCTTTGTCCAACTTAAGCCTTTTTGGGGATGTCCTAATATAAATCTCTTTTTGTTGCAGCACCAGCCAGCCAGGCAGAGAAGGAGCTGACAGAGCCTCCAGCATCCTCTAAACGAATATCATTTCCCAGCAGCTCTGAGTCGCCTCTCTCCTTTAAATGGTCAAAAACTTCAGAGGAGACCAAATCAGAGCAGGTAAGGAAGAAGAACCCAGCTTTTTGTGCATCTACAAGCAGGTAATTTGTTTCATATGTGCCAAAAGCAAAGAATAAAATAGGAGAAGGAGGATGAAAGGCTGAGTGGTGGTAAGAGAAGGCACCGAATTATTAAAGTCTAGCTGTAAGGAAAGAGGAAAGCGGCAGCTGTTACAATTGCATGATTCATTTGTCTTGCTCTGCAGATGTATCAGTGTCCATACTGCAAGTACAGTAACACAGACGTGAATCGACTGCGGGTGCATGCCATGACCCAGCATTCAGTGCAGCCCATGCTCCGCTGCCCGCTCTGCCAGGACATGCTGAACAACAAGATCCATCTGCAGCTGCACCTCACCCATCTGCACAGTGTGTCACCTGACTGTGTCGAGAAGCTCATCATGACGGTAAGTGGCTGCGTAGTCGAGCATGTCTGCTGCCTTCCTAGCGAAGATGAAGAGTACGGGGATGGCCTGACCTGTGCAGGGCGACTCTGCCGTCTTGAGCGGCTCCTCCGTCTCTTGAGCATATCCTTCTCTGCCAGTTAGGTTTTTCCCATCCCTGCATGTTTTGTCCTGGCATCTTGTCCGTGCTTGAGCACTGTGGAATCTGGCAATGTTACAGTGTTGAGTAATTTCCCTGTGAAGACCTTAGAATAAATATGATTTCCTTTAACTACTGAGGTCGCAATGGGATTGCATTTTGCACAGAAGCTTGTGGGAGATGCGGCAGCGGTGTGCTGTGCTGCTCCTGTTGCAGAGAGAAAGTGCTCCTGTGTTGAACGCTTCCCAAGAAGGAGAGGCAGGGTGACTAAGGTGAAATGAGATAGCAGTATTCGGCTTAAAATATGATTTTAAGAACCAATAGAGTAACTTCTCTTGGCGGTCTCATCTCGTGGAGAGAAGACAGTCCTATTGTGCTGCCCATGTTCTGCACTTCATTCACTTAATGAGGATCATTGTTGTGGTTGTATGAGATAAGTTGGATCTGTTACTTCTGTGAGGAGTCGCTCCATTCAAATTCACAATGCTTTTGTTGTGTAACAATTCCCGTTTTTCAGGGTAACCTGAACAAGCAAAGGATAGGCTGCCATTGGCCCAAGGGAGGTGGAACCTTATGAGACTGCTGAATACTAGAGCTGCTGTTTCAAGTGCTGGTTTTAAGGTGTTTTGAAATGCCTGGTTTTATATTAAAATTTAAGCACATTTAAGTTAAAATTCTCTGAAGTGAGGAGTTAGCCACTGAAGTGTGGAGTGAGAGTTTGCTAGATAAAGTCAGCTGTCTTCATGTAGAGCACAAAACTTGTAACAACTCTACTTCTCAAGCGGTTTGTCAAAGGACATCGTGCCCAGCGTATGGGTTGTGATTGCTATTGCGATATTCTGGTGGGGAACAGAAATTTCAGATGGCAGATTGCGGTTCAGCAGAGACATGACCAAGACCTGGCTCTTGTTCTGCCCTACACTCTTGTTTTAGCATCTAGCATGGGAATCCTCTGAGGAACTGAAATTCGTCTAACTCCAGAGCTAGTGCTTGATGAGAAGTAGTAAATTAACAGTGCAGTGTTCAAGTTCCCATTTGTGAGACCTGGGTTTGTGCTTTGGCTTGCTTTACCCAGAGCTGCTGCCCAGAGCCTCTCTCTGCTGCCGACTTACACATGGAGTCGTGTGTGCAGAAGCTGGACCTCTTCTGCAGGACTTGTACGTGCTGTGGTGGTGCAGAAACATTCATAAAGGCTTACCCCACTCTCCAGCACTCAGGCACTTGCCTCAGTAAATATTTTGAGTCCTGAAATGTTTCGTTCATGAATTCCCTTTTCATAGGTTTCACATGAGTGCCCCTTTCCATTTGCTAGTGTCAGTTTAAGATACAGGTAGAATTAATAAGGCACATTTTCAAAAACTTTTCTAAATTCACAAATGGGATGTATTGTCAGATTTCTACACTTGTTATTTCTTTGGTATAATCTTCAAGGCAAGGTTATGTCTGCATTTATGCTTTTTATCTTTCCTCTGTGCTTTACTAGCTTCCTGTCCTCTCACTTTTCTATCCTCTCTCTTGGCCCCATCGGACTCCGCAGGAGACGAAGGTGCTTCCTGTGCCTTGCCAGGCTACAAAGGCTCTTGGTGGCCACTGACGAATGCTCCTGACCACCCATGAGAACCACATCTGCCTGAAGTAGATGCTGCATCATAAAACCCCTTAAAAATCCAGCCAGGCTGACAGATCTCAGCACTTTCTGAATGAAAAAAAGAATAGAAGAGAGGTGGGGAAAAAGGGCAGCAGCGGTTCAGTAACCCTGCGATGCTGGCCATGCCTGCAGGCTCTAGCAGAGCATGGCTCTGCTCTGCCGACCACTCGTGCACCTGGGTCAAGGGGCTGTCCCATCACACCGACCTTGGTCTGTGTGATCTGCATTCGTTTTGATTGATGGTGCTTAAGTGTGTAAATGCCATCTGAGGACTTGAACGAATCTTGTTAGCTTCTAACTAAATTGGTGGAAGACATTTTGACCTTATAATAGCAGTGAGCAGAAGCTGAGCCCCTTTCTTACACCAGCAGATGCAACCAGTTTGCTAAAGGCATCTGTTACAGCGAAATGGTTCATTGCTGGGCTGGGCTGTCAGCAGAACGCAGCAGTTGGGCTGGTCCGTCCTTCAGCCTGAGCAGATCTGCATCCTTCAGGATGCGGGGAGACTGTCAGAAGCCACCCGTTAAGGAGCTGAGGGACAGCCTGCAGAGGACGTGGCCAAAGCAACAGCAGTACTGTGGAGGACAGTCCCCTGAGGTGAGCACATCTGCTGTGCTGGAGCAGGGCCTCATCCTTCTGCTGCGGAACACAGGACTTCTGCTGAGAGCCGTGGAGAATGGCTTAGTCATGAAGCTCATCCTCTTGCTTGTTTTCAGTTTTTCCACTTTGCTGTTGCCACTGGCCCTGGGCAGCTTTTTCCTTTGGTACCCAGAGATATGTCCAGGAAGGAGGTAGCATGTGGGTCAAGAAGGTGGTTCTTTTTTGCATTAAATGACAGATATATTGAGAAATCGGTATGTCTTGTGCAGAACGCAGCAGCATCAAAGGTTCCTAATTTTGCTCATTCTAGCCAAGATTCCCGACTCAGGCTGACACGTGACTCTGGTCTTGGTGCCACCGTGAGGGAATTGCAGTTCAGTAAATGGGAGCCAGGTCCCTTTCGACACAGTGCCTTTGCGCTCAGCATTTGGAGGAGGCTCCAGTTAATAATACCTTATCAGACGCCTTTCAGGAACCTGCAGTGTCTAATATGTCTGTTGCCATGGTAACGGCTGCTTGCTTGTGCTCGGCATCTCAGAGCTGGCTGTTCCATGCCCCGTCCTTTTCATATCAGCGAGCAACCGGGCTGGCTGTCCCATGGGACACCTGGGTCTTCTCCACTGGCCCAGGAGCTGGGACAGGGGCTGGTGGGGCTGCAGCTGAGGGGACAGGAGCACATGCCGCATCCCCACACAAGGTGGGGGCCAGGGAAGCCCCCATGGAGCAGGGACTCTGGCCAGGCCCCCTCTCTCCCTGGGGGGCTTCACTTTCAGAGGGCTGGTGAACGAATGTGGCCAAGTTCATTTTTCGTGGCATTTCAGCCGCTCTAAGCAGGTCTAATCGCCATCTTTCCACATAACAGCCTCTCTGCTAATCTTGGGCCTGCACCGCTTCAGCAGAGAGCCCCTTAATGAGGGTGAAGTGCAGTTCGCCTGCACAGTCGATTGACAAGACTGATGGGCTCAAGCCGGGAGAAGGGACGGCTTCCCGAGAGCCTCTGGGAGCGGGGAGCTCTCCCTCCTCCCACGGCCAGCTTTATCCTTCTGCACATTCCTCTCCCGTCATTTCTGTTGTCAGCTTTCTCTTCCTCGGTTTAGGGTGCCTTCCCGGTGTTTTGGCCGTCTTTCCATCTTTTTCTTTTCTCTCTTACTCTAAGAGTAATTCTCGCCCATCCCTCCATCCTCCCTTCTCCCTCTTGCTCTCTATACATTTTTTACCTCTTTCCTATTGTCTTTTCTTATTGCTCTCTCCCTTCTGCTGTCATTCAATTTTTCTCTCTCCCTCCTTCTCGCCCCCTCTCGCTCCCCCCTTTCCCTCTCACTCTGTGTCTCATTCTCCATCTCGGATGAAGGTAATGAAAATAATCGGGCTTCATTAATTCTGAGCCCTGTGAGATGATAGCCATTTGGAGCCATGTTTGCCAATTAGATGGTCTAAATTAGAAGTGACCTTGGTATACTGCCATCGCTTTGCCTCTCTGAGTCTAATGAAGCTTTTCACTCCAGCACCCTCTCTCTCTCTTTGTAATGGAAATTACCTCCTTTGTCTGGTTCGGGAACCTTGCATTGCATGTGTATTTCCCCCTGGTTGCATGGACATAAGGATAGTAATGTATCTCCTCAGACCCCTTCTACAGATTTTTCTTTTCAAAGCCACATGATTTCAGCATTTTGGGGCATTTACAGAGGAGCTGCAGAGGCTGTTCACGCGATCGGTCACTCGGTCTGGAGGAAAGTCAGAGCAGGCAGATCCCAGTGCACAAGGGGAGCTGAATGTTCACGCTATCCTAGATTAATTTTTTGGACGTGCCAAGAATATGTTTGTGCCACGCTGCCGGGGCCAGCGCGGGAGGGCTGATAAGAAGCTCTGCAGTTCATCATCTTAAAAATTTGGTAGATTCAGTAGTGGCAGGAGCCACGCTTGCCACTCCTGTAGATTGTCACTGATGAAGAGTGGACCCGCAGGTTGTTCTCCAGGCTGGTGAGAGGTCTGTTGGTGTCAGGGTGTGTACGATCTGCTGAAGATACTCATGGGGCAGGGAGGCAGAAGACATGGGATGTCAGCCCTTGGTTTTTTTTCTAACAGTCACTCACTGAGCCACATTGTCTATAGAAATAGCCGTCGAATTGGGGTGCCCATGGATGTCAGTAGATCTCATCATCATAAAGAACTTTTACCTGTTTACGGGGATTTGAATTTCATCCAAAAGGGAAGGTCCTTGGAAGCAGAGAGGCTTGTCCTGAGAACTTCTCATGTTCTAAGGCATATAATTGGTTTTTCTGCTGTCTGCTGTAGCGGGAAGTTCTCCAGCCAGTGTTCCCATGTCCAGTACAGACCACAGGGGAGGTGTTTCAAAGTGAAGCACACTTTGAAAGAGGGGCTGCCACAGTCTATGGCCTGAACTTCCCCCCCCCTTCCTCTTTACCCAAGCAAGTTCCCAGCCCCTCCAAGCGGGACAGGGTGGTCAGAGCGAAGGGTGCACCCTGAGTCCCTGCCCCATTCATTAGAGTTTTCTAAATATTCCTGGAGACACCAATCTCTAGTTATTGAGGTACCGATAAACAGAACCTGATCCCATGTATTGAGATGTGAACTCTGGGCTGTCAGAAAGAGTGGGAAGGAGTGAGCTGCCAATCTCTCCCCACCTCCCTTTTTCATTGGGACAAAAAGGTCAAGGGCAACATGGGTTGAGGGGACCATTTTCCTTCTGGGCAATAAGGTTGCTCTGGAGAGCAGCCCAGAGGAGATCTCAGACATAGGAGCAGCGGTGGGAGAGGTGCTCTCAGAGCTGTAGAGGGAAGTGTGTCTGGTGTGGCAGAGAGTGATGTCTCCAAGCTGGAAGGCTTTGCTGCTGGCTTGTGGACCAGAAGATCATGACTCCAGCTGTGAAGGGGATAAAGTTTAATGTTAGACAGAGCAAAACAAGTATGTACAGAAGAAGGAAAGGGAGAAGACAAATCACATATGTCAGAGTTACATCTGTAGGATTGGTTTTTTAATAACAGTTCACATTGAGTGACACGTTGCCATTGTGAAACAGTGTTCACAAGACATTTAAACGGGGCGACAGAGGTATTGAGCAGAGCTGAGGATGGGTGCCAGGGTTACGTGCCAGGTACTGCCTGCTCAGGTGAGAGGGAGGCAGAGAGCACTTATCAACCACACACGCTAACCCAGGCTGTGCTCGAGATAAACAGAACAGTTAATGCCATTTAAATACATCTGAGGTACAAAATGCTGTGTCATAGAGCATCGCTCCTTGTTTATCTGCCGGTTGGCCGTGGCCTACTAAACCTTCCTGTCCCCTTGATACTCCCACTATTTGTTTATATTAAAAGCAGCTGCAACGTGCAAGGAAATGCTGTATCCTCAGATGGGTTTGCTGTGTAAAAGGACAAATAGTTCGAAATGGGCACTCTGGAATTCAGTGTGAATTTGGGGTGTGCAGCCTGTTCCCACTGTTTTCCTCTTTGCAACCTGCTTCATCATGAGGATGAAGAGACAGAGTAGTCCTGCTCTGGAAAATGGCATAGGAAATGGGCAGCGCTTTTAGGAGAAGCCTGAATGGTGCTAAGCAGGTGGAGGACTAAAGCGGGTCCAGTTGCTAAAGCCAGACCAGTGCCATGTTTTCAAGGTTTTCATTCCCAGGACCAGCCCTGAGTGGCTGTCTGGATGGCTTCAATCTCCCTACATCTATATCCAGAATTTCTGGTCTCCTCCTGCACTGTTTTACAAGATTTTTTTTCTGTTTGCCTTTTGGGATTTTGTGCCTGTAGCAATTTAATGTACCACAGCATATATTTTTTTCATGTCCCTTCCCCCCCCCTCTTTTTTTTTATTTTTTTATTGTAGAGGGAGGGGTAGAAGTAGGGTAAGAGCTGTGGCTATAGAGATGCAGGTAGATAAAGGTAATTACTTAAACACATATAGGGCAGGACTTATTGGTTTGGAGACCCAGATTAAGATGCAGAGGAGCATGTGAGGTTGATGATTATATTTCGGGGAGAGTTAATTGACGGAAGGTGAAGGCAGACAAAGAACCGCTGCTTACTGCCTTCTTGAATCCCAATCAGGAATTATGATTAAAGACGCGGCGAGACAACAGAGGCCTGATGAATTGGTGTCTTTTTTTTTTCTTTTTTGCCGTCATTCACACTTGATTGACTTCAACCTTTCAAGTGCAAAAGTCTCTCTTTTCCATTATTATTCATAGCCATCTGAGTTTTTCTAATTAAAGTGTATGAAAACAATTACTGATCCGTCGTACTGAGTGTGGTAGTGGGGATGGCTGCCTTACTGTAATGCGTATAAAAAGCCCACAGTTTTCTATAATGATGTGCAGCTGAGGTGTTAGATAATTTTATTCTTTTTCTACTCTGTTGGGGTTTTTTTTAATTTCTCATGATTTATTTTTCATAATTCCTAAAGATCCTAGGAAAGCGCTCTCCCTGCTGATAAAGCTGGGAGGGACGGCTCCTTCTTGCCTTCCCTCCTTGGTGTCCCTGCTCATCCACCTCCTCCAAGCCCAGCTACTGGGAATTAACCAGTGACCTTTCATGTCTCCCAACCCACCACCCACAGCTATGAGATGCTCCCGCTTAGAATAAAAGGTGGAATGAATTTGGTGTGTTCAACTCCCCTCCTGGTGATTTGTCGGTGTCAGCTGCCTTTCCTGCAGCTTTTCCATGTCTGTGGGACTCAGAGCTCACCTCCATGCACTGGCCATGCCAGTAAAGGGAGGGAGCTCAGCATCCCTCCCTGGTGCCGTTTGGATGTCTGTGGCTACTCATATCCAAACATTAGTTTCTGAAGCTTTTCATGGGCTGTTTTCCCTTGCATTCACTTAATGAAGCCAAGGTCTCATCTGTGTTTGTTTGGATTTGACACATGTGGAGATAAGGAAGATTTCATGCTCTGCACATAGGTTTACCTTCAGCTTCACCACAGATTTGCTAATATCTCATGGTTCTCCAACAAAGTTGGAGCTTTGTGGTCCTCAACTGTGCAGAAAGCAAGATATACTGCATGCAGATAGCAGCCTCACTCACTCTCTTCTGAAATTTGAAGTTCAAATGCCTTCTAGTATCTGATAAAAGGATGGAGAGACTTGTTTTGCTAGCAAACATGCCCATCTAGGAGTCTCTATTTATGCCTCACTTTCCCAGCAGTCAGTGACTGAGAGCAAAAGCACCACAAACATTGCAGGTCAGCGTTGGCTTCTGTTCCTTCAAGTACCACAGCCCTGGTGAAAGGGAAATGCTCCCTGAGCATCAGCGTGGTGAGGCATTCAGCTCCTTGGAGCTGTAGAGGTGTCTTTGCTTGCCACAGGCATCTAACTATTGCTGGCAGCAGTGCCCTGGAGTACAGCGTGGATGGTGACAGTGCTTTGGGTTTGTCTTACCAGTTGCTGCTCTGGAGACTGTGGGACAGATTTTCAGATGGTGTGAGATACTGCCTCTGGACACTCAGAAGGGTGTTTGTTATCCTGTGTCTGATGGTAAACACCATGCAAACAGGTAGTGAGGGAGTTTTTATGTACTCTGCGTGACCGGATACACCCAAAGAAACAATTCTCCAGAAAAAGATGAGGATATGTATTTGACTTTTTCAAAGAGTGTCTCTAGTTAAAGCACGCAAACTCTCCAGCTCTTTAAAAATATTGTTCAAGTACCGCCTTGGTTATGATGGTGCAGGCTCTAGACAAACACACATCAGTCAGAGCAAGGAAGGGGTTACCAAAAGCTTTTCATTTCGCAAACAGTTTGCTGTCTTTTTAGTCTTCCCTTATTCATCCTTTCTTTTGTCACCTCTCTCCTTATTTGTACTTTTTTTTTCTCATGCCCCTCCTTTTCCTGCATCGATACACTTTGAAAACAGTGCTGCAATGCTCCCTAGTTCAAGATTACAGTGTACTTTACGAGGTATGATTTAATTAGGGGCCTTATTATGTTTTCAGCTGCTTAAGGTGGGCCTTTCAACTTATCTACCTAATTGGTTGCACAAGAAGTTTCACAGCCCATGACAAAACATTGTCAGTGATCAAAGTCTGAATTCTACATAAAGGAAAAATATTAATAATAAGATTATTCTTCAAGTGTGCACTGCTAATTATGTCCAGAATGTAACTGTAGAAACACTTTTGACTGATGTGAGCTTTGTCTAATAAATATGAGTCTTCAGTGAGCTATGAAAAGTGACGCCTCTGACTTTACAATACTCGTGTCTAATTTTGCCACTGAAGATGTTCAAAATATTTTCCTGTGTTTTTTCCTCTCCCTGCATCTTCCCTCCCTGTCTTCAGGTGACAACACCTGAGGTGATGATGCCCAGCAGCATGTTTCTCCCAGCAGCCGCTCCAGAGAAAGATGGGAACTCCACCACAGAAGAGCTGGGGAAGCAACCTGGTGAGTGCAAGTCATTGAGGTCCACGGATCCCACCAGTCCCACATCTCCCATCACCTGGTCAGGGACAGTGTCTGGGGACATGTCCACCCAGGTGAGCTCCATGTGCTCAGCTTTGTCCTGAGAAGCACAATCAGATGGTGCCCAGCGGAGCTGTCTCCCTTCGTCTGTGCCACACAAAGGCTGGTACACCAGGTGTCCCCATGGCAGGGCAGCAGAGGAGCACAGCTCACCACCCTGGTGATTCACATGGAAATGGTGTTGAGTCCTGGCAAAGGAGACCAGATGTGGGAGATGCAAAGCAGAGGTGCTAGAGGGCTGAGGGGACTGATAGAGAAATGCCAAAGGCTGCAGGTGCTGCCTGCAGATTGTGCTACCACCCCTGCTGCACACTCTGCTGCCATCATAGCTCAAGTATGGACACCGAGCATACAATTTGGGGAGCACTGTGATCCCGTTTTTGACCTCTACCCATATCACACAGTCCTTTATAGCAGGACTGTGCTTTTAGACCCTGGGATAGTGGCAGCGCACTGAGTGCTTGTTCCTTCTTCTCCTATCCTCCTTCATACACAGCCCTTTGAGCTGCTGCCAGGAGGACCTGAATTTCATTCCTCTTGTTTCTAGCTTTGATAGGACCAGGACTCAAATACTACGTTCAGTTTGATGAACCGTCTTATTGGAAAACAGGCAGGATATCAAAGAAAAACAGCAAAGAAAGACAGGTGGCTGAATGGCCTTTACTTAAAAGGAAGAATTAAAGGTGATAAATGCACGAAGTGAACATGTGTGTAAATGATTTCCAGGTATTCAAAGTGGGAGAGAAAGTAAATTGTGTAGGTTTATGCAATGGGCCATGATAAGTGTAATGGGCTGATATTAAAATAAATGAATTAAGATAGAGGGGAAATGTTAGAAATGCCTATCATCTTGCAGAGAAAAAAACACAGATGTATGAGGGACAAAAAGAGGGTGTTGATGCACCCTTGTGTGCTGGTGTAATTTTCAGGTTTGCTGTGATTTCGCTTTCACAGAGATCTCTGAGGACTCGGGAAAGAGTCTTTTGCCATCGGAAAGTGCAGAGCACAGCGGAGATCCCAAGCCTGTTCCAGCTGATCAGAGCTCTGCCAGGGAAGACTCCGGCTTCCTCTGCTGGAAGAAGGGCTGCAACCAGGTGTTCAAGAGCTCGGCAGCCCTGCAGACACACTTCAATGAAGTTCACGCAAAGCGACCTCAACTGCCGGTATCTGATCGCCACGTCTACAAGTACCGTTGTAACCAGTGCAGCCTGGCGTTCAAAACCATTGAGAAGCTGCAGCTCCATTCCCAGTATCACGTCATCCGGGCAGCCACCATGTGCTGCCTCTGCCAACGCAGCTTCCGAACCTTCCAGGCCCTGAAGAAGCACCTGGAAACCAGCCATTTGGAGCTGAGCGAGGCTGACATTCAGCAGCTGTATGGTGGTCTCTTGGTCAACGGGGACCTCCTCGCTATGGGCGATCCTTCGCTTGCAGAAGACCACACTATAATAGTTGAGGAAGATAAGGAGGAGGAGAGCGACTTGGAAGATAAGCAGAGCCCAACAGGTAGTGATTCAGGGTCGGTGCAAGAGGACTCTGGCTCAGAACCAAAAAGAGCCTTACCCTTCAGGAAGGGCCCTAACTTCACAATGGAGAAATTCCTAGACCCGTCTCGCCCTTACAAGTGCACAGTTTGCAAGGAGTCTTTCACGCAAAAGAACATTCTCCTGGTCCATTACAATTCAGTTTCTCATCTGCATAAGCTGAAAAGAGCCCTCCAAGAGTCTGCTACTGGGCAGCCCGAACCTACCAGCAGCCCAGACAACAAACCTTTTAAGTGTAACACCTGCAACGTGGCCTACAGTCAGAGCTCAACCTTGGAGATCCACATGAGGTCTGTCCTGCACCAAACCAAGGCTCGCGCTGCCAAGCTGGAGGCAGCTGGGGGCAGTGGCAGTAGCAACGGAGCTGGCAACAGCAGCAGCAGCAGTCTCTCTTTGGGTTCATCCACGCCGAGTCCAGTGAGCGTTAGCAACAGTAATACTTTTACAACCGCCAACGCAAGTAATTCGGGCACAACTCCCATTCCCAGCCTGCTCAACCAGGTATCCGGTGACAATGTGGGAATTCCTCCTCTAGGTAACCCCGTAAGCACTAATATCTCCTCCCCTTCAGAGCCCAAAGAGGTAAACAGGAAGAAGCTGGCAGACATGATTGCATCCAGGCAGCAGCAGCAGCAACAGCAGCAGCAGCAGCAGCAACAAGCTCAAACCTTGGCACAGGCACAGGCACAGGTCCAGGCCCACCTGCAACAGGAGCTGCAGCAGCAAGCCGCTCTCCTGCAGTCTCAGCTCTTCAACCCAGCACTTTTGCCACACTTTCCGATGACCACTGAGACCCTTCTGCAGCTTCAACAACAGCAGCATCTTTTGTTTCCTTTTTACATCCCCAGTGCCGAGTTTCAGATCAATCCAGAAGTTAGTTTGCCTGTCACCAGTGGTGCACTGACATTGACTGGTACAGGTCCAAGTTTGCTGGAGGACCTGAAGGCTCAAGTTCAGCTCCCTCAACAGAGCCATCCACAGCTCTTACAGCAGCAGCAAGGTCAGCTGTCGTTGTCACAACCTCACTCCGTCCTTATACAGCAGAGCCAGCACCCCGAGAAGAAGAATAAATCCATAGTGAAGGAGAAAGAAAAAGAAACCCCGCGGGAAAGGGAAGGTGCAGAGAGGGGAGACAATAATGTAGCATCTAAGGAGTCTCTGCCTGATAACCTAAAGCCCAAAGAGAAGAAGGACTTTGTACCAGGCAGTAGTTCGGAGCCCTCCTTACTGCCTCCGCGTATTGCCTCTGATGCAAGAGGGAATGCCACAAAAGCCTTGCTGGAAAACTTTGGCTTTGAGCTTGTCATTCAGTACAACGAGAACAAGCAGAAGGTACAGAAGAAAAATGGGAAGACTGAGCAAGGTGAGAACTTGGAAAAGCTTGAGTGTGATACATGTGGCAAGTTCTTTTCAAACATTCTTATCCTGAAGAGCCACCAAGAGCATGTTCACCAACATTACTTTCCCTTTAAGCAGTTAGAGAAATTTGCCAAACAATACAGAGAACACTACGACAAACTGTACCCACTACGGCCTCAGACCCCAGAGCCACCACCACCACCTCCACCGCCGCCACCTCCGCTCCCTCCTGCACCTCCTCAGCCAGCCTCTACTCCTACCATTCCTACTTCTGCACCACCAATTACCTCTCCTACAATCGCACCAGCCCAGCCATCTGTGCCACTCACCCAGCTCTCCATGCCAATGGAGCTCCCCATCTTTTCTCCACTTATGATGCAAACCATGCCACTACAAACATTACCCGCCCAGCTGCCACCCCAGCTGGGTCCCGTAGACCCTCTGCCTGCAGACTTGGCCCAGTTATACCAGCATCAGCTCAACCCTAGCCTTCTCCAGCAGCAGCAGAACAAGAGGCCACGGACGCGGATCACTGATGACCAACTCAGAGTCCTTCGGCAGTATTTTGATATTAACAATTCCCCAAGTGAGGAACAGATCAAAGAGATGGCGGACAAATCTGGATTGCCCCAGAAAGTGATCAAGCATTGGTTCAGAAACACTCTTTTCAAAGAACGCCAGCGCAACAAGGATTCCCCATACAACTTCAGTAATCCTCCCATTACCAGCCTGGAAGAACTGAAGATCGATTCACGGCCTCCGTCTCCAGAACCTCAAAAGCAGGAGTACTGGGGAAGCAAGCGGTCATCCCGGACACGCTTTACTGACTACCAACTCAGAGTCCTGCAGGACTTCTTTGATGCCAATGCTTATCCAAAGGATGATGAATTTGAGCAGCTTTCTAACTTGCTGAACCTGCCAACGCGTGTTATCGTGGTGTGGTTCCAGAAT
The DNA here is from genome assembly GCA_013398155.1 of Pedionomus torquatus. Classification (NCBI taxonomy): domain Eukaryota; kingdom Metazoa; phylum Chordata; class Aves; order Charadriiformes; family Pedionomidae; genus Pedionomus; species Pedionomus torquatus. Next base: position 169,710 of record VZRU01013786.1, on the reverse strand, counting down.
GCTCGACAAAAAGCTAGGAAAAACTATGAGAATCAGGGAGAAGGCAAAGACGGGGAACGACGGGAACTTACAAATGATAGGTATATTAGAACAAGCAACTTGAACTACCAATGCAAAAAGTGCAGTCTAGTCTTTCAGCGCATTTTTGATCTCATTAAACACCAGAAAAAGCTTTGTTACAAAGATGAGGATGAGGATGGACAGGATGATAGCCAGAATGAAGACTCTATGGATGCAATGGAGCTCTTGACTCCAACCAGTTCCTCCTGCAGCACACCAATGCCCTCACAAGCTTACAGCACACCTACATCTTCAGCCAATGCAACCTCCTCAGCTTTTCTGCAGCTCACAGCAGAGGCAGATGATTCCTCCACCTATAGTTCTAAAGTAGAAGCTACAGATGAGAAACCAAAGCAGTCTGAACCTCCAAGTACACAGCAAAACCAAACTCAAGAGAAGCAAGTGCAACCAAAGCAAGAGTCTCAGCAGCAACAGGACCAAGGAGAACAGAAGACAAGTTCAGCACACCAAAAGATTTCACAGTTATCTTCCCCCTCTTCATTGCAACAGCCACCTCCCCCTCCTCAGCCCCCTCAGTGTTCCTTGTCTCAGTCAAGCCCAAGTCCATCTCAGCTCTCGCATCTCTCCCTCAAACCCATTCACACATCCACCCCTCAACAGCTGGCAAACCTACCTCCTCAGCTAATCCCGTACCAGTGTGACCAGTGTAAGCTGGCATTTCCTTCCTTTGAGCATTGGCAGGAGCATCAGCAGCTTCATTTTCTGAGTGCACAGAACCAGTTTATCCACCCTCCATTCCTGGACAGAACACTGGATATGCCGTTCATGCTTTTTGATCCCAGTAATCCACTACTTGCGAGCCAGCTGCTATCTGGAACATTACCACAGATTCCAGCAAGCTCAGCCACTTCACCATCAACTCCAACATCCACAATGAACACACTGAAGAGAAAGCTGGAGGAAAAGGCCAGCGCAAGTCCTGGAGAAAATGACAGTGGGACTGGAGGAGAAGAACCACAAAGGGATAAACGTCTAAGGACAACCATTACCCCAGAGCAGCTGGAAATTCTTTATCAGAAATACTTGCTCGACTCCAACCCAACACGGAAAATGTTGGATCACATTGCACATGAAGTGGGCTTGAAGAAACGCGTGGTGCAAGTTTGGTTTCAGAACACTCGTGCACGGGAAAGGAAGGGGCAGTTCAGAGCTGTAGGGCCTGCCCAAGCCCACAGACGGTGTCCCTTCTGCCGAGCTCTCTTTAAAGCAAAGACAGCTCTTGAAGCTCATATCCGATCCCGTCACTGGCATGAGGCCAAGAGAGCTGGGTACAACTTGACGTTGTCTGCTATGCTCTTAGATTGTGATGGGGGACTCCAAATGAAGGGAGACATCTTTGATGGAGCGAGCTTTTCACACATGCCACCAACTAGCAGTGATGGACAAAGTGTTCCCCTCTCCCCAGTGAACAAGAGCATGGAGCTGTCACCTCGAACTCTGCTGAGTCCATCTTCCATTAAGGTGGAAGGGATAGAAGACTTTGAGAGTCCCTCCATGTCCTCGGTCAATCTGAGCTTTGACCAAACAAAGTTGGACAACGATGACTGCTCTTCTGTCAACACTGCAATCACAGACACTACAACAGGAGATGAAGGGAACGCAGACAACGATAGCGCAACAGGGATTGCAACCGAAACCAAATCAGCATCGGGACCCAATGAAGGTCTGACAAAAGCTGCCATGATAGCAATGTCTGAATATGAAGATCGGCTGTCTTCTGGTCTGGTCAGCCCAGCTCCCAGCTTTTACAGCAAAGAGTACGATAATGAAGGTACTGTGGACTACAGTGAAACATCCAGCCTTGCAGACCCCTGCTCACCCAGCCCTGGCGCAAGTGGTTCAGCCAGCAAGTCTGGAGAGAGCGGGGATCGGCCCGGACAGAAACGCTTTCGCACTCAGATGACTAATCTCCAGCTAAAAGTTCTTAAGTCATGCTTTAATGACTACAGGACACCTACCATGCTGGAGTGTGAGGTCCTGGGCAATGACATTGGACTGCCAAAGAGAGTTGTTCAGGTCTGGTTCCAGAATGCTCGGGCAAAGGAAAAGAAGTCCAAACTCAGCATGGCCAAGCATTTTGGTATAAACCAAACAAGTTATGAGGGACCCAAAACAGAGTGCACTTTGTGTGGCATCAAGTACAGCGCTCGACTGTCTGTACGTGACCATATCTTCTCTCAACAGCATATCTCCAAAGTTAAAGAAACCATTGGAAGCCAGTTGGATAAGGAAAAGGAGTATTTTGACCCAGCTACTGTACGTCAGTTGATGGCTCAGCAGGAGCTGGACCGGATCAAAAAAGCCAATGAGGTTCTTGGTCTGGCAGCTCAACAGCAGGGCATGTTTGATAACACCCCTCTGCAAGCTCTTAACCTTCCTGCTGCATACCCAGCACTACAGGGCATCCCTCCAGTCTTGCTCCCAGGCCTCAACAGCCCATCCTTACCAGGCTTCACTCCATCCAACACAGGTGGGTACGAATATTATCACACTGCTCAGAGACACAGCTTAACTAGACGCGTCTTTAGCACAGGCAGATGTTCCCCTGAGAATGACACTGATACAGGGTACCCTTTAGTTGACCATGTTTACTTGACAGTGAATAAGCAATAGGCATTTTATCTTTAATTCCTGAACTCGGGTTTTCTGACAAAGTCTGAAATAGAGCAAGATCTAGACATGTTGCATATCTCTGTTTTGTTAGCATGGACTAAAAATTCTGAAGCAGCTTCAAGGAAATGGGAAATAGATGATTTATCAAACAGAACAGAGCATGTGCTGAATGCATTTTTCATTATGTCTTTCCTTTTGTTATTAGATTCAGTTTACGTAGTGCCATCCTAGGTTTTCAATAATTCTGAACTGTTTCTAGGGAAAAAAGTGTGATGTGCCTGGTATCACTGGTGACAGAAACCTGGAGCATCTTCACATAGCATCCTTATGGTGACCTGCAGGACAAACCCCAGTGTAGCTGTGGATTGGGCTTTGAGCAATGGCTGGGCACAAACTGAAAGTGCCTTCTCAACAAACAACAGTGTAGCTGTGGGACAAATCTACCCTGTATTTTAATAAGATTTTTCTTAACAATGCTACATGAAAATTCAATTGGATATGGTCCTTTGGGTGGCCTAAACTGAGGTGTTGGACTTTGGTCTTTGAGAATGCTCCTTTCCCTTGTACCTGCTGGATGGCTGGAAAGTGTAAGATGTGTAGCAAAGCACTGGCAGGGGAAGATACTGCCCAGTGGACTAGCAGTGACCTAGAAAACCTGATCCAAGGGCCTTACTTCACCCCTGCTGCACCTGTGGCATCTCAGAGACGTGCCAGTGTCTGAATTGCCACTCACGACAGAGTAATTGATGTTCTCTAGACTTGCTTTCACTTGGCAAGACTTCTCTGTTTACTTGCGATGATCCCTCTTCAAGTTGACTTTCACCAGGGCTGCTTTACGTTTACAGAGATACCCCGAGAACCGGTTCCAGTGTCTTCTCTCAGCAACAGGCTGAGTCTGTCTCCTAACGCCTCGTACAGTTACAGCATTTGCCACTCTGCAGCTTTGTTTTCTGCACTGTGGCAGTACAGGTCTGCTACTATTAGACACTGTGCAGAAACAATAACTTTCTCTTACTGTACCAAACTAATTAACTAATGATGAGTTACAGTCCGTGGTGTGAAGCCTAAATAAGATCTGAGTGTCTTCCTGGCTTCTTAATTGGAAACTGGAGTGCTATCAGACTCCAAAAAGATTTTGTGATGCTTTTATTCAGCAAGCTGATTATTAAGTTCCTTTTCCAACAGACTGAAAAACTCAGTGCAGATGCTGCCAGGTAACATGGCTGTGTCATCTTAATAAAATTGCCATCTTGTTTTGTCATCCAGGAGGTAAATCTTTGGATAAGTAAATCAAAGCCTTAGACAAAGGGATAGTAGCTCGTGTGAGCAGCTATGTGGAACTTGAATAGCTCATCTGACATTCACAGGGGACGCCGGCTGCCGAGCTGCTCGCTGTAAATCACATCACTAGTGCCTGAAGTTTGTGTGTGGTTGCAGTGGCATTGGGTATAACACCCTAAAGAGTGCACTGGGGACCCGTGACTCAAGACAGGCATCTTTCTCTCCCATTGGAAGTTCCTGTGTTCGCCTTTTTCTCCGTTACTGCTCACCTCCGAAATACCTTCTGTTGACAAATGAAAAAGAGTTAAATCTCACTGTATTTGCTGGGTTCTGGCCTTTCCAAAGATGATCCATTCTCTTGGAGTCAAGATCCCTTTTTCCACAAGAGCAGCAGAGCGAATTACCTTGTAGGATGGTTGCTGATGTCCATGTCAGAAGGTCCTATCAGAGAGCAGAAAAGATCAGAGTAAGTTTTCTGGAATCTGGCAGTTTTCTGCTGGGAGTTAGGGCCTCTGCAAGGCTTTGTGCATAGTTAAAGAACTCTTCCCATGACCCCCAAAGCAAAAATAAAATTGTTCTCAACTATAATTATAGGATAGGTCATTGTAATTAAACAATTTTTAAAAGCAGTGGCTGCTAGAAATTCCTCTGTTCAGGGCTGCTGCCCATTCCTGCTCCTTGAATCTAGTCCTGGCTACATGCCTGAAGGGCATCTTTGCGTGCCAGGATTTTTTCATGTGATACTTCTGTTCTTACCGAAGATCTCATTTCAGAGATGAGAAGCAGGCCAAGAGGATCTCTTTGGCAAATTATTTTGCCAGCCTATCACAGATAGCTCTGTGCTGTTTACTGTAGTACCCTAAATTCATAACAAGATCTAAAATTACTTTTTTTTACACTTCAATCTGTATTGTTGCTTTTATTTCTCTCCAAAGGCCAGTATGTGTCCTGGGGAGATGGGGCTACATACTATGAATGTTAAAAGCAATCAGTGACTGCCTAGACAGGACTAAGCTATTTAGAAAGTCAAACAGACTATTTGTGGCCTTTAGATAAAGCTCCAAAGGTCAGGCCATCTCAGCTCAAAGCCTGTCGAAGCAGATAAGGCTGTGCATCTAGGAATGTTATGAATTAGCCACAGCTCCTGCTCTTGAACCTCTCAGGGACTGTTCAACTAGGGAACATCAGTTTCAATGGCATCTGTCCATAATATGCCCTTATCTGAAATCTATAAGACTGCTGCGTGGAGGCTCGCTTCATATACTTCATACTGTCACAAATCACTATTGTCTTGATACCATCTGCATCATTTGCAGTTGCAGATTTCAGAAGGGCTTTGCATCAGCCCTCGCTGAAGTCTTCTGGCTCTTGGCCGCCCTCCTCCCTTGCCCTCCTGCTGGGCTCCTTTGCCAGGCCGGCCTTTGCAGAGCCACAGCAGCTTTGTCTCCTGGCCTTCGCTCAGGAGGCCAGTGCTGGGTGCAGGTTTCCAGCAGCAGTGGGTGAATGCAGCGTAGTGGATAAATGAGCTGTTTATACCAGGGTGCAGGTGTCCAGGTTTTGGAGGGCACTTTGGTCCCTTTAGCTGCCAGCTGCTACTCAGAGCGTGATGCTGCAAGAAAGGTTCCTGTGCTGTATGTTGAGAAGCATGGATTCCTTCTGGGCTACACCTACTTGAGTGGGCATGGTTAAGTGACAGGCTCTTTCAGTGCGACAGTGCAACTGTGCTTGGTGTCCAGAAGCCTGAGGAGCTTGTGTGTCTTTGCACAGAATTTGCATCTTGTGCTCTGCCCCGGGTCCTGCTCTCTGCTCTGGCCAAGGACCTGCGTATCGGGCTGCCTGCTGGCAGCAGGTATGGGATGGCTGGGGATGCCTACACTTGTTCCTCAGGATCAATTATGATGATTTAAGACCTCACCAGCGTAAATGAGGCAGCTGCAGCTCAGACAGAGCTGTTGTCCCCAGCCCATTGGTGTGTTTGGGTCCCTTTTACGTTGCCTCTGCAAAGCAAAGCCCCCTCATAGCAGCTGGATTTCCCTGCCAGGAGTCACCGCCTGCCCTGTGCACAGTCATTTCCCTGCTGGTATGCTTCCCCTTGGAAAAGACTTTAAGCTGCCACCATGCCCTATGCTATCCCCAAAAGAGGTGGTTTCTCCTCTCCTCTCGCCCTGGATGTGTCACAGAAGAGGTACAACCTAAAATAAAAGTTACGGTGCCCTGTGGCTGATTGCTAGTTCTACGACTGTTCGTAGTCAGACGTCCTTTGAGCAGTTACCGTCACAGTAAAGGACTCTAGTGGGAGGTGTCCCAGCCCACGGCAGGGGGTTGGAACTCGATGATCTTTAAGGTCCCTTCCAACTCTAACCTTTCTATGATTCTGTGACTTGGGCTTTGTTAAAGAAAGGTTGGATTTTGTTGAACGGTTTTGTGGCGGAGGTGGATTCAGCAGCAGGTTCTTATCTCCAGCACCACGAAGCTTACTGGTAGGGGCTGCAGTGGTAGAACATTAGAGCTTTGCTTCATTTTTAGTTTCCCCAAATGGCATTGAGGGACTTCCCAAACAAAGTGTTGCTTTTTAGGACCACGTTCACCAACTACAGTGGATGTGACTAATGGATGTGACTCCGGGAGCCACACTCCTCTTGCCCCCGGCTACTATCAGCTGTGAGAGTAGAAGTTGGCACTGTGGGACTGTGTTGTTACTGGCTGTTCCTGCTGTTGGGAGGATGAGCAGACTTCATGTTCCACCATTAATCCATCTCTTTGTGAGGAAGCATCACAATGCTTTTAATTCCACCCAAAACATGACGTTCATACCCTAGGGGGATGTCTGAATACTGCATAAACTCTGAAATTATTCAGAACCTGTGTACCCAAAGCCTCTTACGTTGTAAGGAAGGAAGGAAGGGGTTGCATCAGAGGTTAGGGGATTCATGAACATCAGCCTAATTAGGACAAAATAACTTAGATTTAGCCTGTTCAGTCTTCTTTAGTTGCCATGACCGGGGCTTTCTAATCTGTGGATATTTCAACAAGATTGGCTGTATCCATCGTTACAGCCGTATGGCATAGCACTTTCCTTCTGCTGGAGTACACTGGCCAAAGGGCCAGTTTTGCAGATGTAGGAGAGTTGCCTGTCCCCAACATCAGCTGAATTTCAGAGGGTCAGTAAAACAGGGGCTGCGCTGAGCATCCCAGGCAGCCGGTGGGTGTCCATGGCAGAGACGCCACATTTGGTGCTGCCAGGCAGCGTGGCCAAGCCAGCCATGGGTGACGAGGCATGTCCCTGCTGCTCGGGGCCTGCAGGAGCCAGGAGAGGAGCAGTTGCAGGAGCAGCAGACGGGCTCTCCAACCTGCGCTGCTGCAGAGCAGGAGCTCAGGCCAGTCGCGTCCTTGCACAGAGGAGATGGTGGCGCAGGCGCGGTTGTGGGGTGGCCTGGGGTCACCTCACCTTGTGCTTTCTGCCTGCCCAACGCCAAGTGACTCCTCACCTCTCTCTCCTCCCTCTTGCAGCTTTAACTTCTCCCAAACCCAACCTGATGGGCCTGCCCAGCACAAGCGTCCCTTCGCCCGGCCTCCCCACCTCTGGATTACCAAATAAGCAGCCCCCGGCCGCGCTGAGCTNGGGCCCAAGAAGGAGAAGGGGGAGGCGCCGGCGGGCGCTCTCTCGGCCCCGCTGCCCACCATGGAGTACGCGGTGGAGCCCGCTCAGCTCCAGGCGCTGCAGGCCGCCCTGAATTCGGACCCCACCACCTTGCTGACGAGCCAGTTCCTTCCCTACTTCGTCCCCGGCTTTTCCCCCTACTACGCCCCGCAGATCCCCGGCGCCCTGCAGAGCGGGTACCTGCAGCCCATGTACGGGATGGAGGGGCTCTTCCCCTACAGCCCCGCGCTGTCGCAGGCGCTGCTGGGGCTGTCCCCCGGCTCCCTGCTGCAGCAGTACCAGCAATACCAGCAGAGTCTGCAGGAGGCATTGCAGCAGCAGCAGCAGCAGCAGCGGCAGGCGCAGCAGCAGCAGCAGCAGCAGCAGAAAGCGCAGCAGCCCAAAGGAAGCCAAACCCCCGTCCCCGCGGGGGCTGCCACCCCGGACAAAGACCCTGCCAAAGAACCCCCCAAGCAAGAAGAGCAGAAGAACGCACCCCGCGAGGTGTCCCCCCTCCTGCCCAAACCCCAAGAAGAGCCCGAAGCGGAAGGCAAGGGCGCGGACTCCCTCTGCGACCCCTTCATCGTCCCGAAGGTGCAGTACAAGCTGGTCTGCCGCAAGTGCCAGGCGGGCTTCGGCGACCAGGAGGCGGCCAGCGACCACCTGAAGTCCCTCTGCTTCTTCGGCCAGTCCAANCGTCGGCCAGTCCATGGCGAACCTGCAAGAGATGGTGCTTCACGTGCCCACCGGCAGCGGCCAGGGCAGCGGCTCGTACCAGTGCGTGGCGTGCGAGAGCACGGTGTGTGGGGACGAAGCCCTCAGTCAGCATCTCGAGTCAGCCCCGCACAAACACCGAACAATCACAAGAGCAGCAAGAAACGCCAAAGNCTTCCCCCCACGCCTCCAGAAAGCCCTGGCCCCCGGCAGCCCCCCGTGCCCCGCCGGGGAAGCCGCCGCCGCCGCCTTTCCCTCCTCTCTCCTCATCTTCAACGGTTACCTCAAGTTCATGCAGCACCTCAGGGGTTCAGCCCTCGATGCCAAC